>JANCMC010009603.1:9478435-9513805 GCA_024363005.1 Charaxes varanes
ATACCCTTAAGAGGAAATTGGGTTGACAAGGGGATGGTCTTTGCCCATCTGTGGGACACAAAAGGCTCATTAAAATACTCTATTTTTACATTATTTAATGAAATAATATTCTATTTTTACATTTGTTTTAAGGTTTAACACTACCTTAGGAACAGACAACATTTGTTTAGTACTCCTATAAATACTTCTTCATTTATTACTACATAAAACAGGGATTTGACCATTCTTCTAAATTCTCTGTTGTATAAATATTTTAAATATGTTTTAAAATTAAACTAGTTTTTAGGTAAATATCTAAAGCTGCCTTTATAATGTAAGTGACTCTTACTAAGACGTCTTCCATAAATAACGCCATATGTTAAGGGGGGAAGGGGGTACTACCAAAATGTGACATTGTGTGACAATGGGCTGCTCAAAAGGTGTGTGACGCCACATGTCACAATTAAAACGTTTCCCATTTATTATTGTACAACATGAAATAATTAAAAAAATTGCTGTTTTCTTAACTATGTGACATCACTAAAAGGGAGAGGGGATTTCCAAAATGTGATAACTTGTGACAAGGAGGGGGGAGGAGTTAAATATTGTTAACTTATGGATAACCCTTAATGGTCAATAATACTTTGATTTTATGCTACGCAATGTATGTACATTAACTTAGGCTAGATGGAGATTTTATTGTTATTAGCATGATTATCAGTGCTTAATCCAGTAATTATGTTTTGAATAAATGAACATTGATTATGTTAATTACACCCTTCAATCAATTACAAAAATTTTAATTACCTGTCATATGCAGGTATTCAGAAATTAGTCTTATCAATTGTTTTTCCCCAAACATCAAAATTACTACTTTGTCATATATGTGACTGCAGCCTTATTTTGAACCTTGGAGATAGATATAGGCTACTTTTTGTCATGAAAATAAAATTTGAATGACATGAAATGAGGGTTAAAAGTAGAAGAAAATAATGTGCACCAAGTAGCAGGTTTATTGCTACTGTCCGGCCAAGAGAAAAAATTTGTACATTGTCCCCTCACTACTTGTCTCTCTTACTCGCGCACAAAAATATTGTGCTCTCGCTCACACGCTCGACGGTGTCCGCCCCTGTGTGAGCGTAAGCACAATATTTTTGTGCCTGAGTGAGAAAGTCAAAAAGTAAAGGGTTGTTGTACTAAATTCTTTCTGTTCCATGACCGGACAGTGGTACCATATAAATTTATAATTTAGAAAAGTTTCTACACTTGTCATCACACAGTGAATTCTTGTAAATTTGAGTAAAACTAATTTGTTTTAAAACAAGCATTGGAACAACAAAGTACTTATTGGGCCTCATAATTTTTGGTTAACTGAAGTAATGGTAAAATAGAATGCACAGAATATTTAAATTAATTAGAATATAAGGTGATGGATGAGGTTAAAGCATAATTAGTGGTCTGCAATTCAGTAGTTTGTTAGATTAAGCACTTAATATCGCAGCCTGGTGATGGCTGATCAAATTTAACACTGGTTTTTTAATATCTGACTTACTTCATGTTTCCGAAGGCGTATAATACAGTGGGTAGCGATTAATGTCGCTGAGTGATATCAGATATTGTGAGATTGTAGAGATTGTGGGTGTACAACCTCATTCACGTTGGATAAAGTTTTTATATCTCGTTGACTATTGGGTGTACAGAAGCATTTTGAAAATTACGCAAAAGATATAGTCTACTATGATATAGATATCTCCCACAAAAGGGTTTTGCAGATAATAAAAACATGTAAACTCTAATGATCATAAAGAGACGAGACGAATTTCTTAGCATTCCATGGATTCACCGTGCGGGTGCCGGGTCCATCGCGTTGCAGAGGAATCACCCGGTCGCAGCCAGAGCAACTTAACTTAGCGATCGACTCAAATGCCGACCACTGATTAGGCCACTACCTCCTCTAGAGACCTAAATCCCCGTACAGACGTAGCCTGACCTGACGTTTTGAGAAATGCGATCGGATACTTCGTTAACTAAGCAAGGCGTGTCATCTGTAAAGTTGAATCACATAATACATACCCTAGATCGCCTTTGAAACCCTTCATCATTACAATACGTATCATCAATACAATATGTACAATACGTATTGCATCCTACTAATTTATTTATTGTGTTTATTTCAACAATTCGTATCGGCACAATTTACATCGAAGTAAAATAAAACGAAAGAAAATATTTTTATCTTCCAACTACGCAGTAATTTTATCATTACCCACTACACAATCGGTCAGAAAGGACGCCTTTTAAGCTTAGAATCAAAACAGTGCAGTAACGTTGTATGAAATTGCATTACTGCACTATTTTTCATGAGTGCACTGTTTTCTATTTTCACTTGTCTTATTGTCTCCCCTTAGGTTTCATATAAAATGGATTGTATTGGATTAAAAAGACAGTGGCTGAAAATAAAATGGTGTGTATTTTATGTGAATGTTTGACTTTAATACTTCATATTTAGCAAGAAAAGTTTAAAAAATGAAAATAAAGAACGATGTAGTTGTAAGAAATATTGATTACGCACCTTACTGAAGTAAATAATTAATGCATTCGTGTCTATTTAGTGCCCTCGCGTTTGCTGCAAAATTATGGAAAATACGTCACGTCACTCTAAGGGGGAGGGGGTATAGAAAGTGTGACAATCTGGGACAAAGAGGGGGGGAGAGACTTAAAAATCGTAAAATTCGTGTGACGTAATTTATGGATGGTCATCTATAAATTACCTTAGCGCACATGAGTACCTAACTATAAGAACCTTACCTCACCGAGACGCCATGGCCACATCAACGGCTAAGTGTCCAAACAATTCATATTAGAACTTAGGACAGGTAACTCACTTGGCGACGGATTTTGACAGAACACTCACTGGCAGATAGCTGATGTTTTAAGGAAAAAGATAGGCTACGGCTACTTTTAAGAAAAGTAATTAGAATTCGACGTAAACAAAATCCCTCAAAATATATCAAAGTCACTGAAATCACCCGTTACATATAAGGTAAAATATTAAGTACTTATTCAAATAACACGAAACCTCCAACATGGTTCCCATGATCAAAGCGCGAACGAGTTATTGATAAATGATAATAGATATATTATCGTTCAAACCCGCTAAATAAATACCAATGCCAAAATAATAATCACCCAGTCATAAGTGTGAAGGTTTCTCGTGAATGATTTTTTCAAGTCTTTTCTTGATTTACGACAATAACTTGAATTTATTCTTGCTTGTCACGAACTATCATAAGTTCAGCTTTGACACCATCGAATAATAAGATGTGTGTGTAAATCGTTTGACATTGGTGTGCGTGACATTTTGCCTTAATAATCTTCGCTTGGTTTTTTTTTTGTAATTCTTTGAATTAAATATTAGTTTGACTTTGTTTTGACAAGCTTCTATAGGATAAACCGTTCAAAAGTGGACAAAAGTATATCCCACCGTTAAAAGAATAAAAAACAGTAATCACGTAGTGAAATCAAATATATTCATATCTCAGATTTATTCCAGACAAACATTCCAATCGTGTATATATTTAAGACTAGTTGTTTCCCGCAACTTCGTCCGCATAAAATTAGGTGAAAAATTTGAGCGTGATGCTATATTATACCCTATAGTCTACTTTGAAGAATGGACTATCTAACACCTTAATAATTTTTCAAATCAAACCAATAGTTCCTAAGATTAGCGCATTCAAGTGAACCAACAAACAAACTCTTCAGCTTTATATATTAGTTTAGATTTCGATGATTAGACGCAAAGATTGTTGCCAAGCATAACACCCGTTTCCAGCACTGCTTGGAATTAATTATTCCTGGCATTTGAGTATGAAAAGCGCTATCAAAGTTAGGCACTATCACAAAGGGACATTGTCACAAACACTCACTATCTCAGACACACACACCAATATTTTTTAATTTTTTTTTAATTTATTTAGATCAGCAAAACAGTATGCTTGTAACGGACACGTTGGTGTCTTCTCCGGGTCTTATTGAAGAGGGTATCAATAATACACCAACTTGTCATAAACTTCTCGTAGACTGTACAAAGCACTTTTATTTACAGCGGATAATCACGAATATGTATAGATCATTTATGTTATTATGGACCACATGCATTTTATTAGTAAAAAGCATTGACTGGCCCGTTGGCGCAGTTGGCAGTGATCCTAACTTCCGCTCCGTGGGTTGTGGGTTCGATTCCCGCCTCGAGTCTGGGTGTATTATCTATATATACTAATTTAAATATTTCTAAAAAAAGACTTGTGTATTGCAAGCGTCTGTTACCTATAACACAGGCATTAAGTTGTCTACCTTACAAACAGACGTCCGTGTGTCATATAATCTATGTTTGTACCTATGTATTTCAGTTAACTGTCTCATAATATCCGTGACTTTGTTTACAGTGTGCCTTCTCTCGCTGCATCTTAACAAAATATGAACTTATTGACGATGAACAGTACTTCAGCATTGACAAATACTACAGCCACCTTGACAAATGGATTGGTCTTAACCCCGAATTCAACATTGTCATGACCAGCGCTAAACTTCATTGCAAAGACCAGTACTCATATAATATTCCTTTGGAACTCTGCCGATTTGATGAATTTCAATCTTGCATCAGAAACTATGTGAATGTGGTAAGCCGTTATGAGTAATCTCTAGTATTAAGCCGGCGCCAGACTGTAGCTGCAAATATTTAAACACTTGATTGATTGCTTTGAAGTCTAAGGCGGTCCCTAGACTTGCAATAACATTGAATATAGCTTTAAATGCAAACGATCAATTATATTGCACAATAATAAGGACAGCGCACTTTTTATATTATAAATAATTAAGCAAGTTACCACGTAAAAATTAACTCATTTTAAATACATATGAATAAACTTTAAATAACGCCCACAAGAATGTCTTACCACGGTATCTGACTTTGTAAATTAATTAAATATATGTATCCTGCGACTGACAGCGACCTGTAACTTCACTGGCATTTAGTTGGAACACTTGGTAACTCAGGGTGCGCTCTAACAGCGGTGCGATGTAAAGCCTGAGGTTTCTATAGAATGATCTGCTTCGTACCAATAAGACTCACGGTGATGACAGTACCGCGTGGAAGAAAATTAAAGATGTTGTATTCGTTGTTATAGAAGTTGCGCCAAATTGTACACACACAATTTGCATTAGTTACTGTAGACTTTAGGTATATAGTAGCAACGAACCGAACCGTACTTAAGAACCTTTAAACATTTTTTTTGTTAAAATTTAATTCATTGAACAGAAAAATCGAAACACTTCCGTTTTTATGACATTTATTCCTAAATAAATGAAATAAAATATAGACTTGCAAGGTGTTTCGATGTTTCTGATGAGAAGAATATATGCGGCACAAAAATGTCTGACTTCATTTAGTTTGTGGGGAAAGCACACCAAGGTGGAAAGTTTTGCATTGGATCACGTCGGAGTCACCAATGTGGGGAAAGGCACACCAAGGTGAGAGGCTTTCGGCGAGGAATGAAAGGTGGGAGCGAAGGTCGATATGCTCAACCACCGTAAAGGAAGATCTTCGAATCCGGGCTTTCTGCATTGTCGGAGATGGCTTACTGTATGACGATCTTTTGTATCTTTTTCTTCGTTGGAAGCTCTATGTACTTTGCTTTAAAGAGATGATGGGCGCAATATGGGAAAGTAGTCAGCTTTGAAATGAGTTTTTTTCACGTGATGACGTCTTATAAATCAGTAAACACTGATCGCACGACCGAAAAATATGACTCATTGTCACGTTCCGCCCGAGCCGAGCGTTCAAGCGAGAGCATGCAATACAGAGCCATGATTGGCCTAAGCGTTTGGCGTTATTACGTATAATCATCGTCCGTTAGCCGAATTTACAGACAACAAATGTTTTATTTTAATAGTAGGCAAACCGATGTATTACCAAGGATCGTAGGAGGGTAATTTTTTTATTTATAAATATTTCTTATTTATTTAAGGTCTCTTAGCCGTATTAGTTAAATAATATACATATTCGCGATCGGAAATTCTTAGCAAATCCTATTGGACATCCGTATTGTTTATCACAGGGTAGATTTAAGACATTGGATTATCATAAGTTATTTTAGTGAAATAATAAATAACAACATAGCCGAATGTATGAATTAATTTTTGCATATTAATATAATTCTTATAAGAAGGTCTTGCTCTGTTGTTGAATTTGATTAACAATTGAAACGCTGAGAAAAAGACTAACACTAAAATCCGTTACAAATTAACAATGTGCAAACAACACTGTTTAATGATACCAAAGACAAAGTAAACAATTCATAAAACCGTACTCGTATTTAGCTGAAATCAGCAAGGTTCCGTTAAAAACCTATGTATATAGGCTGTTAAGTAATAAAGCTGTTTTCCCGCTACTGCGTAATTCCCACCGCACATTGACTTCTGTCAAACGATGGTCCTGGTAGACACATTCTTAACCGGTTTTC
This sequence comes from Charaxes varanes, assembly GCA_024363005.1. NCBI lineage: Eukaryota > Metazoa > Arthropoda > Insecta > Lepidoptera > Nymphalidae > Charaxes > Charaxes varanes. Next base: position 9,484,939 of record JANCMC010009603.1, read on the forward strand.
TGCTGAAGGAGATTCTTAATGATCGACTCGTTTGTCCAAAAAGGCCCCGAATCGGTCGAATTTATTTTGTAAATAATAATTCATACCTTATCATAGCTTAGAGCAGTGGGCAGTGAATAACGACACTGTGTAATGGTAGAAAAATACCCATTTATGTATTATCCCAAACAAAACATTTTTATTTTTGTGAACTTGGTGGGACAACTCATACGTAGATTACATAACCGAATTTCCATTGAGGCTTCTCCTCATTAGGTTTGATGAATAAATTTGATTTCATCGGATAAGCTATAATATATAGTAATTATGATAATAAAATACATGTAATCCATATTTTGTTCCTGGATTGACTATACGTTCATTTCTTTGTATATTTAAATAGAAAGGATATCAAGTATATTCAACAGGTTTAAATTGCATTTAAAAAACCTTAACTTTTAATGTAATGCCCTCGTAAACGGTCACCTTGCATGATACGCGCCTGTGGAAATGTCACGTCGATAAGGAACCGCTCGCAGCAACACACAAATTATAAAGAAAGCATGACCGCGGGCACGTGCAATCCCAAACGTGCACAATCATCCCGTACCAGAAAACAGTTCCACTTTTTTAATCCACAACCGAGACCCGGTGTTTACGTATAATTAACCTAAATTACCACTGCTTCGTGAGAAAACAAAGGATGTTTTTTCTTTTTAATTATGAATAATTAGAAACTTAAACTGTTTAGTAGTTCTATACCTAATTGGTAACTTTAAAATTATCTTAAAGGAATTAGAAACTTAAATTGTTGTAAGTTGGTGAGGAGATCGTGACCGAATAAGTGGTCGGGATTTAAGTCGATAGCTAGGTTCAGCAGCTCTTGTTGCACCCGGGTCATAGATGAGTGATCCATTCTATGGGAATAAAAGTGATTTATATTTAATACCCGGCCTCTTCCCTGTTTCGGAAGACACGTAAAACTGTGAAACCTGTGAGGTTGCAGTGATCGTGGTGGTTCCGAGGATGACGTCAAATGGTAATCGATCATCTCAACTGGTTCTCCAGCCACATTTGCCACCGCCACAACAGCCACTCCTGCAACCTAAGCGGACCCTGATACTGGATCGGAATAACGCCAGAAATTGTAGGTTAGTATTGTTTAAAAAAAAAAAAAAAGGTGCTTTTAAAAAATAATAATAAAAATAAAATAAAAGGTTAGTATTGTTTATTTATTTATTTCCTGCGCTTCAATGAAGGGACCTTTGACAGCCCAAAAAAAAAAAAGAAAAAATGTAGGCATCCTGACGACCAGCAAGATTATGGCTAACGCAATTCACCATGAGCGTTTGTGGAAATCGTCTGTTCCTAAGGTAGACAACTTAATGCCTGTGTTATAGGTAACAGCCGCCTGTTATACAGAAATATTTTTTTTTAGAAATATATAAATACATACATATAGATAATACACCGAGACTCGAGGTGGAAATCGAACCCACGATCCCCGGAGCAGAAAGCAGGGTCACTGCCCACTGCGCCAACGGGCCAGTCGGCGGTACTTGATAGTAATTACGACAAAATTAAAAGTACTAATAAATATTAATGTTTCACACAAAAAGCATCGAAAAATTAAACCTTTGAATCCAACGTGGAAGGTGTCAAAGTTCAAGGTAAATTTCTTTCTTTTATTTTTTACTTCTCAATATTTTAAATCTAAAAGATTCAGAAGTTCTTTTTTTTTCCGTGACTTGAGTTTAAAAATATCCAGCACAAGGTACCTACTAACCTACTAAGATTACTGACATGGTAAGAATATATGGAATAGATTAGACATTGTTAATAAAAATGGCCAAGAGCGTGTCAAGACACGCTTATATAGAAGGGTTCCGTACATGATACGCTATAAACGTATTTGTTAAAACACTGCAAAATTTGTTATCCGATTTCATTGAAAATAATTTTCCTAATGAGTTTTCTGCTTGTTTTATCAACATGGGAATTTTGAAGTTTGGAAATGCTGGAGGGGGGACCCTAAAAAAATAAGGATTTATCCTTACTAATATTATATATGTGATATAACTCTCCCTGTATATTAAATCTAAGGAGAGGTAGCGTTCTATAATAACTCACAATTAGGCACAACTTTAAGTACTAAAAGGAGGCCGACACTAATGTACGCCGTAAACGAGTAAACGATCCGTGTTTACGTGAGCGAGATAGCACTATCGTGGTCTCACTCCAGCAGGAGTTAGCTATCTCGCTCACTATGTACACTAGTGCCAGCCCCATTTACTTGTGTCGCCGACGTCCGCAGTCGAAGACAGCGCCACACCACTCTTCTCGTATCATCTGTCTGCAATAATCCGAGTACCCCAACCAGTCTCGATGACCCAAGTACCAATTTATATCTATATTCGAGGTCTTTTCATCCATCTGGACCTTTCCAATGATACAAATGAATTTGATGACATTTTGTCTATTAAATTAATTCAAATTCCAAAGATTATTTAAACAAGTACAATTTTTAAAAGCTCTTTTGAATCGTCAATTGTTTTCATCCACATTCTAACACCTCTAATTTGGAAAAGCTTTTATTGTAGATATTTTCAAAAAAGAACAAGGCGAAAAACCAAAAACATGCAATATCACGCCCATCTTGTTCCGAGTGCCGCGCTAGGAACGAAGCGCCGTGCCGTTGTAATTGGCCCGAGAAGAAATGTACAAAGCCACCCCCCACCAATGTTAAGTCACCTACGACTATAGGAAAATCGGTCTGTGCCAACTGTTCCTATTACTGCTGCACACTGGTGGAGTTCTTCAAAGAACTGTGCAACGCCCTAGGGGGTGACGCTAACTGCACAAAATTCTGCAAACTGGTGTCTGAACTGAGCAGCACCCTGCTCACTATTGTTAATGACTGTCTTTTGCTGCTGAGGAAAATGTACTGTTGTTTATTAAAGAATGTGGTTGGTAGACTGTGAATTTTATGTTCTTTTTTTTATTTTATTTAAATAAAAATTATCATGATTACTCCTTCAATTTTTTACCCTCCATAATTGTAAGCCCTGTTTTATAAGTTATTTATTTAAAAAAATGTTTAGGCTTAATAATAAATCCATAGGTAAAAAGATTTATCATTAGACTGGGTTATTTTAAGTATTGATGCGAAGGAAGTTGGGTGTATGGTAAATAAAAGACAGTGTCTTTCTCACACGCGATGTATTGTCTTTTATACAGTTACACACCAATTAACATTAAAAACAAAAGAAGGTACGAAGGTTGACAGAGCACAGAGTAAAGCGGCACAAGAATACAAGCAGAAATATAGTTCTAGAAGAGAAGACTTAGTAACTTAGAACACGTAAGGGAAAGCGAAGCACGGATTTTAAACACAAAAATACTAGCGTCTGGCTTCTAAAACCGATTACCACTGGCGATCCGCATAATGCATGGTAATTAGCGTCTTTGCAGTGGCTAATTACTTTGGACCGTTTTATGCAATGTGTAGTACCGAATAATAGAAATAATTTATATTTAGTATTACATTTTTTATTTAAGATGTGAGTTTGATTGTACGTATGTATGTATCGGTGTTTATATATGTGTGTGTGTGTGTGTGTTATTTATTAGGTATTTAATTTAAGACATTTTTATATTAGGTTAAGTTTATAATTTCAGATCTATTTTAACTGTATACAATAAGTGGCCTACACTAAACTAAAACTAAATGCTATATTTTAATATGTGAAGCGAAAACTATGTGATTTCTTGTATTTATAAATAATGTCAAATCAATGTTTCATCGCACGTTCGCACGAACTAAGTTCGCTCGCATCGCTCATTTGCGTTCTATTAGGACCATGCTGATGAGTTTTTATTTACCTGTATGTTTATCTGTTTCAGCAATCACCGAATGAAGTGTACTTTTTGTACGGAATATTCCAGTATACATCGATTGCATCAGTGTCCATTAATACAAATGTGACCCACTTCGTGAATTGGATACATAAGCGCCACTAACCTTAAGACCCTAAGAGACGCGGGCCCAGAACCACTATCACCTCCAACAAAGCACAGCACTGAACTGATTCTGTGGGTTACAGACATTGCATAGAGTTTCTCTTGTATTTCAAAACCGAATTTAACGAATTTATTGTCATTTTTCTACTTGCAATATTTAACAGTAAAATTCACTAGGCCAGATAAACTTGGTGCCTAGCTGAGACGGCCCTGGATATATAACCTAGATATTGTAAACAAAAAACGAAATAAAAGATTAATATAAAAGAAAATATAGTTTTATTTGTTGTTTACTTGGCTTCCTTTAATCAACACAGTATGTGTGAGGCGTCCCTTTTAATTAACCTACTTCAAGCCTGAATTCATTTCATTTGTGCATCGATTTTAAGAATTTATAAAAGCATACTTCGCCACCCTTTGCCACCAAGTCAGGATTGAGCAACGAATCCCAGAGAAACCCTCAAATTTTATAGAAACTTACATATTTGCCTCTTGTAGTCACCATTGATCCAATGACAATGAGAGATTTAACTCGTCACCGATAAGGAATTAGAGGGAAATTCTTTAAGTAAATTCAGAAAAGCGCTAAAATTTTCAGGCACTTACTTATTTGAAAACCGACTCCAAGAAGGATAATATTTTTATGTATGTTCACCGATTACTGGAAGACGCTTAAATCAATATGGAAAATTTAAATTTTGATAGAATCAGGCGTTACTTTGCGGAAATCCATGACATGCATGAGAAACTAATATATATAATATAACTAATACTTTGCTTTAATCCGCGAATGACGCGTTCATTCGCGGATTAAAGCAAAGTAGTTTAATTTCTCATGAATTTAAATTTTATCGAACTCAACAAAATAACGGCGTTTTACCTTCCAATAAAGCGCATGTTGTGTCCGAAGCCTTTTTCGGCTCTATACCCTTTAGAATATAGTCTGATGCCATGTTGGTTATGGCCTGGAGGAAAGTCAATGTGATGATTTAACAATAATAATTTTATAACCAAATATTATTTTATATTGTGCAAATAAGAACACAATAGTTTATACTATTGCATCATTTAAAAAAAAATTACATTGACAATCACAATTTGAAAATTAATTCACTGGTTTTTGCAGAGTAATTATTTCATATATGTACTGACCCGCAAGGCTGTAGACCAGGCACGTGGGATCCCACGTAGGCTGACTGCGACGGTGTCCGGAGCGAAGAGAAGCTCTTGAGTATCTGCAAGTCTCAGTCGAAATGGAGCGATGACCTCCGAAGGCATCGGTACGTTCACTTGACATCTAACTGTCAAAAGCAGCCATAGAGCTGTAGAGCGTAGGGACATGGAAATAGTAAGTAGGGGAGACCATCGACAAGTGCGTAGAGTTTATAAAATCTAAATTGAAATCCAATAGCTTTATAATAGCAACGGCTATCCACAGCAATTCAGAGTCACATTCTAAAGTTCTTTGGACATGTCTCCCGGCGTGGGAACTATTGCATTGAGCGTCTCGTGATGCAGGGTAAAGTTGAGGGCACAAGAGGCCGCGAAGGTAACCCATGCGATGGACCGAACAAGTTAAGTTTTGTATGGGCGGTCCCTTGCATGAGTGTACTAGACTATCAGCTAGTAGGGAAAATGGCGAGTAATCGAGAAAAAATAACAGCTGCTCCTGAAAATCCGTGATGACTACGACCGCTCTGTCAAGGGTGTAACGACGAAGAAGAAAAAACGCTTTTGGGCGTGGACTCGGTAAACGTTCTGATTGATTATGATTAAGTTCGAAAATATTTTTCATTTATTCTATTAGAGCTGGAAAGCATATGTTAATAAATAGTTGAGAGAGTAGAGAAACTGGCCCTCGAACAGGACGCCAATGGCGGAGAAAATGCGAATAGCGCCCACCTGGTGTGAAGTTAGCGGAAATGGTGTCATGAAACTATTATAAGGGGATACCATGATGCGAGATGTGAAATGGAGACAGTGTTGCCAGCTTCAAAATATATTCTAATGCCAGACATAGCTCAAAGTGTTTGTAAATTTTTTTCTTTGAAGAATACAAAGTACTAAAAACTTTGCGCAGCTACACTAAGTCCCCGGCCACTCTACATGATCATTCAAATGAAGCTATGTGTGTCTCGGGCATAAGGCGTATGACCCCGAATAAGGCCTTAGGACACAACTAAAAATAACGATGGATCCCACGTAAATCGTCGTAACTCCAAATTCCCAGCTTTACAGAAGAGTTTTAAAACAAGTAAATTGTAATAGAATTGTCACTACTTAATATATTTTTGTATATAATAATGCAATCGTCATTGTTGAATATTATTTGTATACAAGTTTTTGTATACAAATAATATATTTATATTGAGTAGTGACGATTATATTACAATTTAGTTGTTTGTATATACAGAACTATATGCCACACGGACGTTTATTCCTAAGTTACACAATGTAATGCCTGTGTTATAGGTAACAGACGCCTGCTATACACAAATTTTTTTTTTAGAAATATATTATTACATACATATGGATATTATCCATATGTATGTTAAGCTTCGTACATCTCCGCTATTTTTCTTTCTTTTGAGAATATAAAATCTTTCATTAACATGTCTATAACGCGTTGAGGTCTCCTACCTTGGCGAATAGAGGCTAAAAAAACCTCACCCTTTGCCATTATGGAAGGATGAATATGTTTGCTTTGACGGTGATACTTTTACACACAGCGGTATACAAGTATCGTGTTACGTAAGTTCGTGATAAACTCTGAAATTACTGAACTGATTTTGATCAAAATTTGCAATTTACTGTAGTTAAATCAAACTTAAGAAAGAATAGTTTATGTTTAGATTTTTTGCTATATTAGAGTTTAACAGTAAACTAGCTGAGGTTCGAAAAGGACCACGTCTGAAGAGTAAACTAAAATATAAATAGATACCTCCTACGTAAATAGTTGTAACCCAAAATTCCCAGCTTTATAACCGAGCGTTACAAACACTTAAATTATAATATAACAGTCACTTTTTAATATATTATTGTTTACAATAATGTGATCGTCTTTATTGAATATATAATTGTATATACAATTTTATTATATACTGATGATTTTATTACGAATTACATGTTTGTGACGCTCTGCTGTGAAATTGGGAATTCGGGGTTGCAACATTTTACGTGGGAGGCATCGAAATATGTGACAAATGATACAGTTTCAAAGCTGAACAGTGGAAAACAAAACTCGATAATATTTTAATTTTGTGCCTTTTTAATTCTACCAAATATAAAAGACCTGGATAAGCTAACGTAACAATAAATTTTATATGTATACTGTCTATCTCGCTTCTACAAGTGACGCCCTCTTTCTCTCTCTCTCTGTTAGCTAATTCGCGCTAAGCTAACTCGCAAAAATGCTCCGTTTTTTTATTTTCTATTGCCAACCATTACATACAAAAAGTATTTATATACATGTATATACATGCTTTGTATACATAAAAGCACATATTACAAGTATACATAAAAAGGCAAACATAAAATAGTTTTTGTACCTTTTTCTCTTTCGCGTTTAAAAATCTAATTTTTTTTAGTTATTGTATCAATTATTAATAAAATGGCTTTTTTAAGAGTTTATTGAATTATTTATTAGTAAAAAACTGTGTCGTATTGTAAATTCATATATGTATTCTTAAATATATAATTAAATATTATGGAATCATTTTAAGTAAAATGTAGATATATAGAAGCCTTGAAACCTCTACCTAAAGTATTAAGGCGTAGATGCCTACTAAAAATATGTATATAAATAGAAAAAACATATATATGTATAGTCTATAAGGATATAGTATCGGTGTCCTCTACCCAAAACTGCTAAGGCATAGATTGCGCGAGTCGGTGCGTCGTGAATGAAAACGGGATCAACAAGTTGCGCGTAGGTGCCGTTGTGACGCATGCGTATTAGTAATCCAATAAAATACCTAATTTTCAATATGGTTGCATCTATAAAAAGATCGCTACTCAATACGTCGCAGATTACCTATTAATTCCGTCTGTCGTAAGGTTGTAGAGATCGTGGGGGTTCCGAGGATGACGTCAGATGGCAATCGGTCATCTTAACTCGCTCCACAGTCACATCCTCTGCAATCTAAGCGGACCCTGGTAATACACCGAGACAACGCTAGGAAGAAGAAGTTCATTTTTTATTTGTAAACGACAAAATAAGCTACTAAAGAAAATATTACAGCGTTCCTGAAAGTACAGGCTAACAGGGCCAACGAATTCAATTTATTAAACGCCTAGTCAGTGACACTAGCAACACTTGGCGGGTAAATAGTGTCCGAACTGAAGGCAATGCTTCTTTCCAAAATTTACTATCTTATATTCTTTTATTTATACGTATATAGCACTTAGTCACATACTTAGTCACACATAGTTAGTCTGTACATCATCGCGCTAAAATAGTATCTATTTTTTTAACACAGCTAGTGTGTTATAAAATAATAATTTTACATAGCATTTTCAAACAACTTTCGACTTTTGTTTTATTTTAAACCTTCCTGAAATAAGAGGAGTGATAATAATCGTAATTTAAAACGGTCCAGCGGTTTTAGAGTTTAAGCAAAACTAACGAACAACGATTGATTTATATATATAAATAAAAAAATAGATTCTATTTTTATTAATAATATATATATATAGCTATTATTCTTCAACTATATATATATAGTTGAAGAATAATAGAACGAAGAGGACATTCAAAGAAACATGAAGAAGAAAATAACAATGGCAAAACAAAGAATATATGTCTGCTTTTTTCTTCCAGATACCTTAGTCGCATAAGTTTGGAAACACTGAAGGTGGGAACTGACTTCACAAAAATGTTGTGCAAGGAAAAAAAATTCTAAAAGAATCTCTCAGTTGTTGACTTTTGGACATTAAAGATATGAGAGTGTAATTTCGAGGTGTGACGTAATGGTGATGTGGTGGTTAATTTTTATTATTTGTTATGACTAAAGTCCGCTTGCTCTTACCACATAGACTCTACGTATTTCTTAAAAGAATAAAACTCAGTGAAGACTTTAAAACCATTGTTTTCTTGAAACGCTAATAAATAGGGCAATGTAGTTACGTCAAGATAAAGCAGGGATCGCAAATTTGCTAGATTTACTAAGCGAGATAAGCGAAAAATCCCCTTTTTAATTTAGAGCCACTGCTGCTTGCTGAATTTGTAACTTGGCGAGTCTTAAAAAGTTTATTTTCTTTAAATTTTTCCTTTTAAAATTTTCCACTGCCGGATTTTGGTGTACAACGTCCGTCTCTGTGATAATCTATAAAGAACACTGTATTATAAAATAAAATTAACGTTTGAAAAGATTACTTATATGCTGTTTTAAATAGAAGAAGAGGAATATTTTTTTTTGTTACAAGGGGCAAACGAGCAGGCCGCAGGCGCCTGACTGCCTACCGACGCCCATGGACATCTGCACGACCGGAATGCCAACAGATGCGGTTATATTCCATCAGACTTCGACGTCACGCAGATAGAATAAAATACTAATCTGAAGCTTTTGGAGTGTGATGTGGTCACAATCATAAAATTGCGTATATTAAAATGTAATAAAATATTGAAATTTGATAGCAAATGACGCCATTACGATATATAGGCACCCGTGTTTCCATCGAGCGATATATCAGACAAAGCAAGATACTTAGATTCAGGGAAAAACAAACTAAACGCACTGAATATCATCTTAAGGCGGACAATAGCGCTGTACTTCAGTAAATGTAACGACCGGTGAGATTGAGCTCCGCCTCTTCAGAGTCGCGTAACAATAGGTTCAGACCTGGGGTGTCGAGTTACACTGGAAACACATCGCCGAGACAATAGACACAAACATTAATAACTTTCTTTGTTAAAGCCCTTGTTTTAGATGCAGTGTGATGGTGGATTGATAGATAATAAGAACAGCTGAAGTTTAGAAGTACAAGTTATGATAGAATGATTACAATATTGGTGATCTTTTATGCATGTATTAACCTTTAATTTGACTTCTATCTTATTACGCAATAATAGTTCATGCTTACCATTTTGCTTGTGTGGTTTCTTATACATGTTTTCATCATTTCATATCATTTTATATCGTACATATGACCGTTTCCTTTTGACGGTTTTTAAAGTTAGAGGTTTTAGAGCATCAGAAATAGTAACAGTTTCACTTTGTCACTTTGTGATATTAGTCGTAAGGTTGTAGAGATCGTGGGGGTTCCGAGGATGACGTCAGATGGCAATCGGTTACTCAGTCCGCGCAATTTTCGTAAAAGGTACCGAACGTTTTGTCGTCAAGTATTAACTAGTTGTTATCCGCGATTTCGCGATTTTATGAAGAGGTATGAAGGCCACCAAAAGAGAGACATAATTGCCTCCATAGATTGTTATTAATTTTAATTACTAGCAAACAAAACAACATTGAATATATAATATATCTTTCATATTTTAGGGTTCTGTAGTACTACAAGGAACCCTTATAATTACGCTCTGTCCGTCCGTCTGTTTGCCCGTAAGGTGATCCCCCCACCTAGCATTTCCAAACTATTAGACGTAGAGACATTAAATTTTTCCATGTTGATAGAACATGCTAAAAACTCACAAGGAAAATTATTTTGAACGAAATCGGACAACAACTTTTGAAATTATTTAACAAATACGTTTATAGCGTATCAGATACGGAACCCTTCTATGTAAGCCTGTATTTGACACGCTCTTGTCCATTTTTCTATCAATAGTCTAATCAAGAAGTTGAAAATGGTGAAAAATAGTGATACTGCTCGTAAAAATATGTTCGATGAAGGAAAAAAGGTTGAAACCTTCTCTTCTTCACCTTTTTTGTTTTTCAGTTCATTCTTCATCTTTTTAATTACTTCTTTTACGTGCCTTAAACAGTTCCGATACATTTTTCTAAACATTCAGGATCGAATGAGGTATCACACGTATTCTTAAGAGCCATATCACTATTTTTGATTATATTCAACTTCTTTAATAGACTATGATGCAAACCGCGTCATATCTGAGAGCACTTCAGTTCACGGCTGAGTACTTCCACGTAAGATCCATAGTTGCGTCAAGAGCGTTTGCAGTTTAGGAACCGGCATAAGGAGCATGTTAAAAGAAAGAAAAAGAAGGAGGAGCCATGCTAACACTGGTTTTAAATGTCCGACCTCCTCCGTGTTTCGGACAGCACGTAAAGTAGTGATTCCTGATTCGCTGAGTGATATTAGTCGTGAAATTACTGTGACCCATTACTGTGACGGTACCATGGGTTACAGCTGAAAATAATGTTTTATGTGTTTTGCACGTAAAACATTGCAAAAATGCTGAGCTGTTGTACCCATCTTTAGAACTGCTACAGGCAGCCAACATGTGGTTTTTTTTTTTTGCTAAATTTCTATTTTATTGTTATATATTTATTTGTTAGCTGTTTGTAGTATTTATAAAGATTAACTTATTTTCATTTCATTTCAAAACGTAATCGGTCAGTTTATGACTATGCGTGCGAATAATTATATATTTCTACAAAAAAAAATATTTGTGTACAACAGGCACCTGTTACCTATAACACAGGCATTAAGTTGTCTTACCTTAGAAACAGACGTCAGAGTGTCATATAGTCCTGTATATGTATTATGTATTATTATGTTATCCAATAAATAAATAAATAAATAAATTACTGATAACAAAATAAATAAAGACCCAAAATTGAGCCTAACAAAACCAATCCCGCCGCTGAAACACAATTCGAATGCCCTTGGGACCACTCCATAGGATTATGCGTTTAATCCATTTATTTTTGTTTTCTTGTGTGATGTGTCTAATATTACATATGAAATTATAATCTAATATTATATTCTAATAATCTAATATTACATATGAAATTATAAATATATCTACAAATTTAAAGTATTTTTCAAAGTCTTGCGACGTATTAATCAAAAATATATAATTTTCTCATGGCCCCGAACGCACATCCCGATTTTTTAGAGCTCGCTTTAAAAATCGCATCATAGGGACCACGTCTATCTTATGTACTTCTATTAGAATTATTACAAACTAGCTGTTTGCCGCGACTTCGTGCGCGTAAATTTTAGAAGCTCTCAAAAGGGAAAAATATTCCCCATTTTCGAACATTTTTCCTTGGTGCTCCACTAGTATTGGTCTTAGCGTGATGATATACAGCTCGATAAATGAACTACCTAACATAAAAAGAATTTTTAAAATCAGACCAGTAGTTCTTGAGATTAGCGCGTTCAAGCAAACAACCAAACAAACTCTTCAGCTTTATATATTAGTATAGATGTAGATATATATTATATCACCAGCATTGCTCTCAAAATAAGCAAGTTGAAGTGGCAATGGGCAGGATATATGGCCCGAAGATCCAACGACCGTCTGAAGGTCATTCAGTGGTGACCACGCTTGGTAAAAAAAAAGGCAGGCCCGTTTCGGAGATTTCCCGGAACAAACAAACGGATAGACAGACAGAAATATATTTGCAGTCTATATTATGTTGCATTATCCCGCTCTTCGCTGATTTCTTACCCATGAGGTTGTCTGTCAGATTTTTAATAACAAAAAGACCGCCTTTGCACTATAATTGTTTATTAACAACCAAATGTACCTTGTTATCACATTTTGTTTTATATATGTGCAATAAAGTATTTTAATATATCTATATATGTTGTAGCGTCTAATACAGAATATTAATTCATTATGACTGACTATCGATAGTCGATAATCGATTTCTTATCCAACTCAAATCAAGGAACAAGGGTCTATAAAATTAATTGAGCTTATTACAACAACGAAGTTTTACAGGACCGAGCTTTTATATGGGGCCGCTTTACAAGTTGATCTTAAAAGCACATGCCTGCACTAAAAACGATAAACCTCACACGTGGATGATAAAATTGATGGAAGTGATGAAATTCTATTGGTCAGAAGATCATAATGATCAACCCATAATCGCCCACAGCTGGGCATAGATCTCAGTTCAATAATGTCACTCTCCCCTGTCTCTTGTCACTCGCATCCAGCTAGAGTGCGTACAGTCTAAAAATGCACGCCCACCTAAACGCTAATTCGCTAATACTCTGCTAAACCGATAGCACGATTAGTTGACCTTGCAGTGCGTGGTTGAGTTTAAGTTTACAATATACCTTGGGCCAAGGAAGTGACGACTGTTGGAGTGAGGCAGTGACTGAGCGGTGCACAAGGCTAGGAAGGCGGAGCATTGCAACAAATCCGGCTAATAATTGACGGAGTAAAATTAGTTGAAAATATTGCCCGCTCACATAACGATCGTAGGTTATATGCATCCTAGTTGTCTGACGTCATAAAATGTTCCTGGGTGGCAATCAAGGTTTTACCCAACTAGCTATTTTAGTATTTTACGAAGTATTTTGTATTACAAAAGCTGCTGTAATACTTAGTTTGTTTTTATTTCGAGTAAGAAAATTACAAACCGAGATATATGTTACTATTCATTAAAGTAAAAGATAACATACAATTTTAGCGGAACAAACACCTTTTTTCCAAAATTGTTGAACGTTGAGTAAGAAATCATAAAAATAAGATAAATAGGGCAAGTTTGTTCCAATTCCATGTAGAATTGTAGCAAAAATCGTTGATAAACAGGCTAGCTAAATACAATTTCTTGATGTTATTGTCTAAAAATAACGACAATCTTAAATTATTATAACAAATTATGTTTTTGACTGATCCACATATCTTAATCCATAATAATTAAGGACTATAATCCAACCGACTTCGACGTCACGCAGATAAAGTGTGAAAATAACCGGGCCGTGGAAAAAGTTTGGGAAACGACGCCTTAACGAGAGATCAACGTACGTTTATGCCAATCCATTTGAAACAGATTATATACTATTTATAAGAAACTTCAAATTTATTTCAAATTTGCCACAGTTTTTTGACTGGGCCGTTGGCGAAGTTGGCAATGAATTTGCCTTCCGTTCCAGGGGGGCGACGGTAGGCACTTCGGTGCCTACTGCCTGCTCGTCTGCCCCCTTGTAACATAAAAAAAAAAAAAAAAAAAACAGTTTCTTCAGACTAATCCATTACTACTTAGATGTTTAAAAAAAAATAGTTTGCAACTTGTTCGTCTTTCTACTTGTCCATTGAAGTCTTTACTAAGTCTAATGAAATATTGTTAAGATTTTCACTAAAATACAGTAATAACCAATGAGAAAAATTCCCATACAAGCAGCCGAATCGCGTATGAATGGTCTCTTACAGGGCCCAAACTAACACACCAATTTCGGTTAACATTGATTTGCCTTGATTACTTAAGTATGTAGGTTCTATTATCAATGGAAGTTCCATTAGTCGAACTCTATTGAAAAGGTTGGTATATTTATAATTTTAGTGTATATTTTTCTAAGTTTATTCTATGAATATTTATTTCTGTGCTTCTACGGAGTTTTAGTACTTATATGAGAGTCGATAGATATATCTTTTATATTTATATATTTTAGCTCTCAGAGAAGAATAAGAAAAACCTTTATTGGTATCAATGCACTGCAGTCGTATAATATATGTATAACAGCAAGAGTAACTTTCTAAATTAAACGCACACACACCCACATATACACACAAACACGGACAGGTACACACACTCTCATAATTCGTCCTTTTTTTGTTTCCTATTGCGCATTCTTTCTTTACTCTGTTAACCTATTTCTTAAAGCTATAAATGTAATCACTTTTGGCCTTATTGACCTGTTATTTTCTACATATTAATGTTTTCTGTAACGCTGTTGATTACTAATAAATAAAATAAAATAAACTACAGGCTTAAAACTATTTTAAAATATTAAGCAGTGCAATAAGTCTAAAAGGAAACCTGCTCAGTAAATTAACTGATTTTCAGTAGGTCCCGTATGGAGATCGCCAGTGACTAACGATTCTAAATGTTGATAATTGGACTAATTTTAATAATAGTAAGTTCCACCGTTAATATTTTCATGTAAATTGTCGCCAGGACGAGACAATGCCATATGGGCATAGGGCACTCTTTAAAAGTTATCCAAACTCTTTTAGAGTCATGTCTCTCAACTCTACTCGCCTTTGCTCTACTCGTCCTAACTTCACTGACTCTTCACCTTAGTCAAAATATGAAGGGAGGTCAGATGTGTGTTTCGAATGAGTCCTTTCAAAGATTAAATTCAGAATTGGATGATATAAGACGGTGCTTGTGGATTCTTTTTTTCTCTCTCTCTCTCTCTTCGTCGTATTCCTCATTATTGAGGGTCGTGACCCCTTCCAGTGATCTTGGTTTATACATGTCTCGCCATGTAACCCTGTTACTTGAGTTGTGTATTGCATTATGTATTTTGGTTTTGAGTATCGTGTGCGCTGGATTTTTATAACAAAGGGGTCAACATGAAGGAGGTCTGTTTGAATGATTACCGTCGTCCTTATACAAGTGCACTACCAGAAGGCTCGCAGATGTGTCAACGGCCTTAGAGATATAGTGTTTCTTTTTTCTAAAATATTGTAATTAATATCGATTCGAAAATATTGGCAACTAGTTGTGTAAAGCAGGAATTTTTTAGCACTTAAAGTATTCTACTATGGAAATAAAACATAAAGTAGTTGATGTTATTCCTTGTAATCATCTATCTGCCAGTGAAAGTCCCGTTGAAATCGGCCTAGCCGCTTCGAAGATTACCCGTAACAAACAGACAGACAGATGGACAGAAAAACCAAAATATTTTAACTTTGTTTCTCTGTGAGTTTTGCATATAGATATTGTACATATAGTCATACGTAATTAGTAAAAAATAAATAAAATTTGGACTTTAAAAATAGACCCTTCAATTAGACTAGATTACTAAAATGTCTTTCCAAAATGCGGCCTTACAAAAATCGATGATCAATTGTGGAAAGTATCACTAATTTCGTGTTGATGACAAGTTAATTGTGATAGATTGTGGGGACGTGGCGTGAACATGTCACATATTGAATTTGAATATCAGTATATTAATGTTGGTGGTGTTTTGTATACCTTACACAGTGCTACATATAGTGCTCCTTGAGTTACCTATATGAAGGGTTCCTAAACTTGCAGCATAACAGAATACCAACTAAATATCTTTTATTTAATGGAAACCCATATCAAATGCGCCATAACAACCCATACAAATCAACACTGAAACACTATTTGCTTGAATACGCTAATCTCGGGAACTACTGGTCCAATTTGAAAAAATCTTTCAGTGTTGGATAGTCAATTTATCGAGAAAGGCTATAGGCTGCATAAGAATCACGGAAAATATTATTAACTAATTTTACGCGGACAACAACTAGTATGTAATTAAAGGGAAGGTCACCTATCATGAAGTCTCGAAAACCCTCCTCCAAACCTCGAGCATATAAAAATGAAATTTGGCAATGAGTTAGATTACACGCCGTAGACTTCCGCTTAGAACGGATTTCTCAGTCTGGGCCATATTAAGGTCTAAGGGTTTCATTATACACGAACTGAGTCGCGGGAAACAGCTAGTGTAATTATAAATTTTTGGCAAACTATACTATACTACTATAAAATATTAGACCAACCTCTGTGGTTTATAGTGTGCAATTTAATAATGTTTACAATGTGTTTTGTTACAAAATAAATAATAATAAATAATTAAGTAACTATGACAATTTTTTGACTCTACATGTGCAAGGCCATCAGCAAAAGCTTCTTCTTCTTCCTGCCCTTATCCCTTATGTAGGATCGGCACAGCATGTTTTCTTTTTCACTGCTCTGTCACTTGCTGTCTCTGAGTTTTTGAGAACTTTTCTTCTCATGCCCGCATTGACAGAATCCATCCATCGTTTCTTCGGTCTACCGATCTTTCTTTGTCCCCCTATATTAATACCTAACATCCGTTTACCCACATATCGTTGGTCTCTCCTCATCACATGCCCATGCAACGCTAACCTAATGCTCCAAATTGTCTCCACTATTGGTGCCACATTTAAAGTGCCCCTTATGTAGACAGTCAGCAAAAGCCAGCGAATATAATTTAAACATTACCTAAGCAGATATAAGCTTATCAAGTCTTAGCACCGCTCGCCTCGCGCCGTCAACGAGCGACTAGCGATGATTGGCCCGATTTCTTAGCCGACACCTTATTTCCATCTTATTACTGGCAGCGGGCGATATTAAAACGGGCTCTCGGCCTCCGCCACCCGCGCCTCCGCCCTGTCTTCGCGTCCGTGAATTAGGTTAATGGCTTGCCAGGTGATTTCCTACGGAGCAGCGTTTTAAGTAAAGCCACTCGGCACGCCAATGTCACCGAAATAGCCCCCCGACGTTCCGAATCGTGATGCGTAACACGAAGGACGCCTCGCCTCTCGGAACGCACACGCGACTCCGCGATTATACACCAACGACAATAGAGCCGTGCGAGATCCGCGATAAAAGGTGAATTAAAAATATGATTGACCGCTAAAAGTGGTTACCCACTCTAAAAAATAACGTTATCGTTTTGTCTTATATTATTGTTATTTTTCTATTACATTTTACCAACTTCAAAACAGGTAGAATACCAATATTTTGTCCCTTTACAAAGAGTAATCTTCATTAAACAATAATGTTCGGGTATTGATGTATTCCTGGAGTTCTTTACTAACAAGTACTAGAGTTTCAAGAGCTCTTTGGGGCAAGGGATGCATAATAGACGAGCTATAATCCAATAATTTATTGAGATATTTTGGTCTGAACTAGAGTCTTTCTCCCTTTAGAATGTTACAATATTTTAATAAAAGTGCCCCTAATGAAACTAATAATAAATATTATCTTCCTTTTAGAATGTTAAAAATATTAATAGAATTGTATAGCCTAACCTAACCCAACAAGGCTAATTACCAAAACAAAAAATAACAAAACATTACCCAACTCAGTTTGTTGCGGGCTCTTCTCGGTGCAAGGCGCGAGAAACCCTTGTAAACTTAGCTTTTAAGTCGTAAATTTCATCACCAAATTACTAACTAATTAAAAAATAATAATATTATACATATGACGCTCATAAGTGCTCATAAAAAAAGTCTATATGAATAAATGTTTTTGACTTCGACTTTAATTAATGTCTCTTGAGTTAATCTATGTCTTTAGACTAAAGAAGACGTAGACGTATATATATACGATCATACAATTCAAATTTTATTAAAGTTACGATCTGTTGTAGTGTCGTAGCACTTCGTAGCCGCGTTACGAGATTGGGGCTCCCGGGGGCCTTTGATATATGGCACAAAGTCGCACCGCAGAGCGCCGACGCCGCGCGCCATAGAGTGCCGCCGGCGTTTTTGCTACCCTTCCTCCCCCCCCCCCCCCCCCCCCCCCCCCCCCGTAAAAACCAACACAACATAAACATACAAAAAAGACGGAAATTAGTCACCCCCCCCCCTTAATAACTCGGGCGAGAGGGAGTGCGGATCTCGAATTTAAAAGAGCTAATTAATTAATAAAGTTAATGTGGAAAAATTATTTTAAATAATTATTATTATTCGTGAGATTTTAGAGAATTCCGAGGGTGCCGGAGTAGAATTTAGACGGCAGTCGGTCATCTTAACTCGCATCACAGCCGCATCCTCTGCAATTTAAATAGATGCTTATACTAGACCGGGATAAGGCGTAAAAGAAGATATAGATGACGTTAGTTGGTTGGTTTCCAGGGCGCTGATAATGCCGGACGACGAGCGCACTGTACGCATGAACCACCTGCGGCGGCGCGAGCAGCTCAACGACGTAGACAGCTGGATGAAGGCCTTCCTCAAGGCGATGGACTCGCTGGAGGAGGAGGCCGACGACATCGGCGCCACCTCCATGCAGCCCGTCACCATCGACGACTTTGACGAGTATCTCTCCAAGTTAGTGCCACGAGTCTTTAAATAAATAAATTAAATTAATTTATTTCACGCTGAAGCTCATGTGGTAGTATACATTTTTACTCTCTATGTTAGTAAAAACTATTCTTATCTTCTATGTTAGCAGAAATAATACATAAAATAAATATTACTTAATAAAGGAACCTGTTGCCCACCGAGGCATTAGCTATATACATATGAGCATATACCATCGCAGTATGGGACAATTAGGTTTTTCACCCATGAGATCGGCGTGAAGTGGCGGCAATGCTGTCACGTCTAGTGATGGTGTTGTTGTCGCGTTTCGTTCGGTTTGATTTGGCTAGACAGGGGAGGGAACACTGGCAGTGAAGGTGAGTGTTAGTGATCACTATAAAGAGCGCGCTCTTAAACCTACACGTGGGTCACTAGTCCCGGGCACTGCTATGGTTCCTTCT
Source organism: Charaxes varanes (assembly GCA_024363005.1). Classification (NCBI taxonomy): domain Eukaryota; kingdom Metazoa; phylum Arthropoda; class Insecta; order Lepidoptera; family Nymphalidae; genus Charaxes; species Charaxes varanes. The sequence goes on from JANCMC010009603.1 coordinate 9,504,304, forward strand.
GCAAAGCAATGGACCCGGCAACCGGACGGTGAATCCATGGAATGCTAAGAAATTCGTCTCATCTAAAAATTAAACTTACTCTAATTGATCCAAATTGTAATCTCCAGTCAGTATATTGGCTTGCCTCCTCAAAACATCACCAAACGGGTGATGTCCCTTCGATAGCACATAGTAGAATACACAGCCCAATGAAAACATGTCTACAGATGTGGTCTGAAATAAGAAATAGCAATTAAGAGACCCATTTTTGTTCTCAAAACAATTTACAAATTTCACAAAAGTTTAGGTGCTTATAATATTAAAAAAATATTAATATTGCATTAATTTGTAGATACCTTACAGAAACAAAGTAACTGGTTTGGATATGTTATTGAGTTAAAAGAAGTAAAAGCATTGAATATGCATTACTCTTTGTATTTATAATAACTTAAACATCGAACAAAAAAAAACAATTCATTTATTTGCCTTTTAGTAGGCACGATGAAAATTTTGAAAAATAGGTTTATAATGTTCTGAAGGATCTACTATTGGCAATAATTTAATATTTCTGCAGAAATTAACGTTTTTATAGCAAAAAAAATACATTATACATTTAAGGATTAAAATTCACTTCAAAACACTCGAAGTAAAGTAAGTAAAACTATCGAGAATGTTCGTGCTAGGCCAATAGGTAGGGGCGTAGCTACCGCCTTATCAGTTGTATAAGGATCACATATCGAATCAATGTATAATTAGGATTGGTTATAAAAAATACGAAAGTCAGTAAATGAATCTTTTGCTTAAGGAAGCGAGCATTTTAGCAACTTTTTTGGCCCCCCTAACAGATTTTGATCGTGTATCAAATTGTGTTAGGGCCCCTCTAAAGCAAGCTAAGCCACTGAGAAGCGGAGAGATACGTTTTAGCAGTTTTTTAACTTAAAGCGTTTATCTATAACAATTGATAGCACCTCGTCTGAATATGTAAATAGTGTTTAATTCTATGTAGGGAATTATTTCCTCAGAGGCAAAGGGAATATGGAAATCTAATTGTATTAACAGATGTGTGTTTCTTTCGTCTTCTTCCAACTTCCAGCAGTTGGTTTACTTTGAGAAAGAAGGTATTTATTGCTACTCTCGCTTTGTTTAGTTTTATTTAAATGTTCTCATACTTTAATATTATCTTTCAGTAGAACTTGAACTTTTTCTTAGCACGTTTCGGACTAGCCAGAGACAGCTGACTGTCAACCCTCGGTAATGAAGAGTAATTAGAAGAAAAAGAACTTGAGCTTGAAGAGCTCTGTAGATCAGAAGAATTATGAATGTAGAGATACGTAATAGATTACTCATATCGTTATCCAGTTATTGAAGATCGCGTATAAAAGCTATCAATAAGCAATGGGTCACCCATCTATCAGCCGGTCGCAGCCAGAGCAACTTAACTTAGCGATCGACTCAAATGCCGACCACTGATTAAGCCACGACCTCCTCATAACTATGCTTTGACATCATTCTAAAATAAAATGTATACATGTGTGTGTAAATCGCTTTGCATTGGTGTGCGCGAGGTTTTTTTTTAATTTAATATATTTGTAATGCATATTTTATTAAAATATTAACATTCTCAAATTGTTTACATAAACTATAATCGTGCCAAAGTTCATACCACTCAGTCGGCGCCATTTTTGTAAAATAGTGATGGAAGTTTTGCATCACGTGTTAATCTATTCTAAGATATAAAGCTGAAGAGTTTGTTTATTTGCTTGAACGCGCTAATCTCAGGAACTACTGGTCCTATTTGAAAATGTCTTTCAGTGTTAGATAGACCATTTATCGAGGAAGGTTATAGGCTATATATCGTCACGATAAAATTGAATCTATTTTATATCTAATTTTACGCTGGCGAAGTGGCGGGCACAGCTAGGAAACTATAATTGTGCCAAATTACATCCGTCCGCGCAATTTTCGTAAAATGGTGCCAATTTGCTTCACGTTTTAATATATAGACACAGTACTTGTAGTATTTTTGATTCTAATTGTAATTCAAAATAAATAAATAAATATATACAAGACTATATGACACACGGACGTCTGTTCCTAAGGTAGACAACTTAATGTTATAGGTAACAGCCGCCTGTTATACACAAGTTCCCCATGGCTCATACCGCTCTTTAAAGGCCGGCAACGCATCTGCGAGCCTCCTGGTGGTGCATATGTCCATGGGCGTCGGTAGTCACTAAGGTGAATCACCTGGCCGTTTACCCCTTCTAATATAAATATATACATATGTATATTTATACATATAATATTGAAGTGACTGCCTAGCATATCCACATGAGAAACTCGTTAAATATTACATTTTGTACAATAATACTAATTAACATTGTAATTTGACTTTTTATTACTGATTCAAAAATATTTGACGATTCAGTAAGCTTTGAATAAAATATGTGTCAAAATTGGTTTTATTATCTTCAATGCAGCTGGCATTATAAAATTAAAAACAAAAACTACGCCTGCATACTTTAAAAAAAAACACAAAATCTGATTTAATACTGTACTGTACAAAGCTGATTTTAATATTTAAAGAATATGTTAACGCTGGCATAAAATAAAATAGCGGGGGTTTTTCGCATGTGCAAATTCTCTATTGTTGGGCTGACAAGCTCTACGTCAGCTGAGTTTGGGTTGGTTTAAGAAAACTGAATTTTGTATAATGGAAGCCGGAATTAACAAATACCTTGGCTACTTTATTCAGGCTGGTTGACGTAAATCTCACGCAATATCTCTAGGCTATTTTTTAACGAAATAAGGCTATATTTATAGAGCCTCAATAGCTCAACGGTATAAGGTATGGACTGAAATCCGCAAGGCACCCGGTTCAAACCTCACCGCGTAATGTCGCGTTTCGTTCGGTTGGTGAGAGTTCCCGGTGGCCCTAATCCGTCTTTAAAGACCGTCAAGGCATCTTCCTGATGAAGCAGATGTCCATGGACGTCAGTAATCATTTAGGTGTACCTCCTGCCTTATTTCAGGAATCTTAGGAATTAAGAACCAAAAATCATTATTAGTGCCATAATAGAAATATCATTTGTGTATGGTTTAAATCCTTTTTGAAAATCATCGAAGAGTATATTTAACGGCTACGTTTAATCCACAGAATAATAAGGTTTTTTTTCAATGGAATACAATGTGTCAGTACTTACGAATAAGCAGGTTATCTCCTCTTTGGTTGACAATGTTAAAAACATAAAAATAATAAGTTGCAATAATTATATCACACGATTAAAATAAAAGGCAAATGTAGGCTTTACAAAGTCTACGTTTCTTATTAAGAAAATTGGTAAAATCCATAAATTATGGAGTTATAAAAATGCCGAAACGGTGCAAAAATACAGGTGACTTTCTTCGTTTTATTTGTTTTCTTAGAAGCAGTAATACTTATAAGATTTATCAGCTTTTAAGATTTAACATTACATTCTTCAATAGTTAGTTTGAAAATATAGTTGTTGAAGATTTAGTACTTATTCAATATAACATCAGCAATAACCTTATTATTAAAAGCACCGTAATACAAAGTTATGGCGCATAATATAAATTGGCTGGCCCGTTGACGCAGTGGGCAGTGACCCTGCCTTCTGCTCTAGTCGTGGTAACCAAGATCTTTCTAAGCGAACTGAAGCAACTATTATGACATCTACTATGTATGTGGCGTTTTAGAATGGTCACGACCTAAATCAGTGAAGATATTGACTAAGAAGAAAGTGCTCAGCAATTTTAATACCAATCTTCTGCAAGCAACGGGCCTACACCAACTTGATTATTATTGTCAGTCATCTGTCTCCCACTGTTGAATTAAAGGCTTTCAGATTTAGAACTAACAAAGTGAGAAGATTTCTTAAATTGTAAAAATTTCAGTAATAACGATGCTCTCAAATAGCACTTGCTTGAGTTTTTTGCAGATGAGGACCAGAAATTCACTTAACCCGCCGTTTACGAGGCAACCAAAAAACAAAATGTCATCCAACAGAATTCCAAATATGCAAATCCAGATAAAGCTCGTTTTTAGGGTTCCATAGTACTACAAGGAACCCTTATAATTTCGTCTGTCCGTCTGTGTGCCCGTAAGGTGACCCCCCCCCCCTAGTATTTCCAAACTATTAGATGTAGAGACTTGAAATTTTCCATATCGATAGAACATGATAAAAACTCATTAGGAAATTTATTCTGAACGAAATCGGACAACAACTTTTGAAGTTATTTAACAAATACGTTTATAGTGTATCAGGTACGGAAACCTATATAAGCGTGTCTTGTCTTGACACGCTTTTGGCAATATTTTTCTTTTTTATATACAAAAAATGAACTTTTAATCAGTCTCGTTTATACGAATTATCTATATGTATGTATTTATATATTTCTAAAAAAAAATATTTGTGTTTATACACGCGTCACAGTTACAGGCGTCTGTTACCTATTATAACACAGGCATTAAGTTGTCTACCTTAGGAACAGATGTCCGTGTGTCATATATTTATAATTAAAACTGTCCCTGTTCGTTCGCGATAATCTGATTTTTAAGTTAATTCAATGTATTATATATTAGAGATATAGTTTGTAGTATGTAGTTGTTACATTTTTTTTTCGTTAACACTGTAAATTGTGTTTACATGTAATTAATTTACTGAGCTGTTTTAATGACCATTTTCTTGCCATAATAGACGGCTGTTTCCTTTCATTCGTATTTTTATAATTTCATAGTTTTAATCGTAAGCAGCTGTTTCTAATTTGTTGTATTAACAAAAAAATAAACGATTTTTCTTTTTTTTTTAAGGGATTTTCATGTATAAAGGTTTAGGTTTTGAATGAACTAGCAAAGAAAAATTTAACAATAATGCGATTTTGAATCCTATCCTATAACATTAAACTCCAAATTGGTTATTTGTTGTGTAATATTAGTTGCAAATCGTTGCACTTTAAGTTCTACTGCATTCAGACAATATCTTCCTAGTTAAATAACTGTTCTGTTAAAGCCGGTATGTAGTAAAGTAGAGTTAGAGCCTCAACAGCACATCGGTATGGACTGAAATCCGCAACGTACCCGGTTGAAACCCCACCGCAGTTGGGACATTGTCGCACGTTGCTAAGGTAACGGCCGAATGTCTCTATCACGCAAGCGCGTTCACATCTATTTCAAAATTCAAAAATATGTTTTTTAATAAGCGGCCTGATATATCCACAGAGGTTCCGAGGATGACGTCGGATGGCAATTGGTTATCTTATTTCGCCTCACATCGCATCCTTTACAATCTAAGCGGACCCTGGTGAACCGGGATAAGGCTAGGAAGAAGAAGATAGCTAATATTAAAAGGAGTAACATAGGCTACTTTAGTTTTAGAAAAATAATTAGGGTTCCGCAGTCAAAATATAAGAGCGGTGGCACTAAGGAAATGCCGACAGAGATGAAAACTTGTCGGTAACGATGTTGCGAGTTCACTGGGTTTTCTCCATCTCAAAAAAAGACCCAACGCGCCCAAAGAAGTTTTTATTCCCAAACATCCCCAAACTTTAACAAAATCGTGTCGCGGACAAAGTCGCCGGTTACAACTGAAGTCAAAATCAAACAAAAGAGATCAAAGAGATCGAAATTCACATCCGGTTCCGTTATTTCTTTGAGTGCGCAAAATTTGGAGATGGATCCCGCAAAGTGATAACGAATAAGGGCCTGGGGCTGATTGAAACTCAAAGATGATCATTTCCGACGACACTGTACAGATCTTTTTCCATACTAATATTATAAAAAGGAATGACTTGATTGTTTGTTTGCATGGGAAACACTTCTTATATTTTTTATTTAAAAATAATTTTACTTTAAAAACTTAGCCAGAATTAAAAGCTTGTATTAGGAGTGGGTGCGACAATACCCCAACGGCGGTGGGGTTTGTACCGGGTACCTTGCGGATTTCCGTTTATACCTTATACCATCGAGCTATTGAGGCTCTAAATTATGTCAAATATAACAATTCATTGTAAAACGACATTGTAATATTTGACAATTAATATTTTTACCGACGTCATGACTCCGCTTTGACACAATTTTACAGTAAAATGTATACTTGTGTGTATAAATCTTTGGCATAAATTAAGTAAACAACCAAACTTTTCAGCTTTATATATTAGTAACGAGCACAGATACCTGCTAAATGTTATACGTGTTAAGATTAGAAAAAAATATAGGTTGTCTTGCAAGACGTTGATAGCAAATGACAGCGACATCCGTTTGAAGAATGCAATAATGCTTCACAGCGATCACCGACTTGTCTGTCAGGATTGATGACAAATTGACTTCTTGATCTTGTAAATATTATGAACGGTAATTAAAATTAAAAATCTACTGTTTACAAATACCATACAAGTTGTTTCCCGCGACTTCGTCCGCGTAAAATTGCGAAATTACTTAGACCTTCTTAGTCTGACCGTATCGAAAAATTAGTTCTTATGCTGGAACCAGACATACATAGCGTCATCTGAATGATCAGGTAGAGTGGCCGGGGACTGTGTGTAACTGCACAAAGTTTTGTAGTACTTTGTAGTCTTCAAGGACAAAAATGTACAAACACTTTGAGCTATGTCTGTCTCCCTAAACATTTATGTTATATATTAGTGCTTATTAAATATGTACATATTAGTGCTTATAAAATATCAGAATTGATAATCTGGAATTTACATACGGTTCTAAGCTTTCATTTTTGTGGAAAATACAGTCTTTCAAAGAGTATTATTTTACGAATTTTTACACTGAGATATGTTTTTATTTACAACTTGGATGAAGCGTGGAGAATTTATTTATTTATCGAATTCACGTTTTTGAAGAATGTAAATAAAAAGAAATTCATTGGTAAAATTTCACGGATTACGTCCGTGCGTAACTGAATTGGCGCGAATCCAAGGTATGAGGCGAGAAAATTTTTGGCGATGACGAATTCCGTCAATGAATGATTAAATGTTATTTAAGCTTTTAAAGTTTAACATTAGATTGTTGAAATGGTTTTGGTAATAGAGAACGTACCCACTCTTGAGCACTAAGAATTTGTGCGTGTGAGTTTTGTAAATATCGAGTCCCGTGAATTATTTTTATAAATATACATTATACTATTAATGTTTTAAAATTATGTATATAAATTTGCATATCAGTTGACTGTTAGGTATAAACACAGGTGTTTAGGAACATAATTTTGGAACAAATAAATAAATAATAATAATCTCCGGTTTTTTAATAGAAATTTATAAATACACATATATAAATAATAAACCCAGATTCGCGGCGGGAATGAAATCCACTGGATCACTGCCCACTGCCCTAATGGGCCAGTCTGGACAAATGAGTGTCCATAAAAATATTAAAATTATTTTTATCATTATTATATTCACTTATGTTCATAGTTATTTAAAAAAAAACTAGCTCTTATTCCGTTCTTTATAGTACTGATGTCAGAAACATTCTTGTTTATTTACATAAAAGTAACACGTATAAATAATTGTTTATGCAGATGTCATCGGCGGGACGAGACAGGGCGTCCTTGCGGTGCAAGGCATTGACTTTTGCATCGAGACCAACGGGGAAAATCATCACACGAGCAAATTTGACCTGATGACGAGAGACGTTGACAGGTGTCTGGTGGTGAGACGAGGTCAGGCCTTCAAATTGGATATACTGTTGAACAGGCCATACGACGCGAAAAAAGACGCCGTTTCCTTCATATTCTACGTGGCAGGTATATATATCAACGTTTGTTATGTAGTGTTTCTATAGATATTATAAAAAAGTACAAATATATTTTGTCACAATCACACCTTTGCGTATTGGGCTCCTATCTCACCGAGACGCCATGGGACGTCGCCGGCTACGTACCCAAACAATTTATATTAAAGTTTGGGTCAGCTAATTCACCTGCCGAAGATTTGGCGATGTTGCCAAGTTAGTAGCGTAGCCACGACTACAACAATCTACTCCATTTGGCAACCGCAAGTATCCATGGTAACGTAGCCGGCGAAATCGCAATGGCGTCTTGGTGAGGAAGTCCTTTAAAAATATAGTGTCTTTGTAGCATCTAAACAAAAGTTTCTTTCTGTTAGCGATAAAAAAGTCCAAGCAGAATCTGAAGCCAATTAAATAACCCAGAATAAAAGCCAGATTTGTATCGCTGCCTATAATTCAAACGCATTGAGTCAGTGTATATTTTTGGTGTCTTAAGTGTACAATTGCATGCAATTTATGGAACAGATGTGGAGAAACGTGGGCCGTCAGATGAATCGTCGGCGGCCGTGCCGATGTTAGAGAAAGGATCGGAAACTTTAGGTTCATGGAATGCCGTGTACGAAGGTCAAATGGATATGCATCTTATGGTGGCCGTGACGCCCGCGGCTGACTGCATAGTGGCCGCCTGGCGCGTGGATGTGGATACCAAGTTGAATGGAGGTGGATCTCTCAGCTACACCCACCCGCTACCCATCTATGTGCTGTTCAATCCTTGGTGCTTGAACGATAGCGTCTATATGCCAGGTAAGGCAAAACCTTATTTGTTTATTAGACAAATATACCAAATAGGACAGAAGTGGATTCTTCAGTTACACCCACCCTCTACTTATATAGTATGTGCAGTTTAATCCTTGTTGCTGGAACCATAGCGTTTACATGCTAGGTAACAAAACTTCTTATTTGTTTTTATTCTTATTCCTTTTTATCATCATCATCAGCCTTTAATGGAGCACTACCGGCCATATACCGTCTTTTTGCAGGCATATCCAGCTACCTCCCATCGCAGTCGTGCTTCTTTCTTTTACCACGTCTTATTCAGTGACTTGACGTATCTTGTGACATCATTTATTAGGGTCCTGTTCATCTTCTACGTAGCGTTAACCCGGTCTAGTGCAACTGTTCGCTAAAATTACAGAGGATGTAGCTGTGAGACGAGTTAAGATGATCAACTGCCGTTATCCTACTGAGTTTCTGTGCTTCATCGTGCGAAAGAAATGTCGCGCATATCCTTTGAGACTCTCTCGTCCTATTCCCTTCTTTTTGGCTTGTCTTATCAAAGACAAGGAACGGCGCGTCTTCAAGGCATGCTCTGTTACTTTGGAAACTTTCATGTTGGTCACCATTATAGTAACCTTAAATGTCTGTTTAATGCTAGTTTTGTAAGGCAACGCCGTATGTTCATTTTCTTTCATAAACCTGCCTATAAAATAATCAGAGTCGAATATACAAATTTTATTTTAACAAGCTTTGAGTAGGCGGACGACTCCAGTGTTGTATATGGACAACGTGGCTTTAGTTAAGAAAAACATATTTTACATCATATTTTGAAAAGAATTGCAACTTAAATCATTTAGAGAGGATGGAACGATGAAACGAAATTGAAGATTGGATCAGTTTCTTTTACTCTTGATTTGTTTTCTGTATAGGTCACAGTCATCGTGAGGAGTACGTTCAAGAGGATGGTGGTCTCATGTTCAGGGGCGTCTA
>JANCMC010009603.1:9513905-9549140 GCA_024363005.1 Charaxes varanes
ATAAGTAACAGACGCCTGTTATACACAAATATATATTTTTTTGTATAAATATATGCGATAATTTCATTAATACGCACATAACAGCCTATTAATAAATGTATATTTCGGTTGATTATACCTGTCCTCGTATTTAATGACTCATAAATTATTACTCTCCCAGACAATTATCAGCGGTCAAAAGTTATCAATAATAATTGCGAACGCCGATATTGTTAAATTAATGTTTGTGTTTATTCAATATTAAAATATCGCTGCATTTCAACAGTATGCAATCTACTGTAACCACGATTACCAATTGTCCAGATTATCTAGGCGATGTATTATTATTATTTTGTAGTATCTAAAATAAGGGCAATATTCTGGTTTTGCAGTTATTACTAAATAGTGACAAATATATTCACCTATGTAACTTACTGATGCTGTTTATGGTCACGATTGTCCACAATGAGGAAGAAGAAGAATGACACAGAATGCCTTGTCTTATTTCTGTATAGTATAATCGTAAATTTAAAATGCACTGCACATAATATAACAGTGATCAGCCACAACATTGTGGGCATAGTAATCCTATAAATCAATGTAAATTAGTTGAATTCCATGTTTATAATATTTGTAAGGGGTCGTGCTTTCAAAAGAAAAAAAGGGCCTTATAGAATCATTTATTTAACCGTATGTCTTTCGGTTTGGATTTATAAAGTTGATATTTATATCTAACCTGAAGGTTTGCAGCCCCTTGAGGTTGTGAAAAGTCAAGTCACTAAGATATAGCCGTTTATGTAAAATTTTCCATATATTCGCAAAGGAACCAAAACTTATAAGGAACTTCGCGTTGGCCTAGAACCATGAGTAAAAAATTCAATAATCTAATATTTGATTACAAATGAAATATTTATATTTATTAATTATTTTATTTACTAATCCCGGCTTATATTTGGGGATGGTCATCCTACATGCAAAATAATTCGGATTTCGGATTTTCGTATACACACATTTAATTGCTACTTTAAAAAAAAATCTCTATTATTTAATATTCTCTATTCTTTTTAATATTTGTATTGGACTAGATTAATTTAAATAAAATCTTAAAAAAATATACAGCAGATATTAAAATAACATTAAGTATCGACCTTTATGAAATGGTGATAGCAAAAAAAACTAACTGTGTTTATTGTAGGCTCTTCTCAGAACAGGGCGCGATAAACCTTGTAAACTGAGCCCTAAGTCTATATATTTCTGAAAAAAAATGACTTTCACAAATGTTTATAAGCAAACTACAAGTGTTTTATGTCCAGGGGATGAATACTCCTTTTTATCTGTCCGATAACTGATCAGATCCACTGCAGATACGCCACCACCACCATCCACCACGTACTACCCCAGCGGTTATTGTCTCTCCCCCTATACCATCCGTGACATTAGTACCCGCATCCTTTTTCACCTTTTCATCTACCTTTATATCCTTTTATTCTACACCGAAAGGAACCCTAGCAGTGCCCGGGATTTATGATACGCTCTTTATAATGATCACTAACACTGGCAGTGAAGGTGAGTGTTGGTGGCCTCCCCAAAAGGATCCTTTAAACTTACACCTGGGTCGCAAGTCCTAGGCGCTACCATGGTTCCTTCCTCTGCAATACGATGAACTCGATACTCGCACGGTCAATCCATGGAGCATGGAATCCATGGAATCATTGCTAAGAAGTCAGTCTCTTTTAGATTTCAACTTCACGTGCTGTGTGACTTAACCCAGTCATGGAAGATGATAAACGAACCAAATTACTATTACTGAAGAACCACCACTGATAAACCTTTTACCCATCCAGATGCCGGAGCCAGATATAACTTCATTTGAATGATATTTCAATGATCATGCAGTGTGGCCGGGGACTTCGTGTAACTGTACAAAGTTTTGTAGTACTTTGTGTACTTCAAGGACAAAAATGTACTAACATTTTGAGCTGTCTGGCTCTGGCATTATGTGCCTTTATATTTATAATTCTGGCAACAATTTTCACTAGGCGAGCCCTGACAGTTTGCCACTTTCAACAGACAGTTGCGTTCTCTGTGTGTTGTGATTTTGTGAGTATATGTTCTCGATTTTTCAGTTCCTTTTAATTTACTCGACACGTACTGCTTTTGGATATTTCCCCTGTTGACCCATGCTTGCTAAGAGCTCTGATACCTGCTGCCTATGTGACCTTGCGCTGTTTATCCCTCGGAAAGTGATGGTATTGTTGTCGCATTTGGTTTGGTTTGTGAGGGTTCCCGGTGGCCCAGACCTCGTTTTAAGAGCCCGCAACGCATCTTCGACCCTTCTAGTGGTGCAAGGGTCCATGGGCGGCGGTAGTCACTTAGATGAACCGCCTGCCCGTTTACCCCTTGTAATATAAAAAAATAATAGCAACAAAAGAAAATGTACCAAACTTCTTTGCTGACGCTACCCAGCTTTGACAAATTATAATATATTTTATTAATCACATATAAATAATATGACACATACGCGGGATACAAGACTTCTAAAACTACCTCCAATTAGCTAATCCAACGAAGCACTGATATGTTCAACTAATTGTAAAATAAAATTACGCATAAATACACTTTTTTTTTTAATCTACGCAGATTATACAAGGCGGCAAAGAACAGACAATTCAAATTAGGCGCCAAAAAATTTAGTTTCTTGGTATTCATAAAATAAAAGTTCTATTTATTTCATTACAAATTCTAAGCTATTACATTGAATATTGATTTGTGTTTTTACACTTATTCGAAAAAAAAAACTACAGGAAAAATTTTGTTTTTTTTTTGTTTAGTATTCTCCATTAGTTTGGACTCCTTTTGTAATTTTTTTCTTGTGTAATTCTGAATTTAAAATGTATTTTTTTATTACATTTGTTCTGCGTTCGAAAATGTGCCTTCAATTTGGGCTGTCTATTGTTTGCCTTAGGGTCCGAATTCTTAAAAAAAAAAACCATTATAATTTAATTCATAATTTCTAATGAATGCTTTATATTTTTTCTAGCTCAACCTCAAACAGTGCAGCTTACTTTGTGAGTAAAATTTTAAGTAATCTCTTTTTTTTTCAATTTCTCTAAAACTTATAAAATTTTGGCAAATTTCTTTCAAGTTTTTTTTACTGTGTATCATTTGAAATTTTTCAAGTAAGTATACAATAGATGTAGTTTAATTTATATTTGACAAATTCCGCTCGTGATTTCATTCATGGAGACTACATAAAGGAGTAACATCTCTGTATATTAAAAATATCCGTCGAATTATGTAAATAATGAGGCGGCACATCAGCATCATGGTCAATTTTAAAGATTATTTATTGGTCAATTCACATCTACTTTGGTACAAATGCCGTGCCATTTGGGCGGTTTTTGAACTAATATCTAAGTTATAATATTGGACGCTTCTTCAACTTTTCCCCCATAAGAGATGTTAATCCTTATTGTATTCTCCATTATTTTTGCATATATTTTTTTACAGACCTGAATTGGGACTAAAGAAAGATGAAGTGAAAATGTATGAAGCTCAACAAGGAATGGCGTATTTTTAAGATTTCATCAATAAGACTAGATATAATTCGTGTATTTATATAATGGGATTATATATTGCATATTTGTGAAAAAGTAAATATACCTACAAAAAAGTACCAACGGTAAAAATAATCAAACACTGATTTATTTAGCACTATAAAAAACTCAGAAATATTATTAAGAAGAAGAAGAACCAATCTCCTTTAGAATAAACACTAGTCTCTAGCAAAGAAATACTAGAACGCAACATTAAGAGATAAAAGCAAACGAGCGTAAACAAGAAGCAAACGTACCACCAATTGTTGGATGTACATTCGACCAAGAAAGTGCTTTACCATTTTGGAACCTACTTAAAGATAATTTTGCTATGGTTTATTGTTAGAAATTAACGTAATGTTTTACAAGCAAAACTGAGCCTTCTAACTTTAGCGTGATAAACCAATCTCTTAGTTGACTATACAAGAGATAAAATCACAATTAATTTACTATATGACTTACATCAAAACTGGTTCTGAAAAGGAAAAGTGTATAAAAAAATCAATTGCAATCTCTATGTAGAGCGCTGTCAGCCATATTTTTTCCCATACAAATAGATAAAATTGAATTATCTGTTTGTAAACTTGATAAAAAAATTATGCTGAATGTATATGAACAGAGAAAAAAAAGAAATTTGGTATATATGCTATCAGTAATAAAAATATTTTTTACAGTTTCCGAACTGAAACCTTCTTAAAGAGCTTTGGGCGTTTTTGAGACAGGAAAAAACTACTGTAATCCCTCCTATGACACGGTAGGTTTGTTCCACATTATAGGAAAATGCGTTGTAGGATTATTCTCGTACAACGCGTGGTCATTGTTCATTTTTAGAGGGAAAGTCTATCAGTTTCTCCTTAAAATTTTACATGCTTTATTTCAATCGAAATAATTGCATCTGCAAGCCTTCTGGTTGTACAGAAGCCCATAAGCGACGCTTCATCTAAGCGACTAGCTGGGCGAACACATTACTCATTTGCCCCTAGCAATATACAAAAATCGACCCACTTTGCAAGCTTGTGTTTTGCAAGGAATATCAGAAAAATATGTATATTTAGGAATATATGTCAAGAAAACTGAAAGTGTTTCGATTTTTCTGATGAGAAGTATATAAAAAAAAAAGGCGTGACCCCATATAATTATTTGCAGTAACATACCCGACTGGTTGAAATGTGCCTTAATGAATGAGCTTTACTTCGTCGCCGACGGCGGAACGATTTGGTTCGACGTGCCTGACGACTTCCCGGAAACGGACCCTAGGTAATTATATATTACTTACTAACGGCCTGGGCGGACTTTGTCATGTCTAAAAGTTGCCAAAAAAATTGAAACCCTTTCGAAGCCTAACTAGATTTGTCAATCTATATACAGGGTGTATCTGACATCGTACCGGATACGTATCCCATGGGTTCGGTACCTGATTCTAGACTCCCCAGTGGTGAAATTTTTGTCGGCTTTTTCATGAAATGTAATTTTTTTTAATACTTTTTTTTTAACTGAAACTGTATAATATCATTATTTCTACCTAATACAATGCGATTTTCAATCAGAAACGAATTTCTTCGATTGTTTTTGCATGTCGGCGCGGCGTTTGCATCAAAGGAGCCGCGAAGTGCGTAAGCTTCGCGCCATTCAGAATTAGCGGGATCGGTTTACTTGTTTATAGTGTATACTAGTGTCGGCCTTCCTTTTGTACTTAAGGTGTGCCTAAATGTAGGACGGCATGTTTCTCTTACCACGTTATTACACGACGCTACCTGATCTAGATGTTATATTGTGCTTGTAAATACAGTCCGTGAAGATGAGAAAAGGTCGGTGTTTTATTGCCCCGTCAATACAACCCAGTTACGAAACAATATCTATGTAAAGATAGAGAAATTCAGTATCATGTTTTATATTGTTTATATTCAATATAAGTAACTGGACTACAAGTCCCTTTATTCTTGGAAAAGTATTAGGAGAAAAGTTACTAAACTGTTTTCCCTCTGCTTATTTATATTTCTTTCGCGTGAGATATTTATGCCAAAAATTGTAAAAGGCTAGTAAGGAATGTCACTAGATAAGCGGGATTAAAGGACAGCGTCGCCGAGACTGTCATGTCTATTGTTTTCGCTCGCATTCTCTAGTTTTTCTTATCTTAAAGGACGATTTATTTACTCGAGGTCCTATTTTGATTATATCTTCAACAATTATTTCGCTCCGGAGAGGGAAAATCTCGTAATTTTATGTCTCGCACAATTTGCCCCAGAAAATCTGTCAACCGTGTGTGTTATATTATCGTTTAGTCTTATTAAAATTTGTCAATTAAATGAATACAGAAATAATTAGGTATTATCTCTATATTTATTTTAATTTATTGACACTTTATATTATTATATTATAATCGACCTGACTGGAATATCTTTATGAGTTGTAATTCCCCACGACGTTTCACTTCGAAACCTGGTGTGATTTTATACTGTATTAAATTTTTTATAGATTTTTTTTAAAGCATCTTAAGGAAGATTTCTATTTAATTTAATAAAAGTAACTATCTCATCATTTATGTAGATCTCACTAGCTGCGCCCGCGACTTCGTTTTTTTTAAAAAAAAAAAGGTTCAGTTGTAGCCTGATGATAAATACCGCGTATAACCTTCCTCGATCTATCACTGAAAGAATTTTTCAAATCGGATCTGTAGTTCCTGAGATTACCGCATTCAAGCAAACAAACGAATAAACTCTGTAGCTTTATATATTAGTATAGATAATATAAATGAATATTTAAAAAAATGTGAAAGTAACTCTATCTGTTACGTTTTTACGCCCAAACCTCTGAACCAAATTGATGACTTTCGGCATAGAGATATATTGGTAAGCTGAAGCTTTATACATTAGTATAGATAATAGTAATATATTCTTACATAACAATACTTGATTGTGTCAAATCAGAATAACATTTTTTTTTGCTTCCTATTAATCCAAGTAATAATCTTGTTCAAGGTGAATGTGGAATTAGTTTTGAAGAAAGAAAATCGTTATCAAATGTATTTTTTAAATTTTAAGTTGTTCGCGTTGGCTTCCTATTTAAATAAATAAATAAAAATAATAAATGTGCTTACCTTTTAACTCAGCGAGAGATCCGTCAAAATTGAAGACTGGTGTGGGTAACTGGGAGGTCAAAGTCAAAGTCAAGCGTTCGGTGACGATGACGCGAATTCCATGGTACACAGTATATAATATAAACAGCTCTTTGACATTTTTGGAATATACACGATTTGAATTCGCTAATTATGCAGTTTGGTCACTTTTCCCAAAAATGCATATATATATATATAGTAAGCGACCAGTTACGTTTTGCGCGGAATGATTGATATGAATCCGTCGCGAAAGCCTGATCTTCCGCGCGAAACGTAACTCTGTTACGGAGAGGTTAGAACCGGTTCGCAGTTATTTTTTTTTGTTTTAATACAGAAACCCTTGTATGTGTGTGTATAATGTTATATTAATGTCGAAATGCACCAAACTGCCCTATTGAATTATTTATACCTCGAAAATTTTACGAAAAACAAAAGGCCCGCCTCCCCAGACGAAATACTTCTCATTAGAGTGCAAACAACAACATCGAGAAAAATAAATAAGCATATTTGTGAAAAGGAACCAAACTGAATAATTAGCTTATTTTGCTATCCAAATGTTATATTCCACAATAATTTAGAATATTACTGTAATTAAGACTTTACGTAATGAACTATTGCATGCTCTTTAGCGGAATGTGAAGGACGTTTTACATTTTTGTCACAACTCTGTACACACATTCGCTCTTTTTCTTAGCGTTATCCCGGTTAAGTACCAGGGTCCGCTTAGATTGCAAAGGATTTGGCTGTGGGGCGAGTTAAGATGACCGAGCTGGCCTTCTGGTCGTGCAGATGTCCATGGGCGCCGGTAGGCATTTCAGTGCCTGCTGCCTACTCGTCTGCCCCCTTGTAACATAAAAATAAAAAAGTTAGAAACAAAAAATAATTAACTGAAATCGGTAAGAACTGAACTCATTTCATAAAAAAACATCATTAATTGAAATCAGGGAGAAGTTTCTTGTATTTTATAGAAGAATAAGATATACAACGTGGCTTTAACAAATCCTTGATTAACGCCTAATTGTAAAAGCGGTAGTTTAATAATCTCAATATGTCATATCGGAGCAAAACGACAGTTTTATTTTGCAATGTTGTTGCCCAAATAGCGAAGTAATAGTATCCTACGAAAAACTACAACCGTATTACTATTTGCGAGGTTTTGTTTTTGTCGATAAATGGGGTTGCTAGGATATTATTGGTTATAATAGTAGATTATTGCACCGAGTGCAAAGTGAGTTATTAATGCACAGGTGTTATAGTGGTAAATTAATTACACAAAATAATACGAGTGCTTTAGCATGGTGCGTAGTCTATTTTTTCTTTCAACTATATGGCTGTCTATTTTCATATTAGTTTTATTTTTTAAACTGCTAAATATGAAGCACAAAGTTATTATATATTATATACATAAGTTACAATGGTATAGAATGCACGGCGTTTGTTTTTTTTCGGTATTCATTTAGTCGGTTTTATTTTCAGCAAGTATCATTTTGATTCAAAGCATTACATGAAAAAATAATCAAAAGGAAATTATATTATATTGGAACACATATAATTAGAGGAATAATAACTTCAAGCAATTCATATCAACCAATGTTAACTTTCCTCTTCCTTGGGATTGTCGTGACTTTATTATCTTGTCTGAGGACATAAATACAAAAAGAGAGAGATTAGTAAGAAGTTCGATAAGAAATAATTAGTTTTTCCAGAGACCTGAATACACCGATATTCCTGAGAATAAGGCTCCCCAGTGGTGAAATTTTTTGTCGGCTTTTTCTTGAAATGTACAAGGTTTTTATAATTTTTTTTTTAACTGAACACTGTATTATATCATTATTACTATCTGTCCCAATGCGATTTTAAATTAGAAACAAATTTCTTCAATATTTTTACATCAAACCGCATTTCATATTATATAGTATCAACATTTTCGGAGAATAACGAAAGAATTCCGGCGGACCGATTAAGGATCTTAAACACTAAAAATTTAAAAAAGATGTGTATTCGATATAGGGTCCTTGTTTATAGAGCTCCGTCAATGTCGTAATAACCGGTTTGAACTTTTTTTTCAAAATTGTTTTTGGGCCGTAGCAAAATGCTCAATTGACACATACATTTTTGGAAAATTTCCCATACCCACCTCCTTCTACCTTCCCATTAGACCTTAGCGTTTTCATATTGCTTCTTTAGGGTATGGAAATATGTGGCGAAATAAAATAACCATAGATAATAAATATATTTATTTTTTTTATAGATATTATGATTAAAGAGCTCTTGACAGGTGCAAGCATAGTTAATGCTCATTACTTATATAATAAGAACAACCCAACAAGACCACTAAGTATTGTTACGTTTTTGGGTTTTAAATAATCTTCAGGCGATAATATTTTCACAGAAGTATTTATTTAAACTAATTTAACACTTAAGAATTACTTGTAACGTAGAACACTAATTAAACTATTTATTTCAACTAACACAAATTTATATGCACGTCTCGTATTTATATTCACAGCGTCCGTTCTAATTACGCGCTAGTTCAAGACTGTCCCGCATACGAGATTGTCACCCTTATATACATAAAATATAGCTTCTAGAAGTCTCTACACTAAACTAGACTGTTCTAGAACGCCCTCTCTAGAATGTCTCCAGAAAACACGCGAACCATCCATATATCATAATTACAGTGCACTGCATAATCCATTTTAAACGGCTTTGTCGCTAGATGGCGCCATTCGTAACACTGCCCCCTCCTTAGGACTGTTCCGTCCCGGAACAGCGCCGCTCACCGGCTTCATGGAGATAACGGCACTCTGGTCCCTTTCTGCATTCCGATTTCCCAAAGAAATAGCAGGGCACGGTCTTTCTCGTCATTCCTGTTCTTCGGGGGTTGTAACAGCAAACCACGATTTCAATTCCAGTATGTCGAAACAATTCTTCGATCATACTTCTGACGATTCGCCAATCCAATCCATCCAATCCGCATCCTAGCTTTGGTATGCTCAGTCTGTTGAGGCCTTCTTCTAGCAGGTATTCCCTAAGACTTTCTAGAGCGTCCCACATCGTGCGGTAAGATGGTTTTCCGGAGCTTGACTCTTTGGTCACCAAATAAAACAAGGGCCGGTGTTGAACCGTTTGGTATAAGACTTTTCCGATTTGTGGTTGCTGTTTCTTAAGATTCTCGGTCCCGCCAAACTTTTGCCGAAATACGTTGGCAATTCCTTTCTGCATCTTAAGGTCTTTGGCAACGCAGTGTGCCAAGGCGTGGTTTCCGGGGGCCAGAAATAGGTCTTGCTGGATTTCGGTCGTGACAGCATGACGAACCTTGCGCCCTTGTCCGTAGTTGGCCATGAATTCGTCGTAAGTAACCTCGGCACTTGGAACGTTACAAACCCGGACATTCTGTTCGTTGTTTTCCTCGTGGTTGTTTCCGAGGAATGGGGCTAGTCGGTTGAAGTGGACCACTCTTGGTTTACCGCTCGGTTTCCGTCTGATGCGATAGATTACATCGTTAATCCTCTTGAGTACCTCGTAGGGTCCTTCCCATGATCGCTGTAGTTTAGGGGAATATCCACGACGGCGCTTGGGATTATACAACCACACAAGATCTCCTCGTTGGTATGAGTTTTCGTCCGCTTTAATGTCATAACGCTCCTTCATTCGGTCACTTGCCTCATGGATGTTGGTTCTTACGGTGCTGTGGATCTCATCCATTCGCTTCCTGAGGTTGGACACGTAGTCTTCTCCAACTACTTCTTCATCGGGCTTGAAACCAAACTTCAAGTCGCATGGTAGTCGTAGTTCTCTACCAAAAATTACGTTGGCCGGGCTTTGACTTGTCGTTTCATGAACCGATGCTCTATATGCCAGAAGAAATAGAGGGAGTTGTTGATCCCAATCACGTTGGTGGTCGGCGACAGTTTTTGACAAATATTTTATAACTGTTCGATTCATGCGTTCCACCATGCCATCAGACTGTGGGTGCAAAGCAGTGGTTCTGGTTTTATGGATTTCCAACATTTTGCACACATCTTGGAAAACTGCTGACTCGAAATTGCGTCCTTGGTCGGAATGTAACTCGAGTGGCACACCAAAACGGCAGACTAATTCTTTGACCAGCACTTCTTCCACTGTAGTAGCTTCCTGGTTGGGTAATGCGTACGCTTCCACCCATTTACTGAAATAATCCATTGCTACTAAAATAAATTTATTTCCACTATCTGTCGTAGGAAATGGACCAGCGATGTCGATTGCAATCCTTTCGAATGGAGTACCCACGTTATATTGCTTCATCGGGGCTATTCGTCGCTTATGAGGTCCGTTGGCGGTGGCACAGGTTACGCACTTCCTACACCAATCTTTGACATCTTCTTTGCAATTTATCCAATAGAAGCGCTCTCTGACCTTTTCCAAAGTCTTTCGGATTCCCAAGTGCCCTCCCGACGTGCCATCATGTAATAGTTCTAATATTTCACAAATTCTTTCCTTCGGGACAATCACTTGTAATTTTCTGTTCGCTCCATCATTGTTTTCCAGCGTTCTTTTCAGTAGACCATTTTCCACCACTATGGAGTCCCACTGTGCCCAATATGATTTCACAGCCTGAGATAGTGGGGCTACTGCTTCCCAAGTTGGCCTGGTTCCCATTCTCTTCCATTCCAGTAACACTCTCAAATCTGGATCTGACTCTTGGCCATTTCGGATTTGGTCCTCGCTCCATTGATCATCCACCACGCAGACTCTGTTGCAAGAGGCCACCTCTTTGCCTTCTGTGCGAGTACAGTGTGCACAATCTTTGGGGCAGGGTCTTCTGGATAACGCGTCTGCATTACGATGGCTGGTTCCTGGTCGATGTTCTGAATCGAAATCGTACTCTTGCAATCGTTCGATCCATCTCGCTACTTGTCCTTCGGGGTTCTTAAAGCTCAACAGCCAAGTTAATGCTGCGTGATCGGTTCTTAGCAAAAACTTCCTTCCATACACGTATTTGTGAAAATGCTCGATGGATTTTACTACTGCCAATAGTTCTCTCCTCGTTACGCAGTAGTTACGTTCCGGCTTTGATAGCACCTTGCTAAAGTAGGCAATCACTTTCTCTTCTCCGTCCTGTAGTTGGGAAAGGACTCCTCCGATGCCTACATTGCTAGCATCTGTGTCTAAGATGAATCTTCCATCAAGGCGCGGATAGCTCAAAATCGGAGCGCACATCAATGTTTGCTTCAGTTGCTCAAAGGCATCCTCACAGTACGTGTCCCAAACAAAACTTCTGCCATCTTCTGTCAGTTTTGTTAATGGTTTAGCGATTTTTGCAAATCCCGGGACAAACCGACGATAATATGTGCAAAGGCCGACGAAACTTCTGACTTCATGTTTATCTTTAGGCACTGGCCACTTTTTAATTGCTTCTATCTTCCCTTCATCAACGGCTACTCCCTCTTCCGAGACAACATGGCCGAGATAATTTACTTGTCTCCGGAATAAATTGCATTTCTTTGGATTCAACTTTAATTTTGCCTCACGTAGCCGTTGGAATACTTGTTCTAAATTCCTTATATGGTCATCAAAGGATTTTCCAAGAACAATTATGTCATCAAGGTAGACCAGGCAAGTTTCCCATGACAGTCCCCTCAAGACGTTCTCCATGAGTCTCTCAAATGTTGCAGGGGCATTACAGAGTCCAAACGGCATAACATTGAACTGCCAAAGGCCGGTTCCAATTGTGAACGCAGTCTTCTCTTTATCTTTGGGATCCAAGCTCACTTGCCAGTAGTCACTCTTGAGATCCAGTGTTGAAAACATTCTACACCCAACCAGAGTATCCAAAGTATCGTCGATCCGAGGTAGGGGATAACTGTCTTTCTTCGTCACATTATTCAGGAGTCGATAATCTACGCAAAATCTAGTGGTACCATCCTTCTTCTTAACCAACACCACTGGAGAAGCCCACGGACTCTTCGATGGTTCTATCACGCCATCCCGTTCCATATCTCGGATAATTTGTTCGGCTTCGTCTCGCTTAGCCAGTGGCAACCTTCTAGCTGCTTGACGAATCGTCCTCGCATCTCCGGTGTCTATTCGATGGCGTACCACGTTAGTTCTTCCCTTGGAACCGTCTTCAGTTTCAAAAACATCTTGATAGCGACCAATCAAAGCTCTCGCTGCGTGATGTTGATCAGCCGTCAGACTCTCACAGGTCATATTGATTATGTTGTTCAAAAGCTTGGGGGATTGACCGGATGTCGTCGTGAGGGTACATGCTTTTTGGACAATCGATGATATACATGAACAACTTCCCAATGTGGCTCCTTTCTTAATCTTCACTGGGTAGTCATTAAGATTCATCAATCGGACAGGAACATCCTCTTTGGTCTGGATTATCGTTTTGGCAAACAGAATCCCTTGAGGTAGACTATTGTTCGGGTCTGGTTCTAACATCACAATTTGGTTTTCTGGTACCCTCTCATTTAGAGTGGCTGAGGCAATCACCTGGCTACGTCCCTCAATCATTATGTCACTGGCCAGAATCACCCGAGTGGCCATATCTCTGGAGCGATTGAGAACAATGTCCTCCCCATTCACTCTAAGTATTCCTCCGGGAAGGTCCAATTTGAAACCAAACTCCGCCATTATGTCCATTCCAAGAATTACGTCCTGTTCAATGTTTGCCACCAGTACGCGATAACTGAAGCTCGTATCACCCATGCGTAAGTCGGCAATCGTCTCCCCGAGTACGTTCACCAAAGAGTATTTGTTATTTTCTTAATTTAATGCTGTGGATGTTTTCTGTGATCTGTGTTTAATCTTGAACACCTATTATTGCCCTTTAACTGAGATAAGGATGTAAAGGATTGCAGCAGGCTCAGGTAAAAGTGGCAAAACGAACTGAAAAAGTTTAATAGTAATTAGTTCTTCATAGCAGATGGTGCAAACAGCTGAAAAATTAGAGCGTTTCTCAGGACATTAACAGGTCATAAAAATATAATGATATTTGTTGTGAAAGTAATTACCGGCAGATCGTAAGCATTAGACTCGCCAATAAATAATGAAGTTTAAATCTCACCTGATTAGAAAAGTTTCCACTTGAGGACCATTAATCGTTGATTTAAGAGTAGCGACACACCTTAAGAATTATCCACTGTAGGAAAACTGTGGGGTAGATTGATGCTTTTGGATTTCATAATATTATCTATGTCGCACTATGCTTATAATTATTATCGATTATGCACTATAGCAGCGAATAATAGTTACGGCAAAAGAACCACTCGATACCTAGTACCGCGCTTCATTAACGAACTACCCTACGAATTAAAAAATGTAATAACACCTAAAAATATTAAAAATATTAAAAAAATACTACCTTAAATTACGTGATACGTTGATACGTATCACGTAATTTTTTTTAAATACGGCTGTTACCTATAACACAGGCATTAAGTTGTCTACCTTAGGATCAGACGTCCGTGTGTCATATAGTCCTGTATATCCTCGAATGTACTGGTATAGGAAATGCGACATAAATGGTCATATCTTTTGATTGCGTATATTTAAAGAGTTGATATTTTCACAGTTTCAAGGGATTACAGACCTCAGAATTTGGTATTAATTTCAACAGACACACAGATGCACAAACAGACACCGTTGCAACGAGAAATTTACAATTTTCGGATTTCTTCCTTTACTTGTGCTACAAGATGTAGCTTCTTGCCAAAATTCATGATTCTAGGTCATTGGGAAGTACCCTATAGGTTTTGGTTGTCCTTGTAAATGTATGGAAAATGTGACATAAACGGCCATATCTTTTGATTGTGTTCACTTGGAGGGTTGATTCTTTCACAACTTCAAGGAACCGCCAACTTCAGTATTTGATATTAATTTCAAATTTTTAGGTCTTCCCGTTCCTGAGAAAAAGGGGTCTTGACAGACAGACAGACGGACAACAAAGTGATCCTATAAGGGTTCCTTTTTTTCCTTTTGAGGTACGGAACCCTAAAAATTAAGGAAAAAGTTCCGAAAATCGAACAGAAAAGTTACCAAAATCTTATTAAAAATATAAATCTTAAAATAACCTGGTAAAATATTACGTGATGGTTCGGAACCCTTAGTGCGCGAGTCTACCTCGCACTTTCCCGGTTTTTATTTTTTTATATTGCTCCCTTATTGCGTACTTTTTGTATTCAAGCGGAATTCAGTGATTAGTAATTGTTCTATATTTTCAGATTAGAAGATCGATATTATTTTTTTTTTAATTATGCAGTTCAAATTAAAATACTTTGAATATATATAATTTATTAAACTATCAATTTAAAGGGTGGGGATTTGGCGTGTAGTTGCAGGAGCCGACAACTAAGGGGTTGGGGTGTCTGTGGGCCATCTCGAAGTACCGTTTCGAGAGGTCTTTAAAGAATTTATGACGCATGCACAGTGTGTGGCCGTATTTATACCTTTTATGAAGTTAACAATGTTCCCGTGTAAAAGTATTAAATAAAAGTGAATACCGACCCAATTACATGATAAACATATTTAACTAACAATACACATAAACACATTTATATTCATCGCTAACACTATACTAATAGCAAAAACGTTTTGCTTAGTTATTATTGACTCCTATAAATGGCTGCCAAGAAGCATACACTGCTTAGAAACAATTCATCAAGTGGCCGCTGAAGGTTTTGTGAGAAGAATTTACAAAACGAACTTGAGGGTCGCTTTTCATTTAGATTAATGGCGGTTTTCCTGTTTGAGGTTTGCGAAATAAGTGAGTTTTGTTTTCGTCTGATTTTATTTACTCTTTGAAAATTTTATGCAATGTTTTTTTAATAATTATTTGTTAATTGTAATTCGGTTTTATATTTTTTATATATATAACTAGCTGCAACCGGGCAGGCGATTCACCTAAGTCACTACTAACGCCCTTGGTCAACTGCACCACGAGGAGACTCACAGATGTGCTACCGGCTTCCAAGGAATGAGCATGCTAAAATGCACGCCCCTCCAAAATACTCACCTCTACATGCAAAATAACGTGTAGACGCAACAACGCAATTCGTAAATGTTATTGGCTCACAGTTCGCGATTGAGTTTGAGTTTACAATAAAAGCAAGAGTTGCAACTATTTAGTGGAGGCGCGTGCATTTTTATACTAGACGCTGTATCATCTTATACAAATATTGATAAAGTATTTATTTTTGTACGTATAACTTTTAGATATGCGTGAGTAATAATTCAACACTAGATTGCTCAAGAATGTATAAGCGACGACTACATCTAAGTCATATGTTTTTTTTTTTAATAACAGCGATTTGCACCACAGGCTAATGCAGTAATGCATACAGTCAATATGTTTTTAATCGACTATATATCAAAATGACTTTTTACAAATCAGTAAATATACGCATAAGTGTATGTTTTATTATAATTCTTCTTCTTAATCGCTCCCTCACTGCTGAGGATCGTCTACTCCAGAAATTTATTATTAAATTTATTATAATTACATAAGTTTAAAGTTTAGTTTCAACTCGTATGGATATTACATAATTTTTCTTAAAACGCTTCTTAACTAATATGTTTAAATGGTAGCAAGGATGTTTATTATATTGTAAAATACGCTTATTCGGGTCTGAGGTTTTCCGAGTGATATTTAATGATGACTGGTAAAACAAATGTAAGTATTAATTTCCCTATGCTACTTATTTTATGGCTATACACTAACAGCTTTTTATGTCAACCTAATCTTCTTACTGCAGAAGTTTAAATTGCCATTTTTAAATTTTAGATCGAAAATTTTAAGAAGGCATTTATCCTTTAAATTTATATTCATTGTCAAAATATTACTGTAGCTCCAACCAGGCAGATGACCTTGTTATAACCTCTTTAGTCATATTTATACCTGGGTCAGACAATATAGTTCCTTCCGGGCTGTCGGCGGCCGAAGGCGAAGGGCCATTGGCGGGTCCTTTGGGCTGAGATGACGTCACCACGCAACAGCGCCACCACGTCGTCCATGTAGCTGAGGGCTACCGATTCCTGCGTGAGGGCGCGCGCTGCTGCCGAGCACCGGCCAGCTCGCGCACTCTGGACCTGGAACATATATACAAATAAGTACTTTATTGCGTGGTTCTGAACTGAGGGTCAATGATTGATTTTCGTTTTTGAAATTATGTTAAGAACGTAAATAAAAACACAATAGACTGCTTTTTGCATTGACGTGAATTCTTCAAAATATGCAATTAAAATGATTATCTCATCAACCTTCAAAAATAATTATAAAAAAACAATGTACGTCCAAAATTTCGTAACTTTAATATATTTTTGAAAATTTACTCAATCTTCTTAATACTGGTATATTCTAAGACGGCAAAAATAAAAATAATTCAGAAGCTTCATTAACTTCTTTTCCTTCTCGGGTCGATAGCGCATCAAACGGTTCCTAACTGTATGTAACATTTAAACATGAATCAATATTTATTTACATGTCGGACATACTGGGAATAATCTAAGATAAATGCATTTCGTTTAACCTTAGTCTTTCTTTTCATAAAAAAATTAAGTACGGTGTTGCAAATTAATGTAGAAACACGTTAATTTAATTTTTGTCTCATATTTAATTACTATTTGTTTAAAAATAAACCTTAATATTTTATAATCTCGCCACTATTTTTGTGTTCCGCGAATTCTGCCTGTGTGTTTATAATTTGCCATCACATCACTATTTTAATATCTTCTCACACCAACAGATTCTGTTTTTTTATCATTATAATTTCTTAGATATATTAAATCAATATCAAGACGAACCCAAATAGAAGGGGGAATAAAAGAAAACCCCCTATTATGAGTTCCACTAATTCTGCCGGTGTGTGTATAGGATGTGGAGACTTGAAATTTCCATGTCGAAAAAAACTCATTAAGTATTTTCAGCGAATTCGGACAACAACTTTTGAAGGAACTTAACAAACACGTTTATATCGTATCAGATACGGAACCCTTCTATTTGTCGTCGAAGGAACCCATTTTATATAAGCGTGCCTTTTTTTGGAGGGCACATTTTGAACGTTTGCCCCAAAATTAGATTAGGTTAGGTAACTCACCTTTTTTATTTTTGGAGGGCACATTTTGAATGTTTGCCCCAAAAATAAGATTAGGTTAGGTAACTCACCTTTTTTATTTTTGGAGGGCACATTTTGAATGTTTCTCCCAAAAATAAGATTAGGTTAGGTAACTCACAGTTTTAATGTGGTCTGTCGAAACGGTTGATTTTTTTCCAAGTCTATATTTAATGTAAAGAATTTATTATTTAACTTTACTAAGTTAAATAATAAAGTATTAAAGTAAAATATAAATGTGTAAAAACGTGTCAAAACACGCTTATATAAAAAGGGTTCCGTATCTGATACGCTATAAACGTATTTGTTAAATAACTTCAAAAGTTGTTGTCCGATTCCATTCAGAATAATATTCCTAATGAGTTTTTGGCATGTTCTATCAACATGGAAAATTTCAAGTCTCTACTTCTAATAGTTTGGAAATTCTAGGTGGAGCCCCTTACGATTGGCAGACAGACGGACGGACAGAGCGAAATGATAAAGGTTCCTTCTAGTACTACGAAACCCTAAAAGCGAAGACAGACCATGCACAAACCTTAATAAGATCTTGGAGAATTATCATGCTTAGATAAGTCACCTCGTTTTTGCTACGGACTCGACGACATTAAGCAATATAAATGTTGCGTAAAAATTAGGATTGCATATATGTTTATATAAACATATGTGTATGATTTATTTTGCATTTAATACATTGTCTTAACATTTCTTGAACATTCCCTGAAGATGATACTCGTTCGACTTCCTTGGAAACTAAGCACCCAGTTAAACCCCCCTGTCCTTTGTTATATAAATCCCCTTGTCATATAAAGCCCTTGTCTCATACTTATACGATAAATGTAAGTGTGGAAGTAATTATATTAGCTTTTGCGCGACTTCGGTTCGAAATGTTCGTGCTAGGATCTCGGTTTAGCATTCGTTTTATGATAATATTTTTATGATTTTTTTATACTTTTAGCGGTTTTGCTGCAATCACTAAAATATATTTCAGTTTAGGAAGGTTATTGCAGCTTATTTATTGTTGTTCAATTACAAAATAGAACTTTATATACTATCATACTATTTCGTTTTAAAAGTGAAAACGTAACGGAAATAAGATAGAACTTTGTCTGTCTTTATCTCTGATAACGATAGCGCAAGATAAACTCGAACGGACGCGGACGTCCATAGTTTTTGTAAGAAAGCAATTCCGTAAAAAGATGTTTTCTATAATCAGAATGTAAAATTTGTATTGCTTTGTTATAATGAATAAAACAATTGTGCATTACTACGAACAGTATATCACATTATAAATATACGGACAAAATACGAAATTAGAGACGCAGTTTGTATATACGAATCACACGTATGCGTAGAATAGGCATAACGACAATTTTTTTAAAATAAGTTTATAACGTTCTCAAGTAATTTAAAATTTTATATTTCTGCAGAGCATGAATTTCTGCTTTAACGTTTTCATAGCAAAAAATTTATAAATTTAAGGATTAAAATTCACTCCAAAACACTTGAAAGATATCATGACGTCACTTTATGTTAGCAGTGCGTTCCACTATGCGTCACCTCGACGACTTCGCCGCGATTGTAACGGCCAGTCTTCACATGTCGAATATCTGAATGAGCATCTAGAACATTTGTATATAGCATGCAATGTGACAGTCTATTAATTTTTCATTTTTACAAATATCACAAATGTTTTATAGAAGAAATGTTTGATGTTACCCTTCCATAATTGATTAACTGGCCCGTTGGCGCAGTGGGCAGTGACCCTGCCTTCCGCTCCAGGGGTCGTGGGTTTGATTCCCACCTCGAGTCTGGGTTTATTATCTATATGTATGTATTTATATATTTCAAAAAAAATATTTGTCTATAACAGACGTCTGTTACCTATAACACAGGCATTAAGTTGTCTACCATAGGAACAGACGTCCGTGCGTCATATAGTCCAAAAAAAAATGCCATTAATTTCGATGATGTATTAATGTTAACAATATGTCGTACTAACGGCGTGATAATATCTAATGATGACTCAAACAATTAGGCGTATAATATTCTAATTAGCAAGTCGGTCATCACATGGCGTTAATATTTTCAAGCTATATAGTCAAATACTTTATGATAGAGAAGCTTCTCCTTTTGACGGCTATCATAAGTGAGGATTACTGTTGATGCAGCCCATACTATCACTCCTTTAGAAAATACCTATTCACTTTTTCTTCCTAGCATTATCCCGAGTGCTTAGTGCGAGTTTTTCTAACTTTTACGCGTTGGTAAAGTTAACTTCAATTTCTATCGAGATTTATCAGTGTTACAACGTTACCGCTAGGTGGCGCTGATTAATCTCCATACAAATTTAAGTAAACTTTACCAAACTACCGACGCCCATGGACAACTACAACACCAGGGGGATCGCAGATGCGTTGCCGGCCTTTGAGAAAGGAGTATGCTTTTTTCTTGAAGGTCCCTAAGTCGTATCTATCATCATCATCATCATCATCATTGGCCTACAACATTTATGACAGATGATTTAAACGACGCGTGGATTATTTTGGCACTTGCGTTTGTGGCTATATAAACCAAATCTGGATTCGCATTTTCGACCACAGCTCTCACATATGAGGCTTATTGAATTTGAGGGAAATTTATCTATACACTAATACATAAAGCTGAAGAGTTTTGTTTGTTTGCTTGAACGCACTAATCTCAGGAACTACAGGTTTGATTTGAAAAATTCTTTCAGTATTAGATTGCTCATTTATCGAGAAAGATTATAGGTTATATATCATCACGCTAAAATTGAAACCATTTTTTTACCTAATTTTACGCGGATGAAGTCGTGGATACACCTAGTATTTTTATATTTCCTTACATAAATGACAGGAAAACCTGTCGTTTATTTATAAGTCGATTTATGTATAGCAACTCTTAATATAATACTCTTAATAAATATTGCAACTAGCAACCCTAGAGAAACACGAAACCAAAGTAACTAGTTCGCAAGAGTATACTTTAAATTAAAAGCAAATGAAGCCGTAATGGCTGTGTGTTATAAAATATAATTGTATTATTATACAGATCTAGGTTAAGCTTAGTGTACAGAACGTACAAGTGTTCGTATGGAGTTAAGGACTACGTGACTTGCATCAAGCTTAAGTGCAATCCAAGGACAGCCTTGTTCTTGTAACCAAGCAACGAGGGTTCCCGGTGGTCAAAATCCTTATTTAAAGGCAGGAAAAGCATCTGCGAGCTTTCTGGTGGTGCAGATGTCCATGGGCGTCGGTAATAGTTATTCTGCATTAAACGACAAACTGCTTGAAAGATGTAAAAAAAATTCAAGTGATCCTATATTCGATAGCAAATCTATAGGTTCTTATTCATAGAATAAAAAAGCCGAACAGATAATAACTTTACCTGTACGATATGGTCAATCCCATTAAAGAAACATTTCTGACATTTTAAAGCGTCCCATATTATTGCTTTGTTTAAAGTTTCTTCTATGGCGGGCAAAAGGCAAGCGAAGACTTCCCTTTTAATATAATCGCATTCGGTTTCTAGAAAGACAAAATTCTTAACATTAGATGGATTCAGTGTGCGCGTGCCGGGTCCATCGTGTTGCAGTGGAAGCAACCGTAACAGGGCCTGGTACTTGTGACCTAGGTGTAGGTTTAAGAATACTCTTTAAAGTGCCCATTAACACTTTAGCTGCCAGTGTTCCCTACCCTGCCAAATCTGGAATGATCCTACCAGTGCGGCTGTGGATGACCTTAATAATAAAAACTTATGATTAGTAGGTTGTACAGGGATTTTGCTGATATACCTACCCCTCGCTCCCACCTTTATCGCGTATAAACTGGTTTTTTGTAATCGTTTTTGGTGAGCGCATTTGTTAGGTTAAAGTACTTGTTCAATTTTCAGATGGTTTTTAGGGATGTCGGTTTCCCATGGAACTGTGAGCTCTACAGGTACTACTCGCTTTAGTGTTTTTGAGTAAAAGATCTTCGGATCAATCGGAATCGCATTAATCGGATGCAGTATCTAAGATTGAGAGAGGCTTACTTCTCGATTTCGTACTAGAACGTTCTTTAACGAAATCGATTTGCTTTTTGTTTGTAGTCAGTTCCTTTTGAGCTCTTGCGACATAGAGGCTTACTGCCTCGCATATGAATTCCAAAACACTGTCAGGGCGTTGAGAATAATGACCTCAATCAAATAGAATCCTGCATCCCACCAGAAGTGTCTGGCTGTAGGTATTGATAGAAATGACATGTTTTCTTCAGTAGCTTTCCCCCATCTAACTAGATTACTCTGGTCTGGGAAGGAATAATATTTGCACTTTATATACGTAATCATTTATAATGCTGCTATGATTACGTCAGTTTTATAGGTGTATAGAATCTGGCGTAAAGGTTTCCTCTACATGTGCAAAAAAAAAACTAAGTTTAATAAATATTTTTGTAAGATATTTTAAACTATAAACGTTAAAAGATCAGTAATACTAGTTAGTATAATATGGAGAGTCGAGGTATATATGCAAGAACCTTAGGTATAAAAGCTGTTTAAAACATAATTCCTAGTGGCGAGTACTACTATAATGTAATACAACGCCAGTGTTATTCTGTTTTCTACAGACGGAATATTGAATCAAGGCATAACAAATTTTTCCGTTATATCGCGGTGTTCTGAAAAATAATATATGTTTCTCATCAGAAAAATTGAAACACCTTACAAGTTTATCTTTTGTAAGGATTATTATCATAAAAATTTGTATATTTAGAAATACATGTCAAAAAAAAAAATGATAGCGTTTCGTTTTTCTGATGAGAAGTATATTTTTCTAAGAACGTCTGTCTTGTAAATTATTTCGAGTAATACTAACTGAGAAAAGGTGGTTTTGGTGCAGGCTCTTGTTTACTTTGTACGTAATCGTCAATCTCCTTTAGATTTTTATCACTTTCTTCAAGAATCTCTTCCCAATTTGCCTGGTTTTTTTTCCTAATCAGTATTGGAAAATCTATTTCAGAATTCGGCAAGCTATCCGGTAAGGCAAAAGCCGAGATGTCATGGCTAATATCATTTACGACCGCTTTTGTTTCTTTTGACTTTCCTTTGAGTTTGTCAGGCGGCATTATTAATTGTTTTTAATATTACTTAGGTATCACTAGTATTTAAAAGCGTTTATAGAATAAGTAAAATTATATATTACGTATTAGTTCAAGGATTGCTCATGTAGATTGTTAAAATTGATAAAACTGTGTACTGTTCGTTGTTCACTTACTATTGTTTTTAATTTCTGCTTTATTCGAAAATATCTTGCCAGTGTCTCGTATTATGAATAAGACAGGAAGATGACGGGGCACCGTCATTTGTAGTGTGATGTTGTCTATGGAACTACTAATTACTTGATGTTGTCCTGATGTTGAAAAACGGTTGTTCCTATGAAACTACTCATACTACTGCACTATTCGATCAGTCTACAGTACTTGTTACTAGGTGACATGTTAATTGTTATGAAATTTTCTCATATACTTTAAAGTAGTTTTAGAGGTAAAGATTTTAAAAAAGGTCTTTTTATATAAATATGTTATGTAATATTAAAACAACACTCGACTTGATGGAAATTAAAGAAAAAAATATTATTTATATTCCATGGATTTATACTATTCTAGAGGAAGAAAATCGAGAAAAGACAATCGATAATCTGTAGACGGTTCCGGATTTTACGCACGAAGGCCTATTTTTATAGTATTTCCTCCCCTTAAATTTCTTTTATTTTTATTTCTTGCCTGTTTATAATTTTCAAGATATTTGCAGAAAACTAAATACCTACTTTTTTACATCCTTTTTTCATTTGGATGGAATGGCAATAGCGAATATCGCACGTGTTTTTACGAGCGACGTATCACTAGTCACTATTTTCATCATTTCAACTTCTTCAAAAAGTGACGTCAGTTAGCTTTTGGTCCAGGCTGTCAGGTTTTTATGTGTTATTATAGAATTGGACTCGGTCTTTTCGGAATGTTAAAATGATACCGCTGCACATGGATAGGAAAATTATAATAAGTTAAAAAGTATACTAAAAATAAGAAAATTCGAAATAAAATTACCGAAAACTTCCAATATTTTTAAGAGAAAAATACATTAGCCTTTTTGTTTGTAACTCTAACACAGAAATACTATGTATTAGAGCTATATACAAAGCTAAACGGCCTAATACTTAAATCGTCTTCTACACAACAAGAGCAGATATTATACGATAAAGGTTTGTTTTAAAAGAGTTTCTATATTTCTCTAATGTGAAATATGATGATTGTTAGCTAAATAGCTATATAATTTACTATGTGGTAATAGCGCTATCTATCTAAAAATTGCGAAACTCTATTGTGTATATAGTTAAAAATATTGTTACATACGCCATCTATCCAAAATTGACAATACTTCTTGCTCTCTTGTTATTTATTGTGTAGTTGATTCACAATATTTCCCTAGATATCGTTGTATATAATTGTTTCGGTAAAATATGTGATAATTTTTGTGACATTCAAGAAAATAATCTTCTTCTCTTTTCTTGATGAATTTCCAAAATGTATTTATTGTAGTTGCAAAACTTCTTTTTTTGTTGTGTTCGTATTTGACAGGACAAGGTTTGTTCAGTTAAAGCCTTTGGTCTTTCTTTTCGGTACGGGTAATTTCCAAAATAGTTATATATAAAATAGGAACAATATAGGCTACTCTTCTATTAGCAATGTAAGTAGAATACCGCGAAAAAAAATCGCTTAATTCCGAGGGCGAAGTCGCGAGTATCAGCTAGGTAATTATATTATAAGATATTATAAAATATTATTGAACATTATGACGGGATTATAGACCCTTCGCGCAGTAAGTGAACCTGTTTTACAAAAATTAAATAGCATGTTTTTGTATAAATGGTGATCTACGAGTCGAATTCGTTACATTTATAAATTGCTTGTTAGATTGAAGCGAATTTATATAAAAATTTTGATATTAATAGAAATAATAAACGTGGTGAAAGCGCCTTGCCTACGTGTGATTTCTATAAGGCTCGATTTGAGATTCCATAGCATCGGAGCAACTTAGTAAAAGCGTTCACACCTGTATACCAATAAAAACCTTAATTATAAGTACATAGAATTTATATATTTTAATCTAAAGATACTATGAAATTAGCATAAAATTACAATGATTATATCTGGGAGCCTATGGTAGTGCAGTAAGATTTTTTCTATAATTAGGAATAAAAGAGTTTTCATCAATTATAAATATTTTTATTTTACATTTTACAAAACAATTGCACAAGCATTTACTTAATATCTCTGAACATTACCGTTCAAAGGAAAATAATAAATTAGAATTTAAATAATCTCTACTCACTATTCGATGGAATATACATAAAAGCATATTTTGGGACATTACATAATAAATATTGCCTTTCATTTAATACTGTGAGAATTTCCCAGTTATTTGGGAGATCCAATCTAGATAATGCGCAACTTTCACATAAACTCCCGGGACGCCGGGTTCACCACCTCCAATTCCCCACGATACCACTCCGACGAGCTGCCAGGTTTATGGCACTAAATAAAATAGCTTACTTTAAGGCGCTTTATCGTCCCCGGATCGGAATTACCAAGTGAAATGACCCCATTATCTACGGTTAATTGTGCACGTGTCTAAAGTCGTTAGCGCAAACTTCTATTCTGTAAACGGGTGAATGTGTAAAATGCAGTTCCGCGCCATAGCGTTTGTACAGCTGTTGTTTATTTAGCGTTCTATACGCGAAGAGACAACCACAACCACTTTATTTATCTTTTAGTATTTTTTTGGGCAATTGTTACACATCGCGCGTTGGATGAATGGAAGTGAACCACGTCGAAAAGTGTCTGACCGACTTTTTTTACCTGTAGTACATTAGGGGGATATGAGACAGAGATAGCGAAAGGAACTTCGTTACGACCGGGTGTCCTACAGCACCTGTCTTTTTTTATGACTGTACGAAGATAATTGAAACGTCAGATTCCCATACTAGTCCAAAGGGATTGCTTTTGTTTATGATATTTTCATTACTCGCCAGTTTGAGGAATGGTAGAGCAATTCACTTCCTACCCAATACTTTTATATAATTACTAGTTGTGCCGGCGACTTCGTTCGTGCAAAATTAGATTACAAAGAATAGATTCAATTTTAGTATGATCATATATAGCCTATAACCTTCCTCGATAAATGGTCTATCGCACACTAAAATAATTTTTCAAGTGAGACCAGTATTTCCTGAGATTAACGCGTGCAAGCAAAAAAATAAACTCTTCAGCTACTATCCATGATATGTAGTAGATTAATAGAAGTGGTAGTTTGCGAAATTCTCATTACTAGATATCGCCTGGTGGTCAAAACTCCCTAATTAATGAGGAACGACAACTCGTCAGGCGCGGATCATGCCTTCCTAAAGAGAATATATCTTTAAAATATATGACTTTAATACATTTTGTGAGTAAGGTGTTGGATATATCATCCTTTCGATTTGAATAGACCGTGAAAGTGTGACGTCACGAGTGTGGTGGTAGTGATAACCATCCTTAACACCCCTTGTAATTCCGTCTTTCTTCCTTCATTCATTTTTGTATTTACATTTTTGTATTTTTAAGGGTGGTAGGCCACCCTTGTGGAAAAAATTCTCAGTCCAAAATCTTCCAATTAATCTAACTTCTTCAGTCACATAAGGAGTTTTTCAGACTGTATAAGGCTTTTTCAGATTTTATAGTAATAAAAAAAAATACTGCTTACGTTCATACACAAAGTAATATTCATTTAAGATTTTTTCATTAATTATAAAATCTGGGAAACTCTTTATCTGACTAAAGAAGTCAGATACATTGGATAATTTCGGACTGAGAATTTTTTCCGCAAGGATGGACATGCGCACCACCCTAATAAACTCGTGACGTCACACTTTCACGGTCTATTGAAAAACAGAGCCTGATATAAAAAAAAAATGTTTTATTCGGTAGCGTGCAACAATACAAAAACAAAAAATCTTTAGTAAGACATATAAACTGGAAAATTAACAAACCCCCAACGCACAATGGTCATCACTCACTGACTAAGTGCGGAAACCAGCCCGCTGAAAAAGAAGAAGAAGAAAGAAGGGGTTAAGATGTTATATGTCACGATTGTATGTATGTTCGCGATAAACTCTGAAAATACTGTAATTTTTTGTTCAAATTTCGTAGCAATCTGTAATATATGTATTACACTTTAAAACGAAGGATAGTTTTTATTTGTTTTTTATAATAATATTATGTATTGCAATTAAATGTTTATTAAAATAATCGCATATATACAACAGTATACAAGCCAACGTTTAGGCAAGACGACGTCTGATGAGTCCGCTAGTAGTATATATATAAAAAATGAAACGAATGAATTCCTCTTTTTTAAAAGCCAGTCGAAGATTGGTGGGCGCCGGTGATCAAGCTACTTAACGCCGGATTTACTTCCTTCAGAAGTTTCCGTACACCATTAGCATACTATATTGCTCGCCTTAAAAACAAAATGTTTTTTGAATTCCGAACTTATGTAGTTTGGCGAGTAAAAATTCCATTATTTCAGAGACTGTTTTTTTTCAATAATCTATACTAATATATAAAGCTGAAGAGTTTGTTTGTTAACTTGAACATGCTAACATCAGGAACTACTGGTCCGATTTGAAAAACTCTTTCTTTGTTAGATAGTCCGTTGATCGAGGAAGGCTAATGGCCAACGAAGTAGCGGGTAACAACCATTCCTATTATATTATTATCTCGTCTTGAATACCAGCCATATAATCTATTTAATCTATCCGAATAATAATTATTTATGGGTCCAAGTTAAAGTTGTTCGGAAAAAAAGGCGGACACACGGGGAGGCTACCTGGCACGGCACCCCACGATGTACCGTATACATGTTCATCTTTGCTAGGTACATTACGAGATTTATTACGACATTCGTCAATATTATGCCCAAACAGTCTTTACTATAATTACAACTAGGTCGACGTTTGTCATTAGATATCTACTTGGCGGACAGACTTTCGCATGTCCGGATTTACGCGTTTTCCGGATGCTTCGGCGATGGACGGGTTAGCTGTACTCATCGGGTTAATATGAGAAAGACTACGATTAATTATATTATTTGATTTAACGTTACAGTTATCCTTATTATATTCTATACTATGCATCGCGCTGTCTGGTGTAATAGGTATATTACAATTTCTTACCTCTGCTAAGGTCTCCTCGACTAACCTCGCTTTGTCCATCAGTTCGTTCAGGTATTCGACGGATTCGAGGCCTACGCGTTTTCTTATCTTCTTCTATCGAGAAAGCCGTATACTATATCTAACATTACAATATTTGGTAGTGGGTACGGAAGCTTTGACAACAGAGCACGGGTACGAGAAATAAATATATCGGCACCGTTCACTGCTATGCGCTTGGGCGAACATTTCACGAAACAACTTATACGCGGGTCGCAGGTCGCAGTCACCAGACCGCAGCGTTGTCTGTGAGCAGCATGGGCTACGTATACCCAGATAATTAATTCATGAAACCGCTTATTTTGATGGAATCGTAATATCTAATACTAGCTGTTTCTCATGACTTGGTCCTCGTAAAATGAAACCTGCAAGATCCTCCTAAATCTGGGTCTATCGAAAAATTCGTTTTTAGCGGATGTCTTTTAATTATAAACTAGCTCTTTTTTGTACTTCCCGCGATTTACGAGATTTCGTGATGGGCGACCTTTCTACATTATAGAAATTAATTTCGATAATATACCAAATTGTGAATTTTGAAACGGCTGTATCGATATTGATGAAAGTGTGTGTGTGTATTTATAGTTTAGATTAGTAATTTTATTTGGAAGCTTAAGATTTTTACGATTTTCACGTATGTACGTAGTTTTTTCCGAGCAAAGTTTGGTCCTCCAGGTACTACGACTTAAACAAATAACATAAAAAAAGCAAATATAAAAAAGTGGGACAAAAAAATTTATAAATTATCAAAGGAAAAATAAGAAATAGTCGTATCTTCTATTTTACGTACATTAA
Organism: Charaxes varanes; assembly: GCA_024363005.1. Classification (NCBI taxonomy): domain Eukaryota; kingdom Metazoa; phylum Arthropoda; class Insecta; order Lepidoptera; family Nymphalidae; genus Charaxes; species Charaxes varanes. The sequence goes on from JANCMC010009603.1 coordinate 9,542,784, forward strand.
GACAATAATAAGGTTTTTATTAGATTTTAATGACCGACACAATCGGGGAATAGGCAACGAATTAAGGAAAAACCCGTTTGATAATTCGTTTCTACTCAGGTCAACATTATTTGATTTTTTTAATGTTAATTTATACTCCATTTTTATGCCCTAAAATGGGAAAAAACAGGCACAACCCGTTAGGGTCATATTAGGGTGTAAATAAGTTGATATCAGATGAATATATTCAACAATTCTTTCAGAGTTAGGTAGTCCATTTAGCGAGGAAGGTTATAGGCTATATATTTGGCTGGCCCGTTGGCAGCAGCAGCGCAGTGGCCTTTCCTCCGAGCATGTCAGAGTCCTTTATGCTTGGGAGCGACAAAGGAGAGAGTACGACGGAGCCAGGCGTCATCGCTGGATCGTCTTCTACGTTCTTCATTTGGTTACCCTATTATTAAAATATCATTAAACTATAAGTAATCACGTGATACAGGATGAGTGGATGATATAGAGTAGTCGAGGGTGGCCCGATAAGATTGGCAAGGGATAGAGGAGTTGGTGAAACAAGGGGGAGGCCAACGTGCAGCAGTGGACTTTTGGAACCTGACGATAATGATAATTCAAGTATACATCTGTATATAAAAGCTACAAATGCAGGAAAGGAAAGCAGGAAAATGGCGAGACGTATAACGACCAAATTTGGCAAGAAGGTAGTTCATAGTTGGGACATCCACTAGGATTTTTCGATATGGCCTGATTAAGGTCTTAGGGATGTCGCAATTTTACGCGGACATAGTCGCGGGAAGCAACTAGTTAATTTGGCAGGAAGGTGGTGGTAGTTAGTAGACATCTGCTACGACTGGATTTTTTGATTGGATCTGATTAAGGAGGTCTGATTATAAAATTGATCACAGTCAGAATGTTGACTTCTTCTTAGTAACATACCTTCCAGGGCTTCCCTGGTTCAAATTCAGGTACCAGGTCATATGCATTTTTTTACGTGCAACGCAATGGTTCTGGTTACAACATATCATTCTGCATTGAATGAGGTATCGTACGTATTTTTACAAGCTGTATCACTATTTCTCACAATTTTCAACTTTTTGACTAAACTATAATAAGAATAACGCATGCGTGCGTGTACGTGCGTGTCTGTGTGTTCGTGTGCGTCTGTTACCAAGTGCTAAACCATCGAGTTACATACATATAAAAACTCTATTGAAGTGAATTTGGTAATTTTTAAGGTCGTTGAACTATTAATATTCAAGCTTAAATTTCATTATAGTTTTTATTTCGTTTCGTTGTTTGGCGCGCATTTTCGGTTCATGTAAAAATTTAATCAACCTTCTACGAGTATACATGTGGGTTGTGAGTGTAGGCGAAATTTACGGACAAACTGAAATAAAACAGTAAATTGGAAAAGTTGTGATAAACGATGTAAGCGAGGTGTTTCGTGTAAAGTTTTCTTCTCTAAAATAAAAATCTATATATGACAACACATTAAAATCAGATATTAATATGGAAATAGTGAAAACTATGTAGTTAATTATTCTTCTTCTCGAGTCGATGGCGCATCAAAAGACCCAATCGGTCTTAAAACGAGTCGCCTGAATTTGAAGTTTCTACTACTGTGAGAGAGTCAAGGGGTTTCGGTTTAACCCACCGCCCCCCCCCCCCCCCCCCCAGCCCCCCCTTTTCCCCACCCCCGCCTCCAACTCACCCCGACACCCGACCCCAGGAGATATTCAATGTACTAAATTAAGTTATCTTATTTACATTTATTTATTGATGTACTACAAAATTACAAAGTAAGTGGGGGTCCTTACAGATTTAAAGATACGGATCTAGCCTTTCCCTGTTGAGTTATGGTGGCTCAAGTTGTAAAAAGATCTTTAAAGAGCAAGTATTCTTGTTTACGTTGAAATAATTAAAGCATTAATTGGGATGGGAATTGGGGGTTTGTAACATTTATGGCAGAAACGGAACGGTGATGTATCTATTTTGATTTTACTCAGATGCAATGGTATCTAGGCATACATTCAAACAACCTACACATTTTATTTGGACGTATCCGAAGTTTTAATCAAAAAAGTTTTGCCATTTTTTAGATATATGGGCAAAGGGCCTACGGGCAGACGATTTTTTAAGTGGTTACCAATGCTCAAAGACAATTGAGCCACCTGAAGGCTCGCGGAAGTGTCGATAGATTAAATAATTCAGTATGCTGTTTTCTTTTATGTTCTAATCGGCATGAATACAACTCTTTGTGAATAGTATCATTCCTATGTGTTTATTTCTTTCTGTCTTTCTGTTGGTCTACGATAGTTTCGAAAAGGCTACCCGCGTGACGCCTAGAAGGATTCGCTGTGGGCCTCGTACGAATATTGTCATTGTAGCTGCCGTTACATATCGAGATGGCAATGATGTCGAGTGGAAAAGGTTACTCCAAAGCAAACTAGATGGCGCTGTACGGATGACGACGACCGCCCACGATCTCTACAACCTTACGACTAATATCACAAAGTGACATTAATCGGGTCCCACTGTTTCACGTGCCTTCCGAATACGGAGGAGATCGGATATCAAATATAAATCAGTGCTAGAATGGGTCACCCATCTATCAGCCGATCACAGACAAGGCAACTTGACCACTCCTCGTCTCGTCTTTGAATATAGGGTTCTTTATTCTTTAGGGTTGCACTGAAACTAATCTATATTATTAATATGTGAAGCGGAAACTTTCGGTACCATTTTACGGAAACTGCGCGGACGGAGGGGTATGAAATTTGGAACAATTAAAGTTTACTAGCTGTGCCCCCGACTTCGTCCGCGTAAAATTGGTTTTAAAAAATGTATTCAATTTCAGCGTGATTATTACATTACAGCCTATAGCCTTCGTGGATAAATGGGCTTTCTATTTTAGTATAGATTTTAATTCTTTGTAAATGAACATTGTTATATTTGACAATAAATATACATACAGTTAGGACTACGTTTTGACACAATCTTATAGTAAAATGTAGACATGTGTGAATTAATCATTTGGCATCTGTGAGCGTGAGGTTGTTCTTTCACAATTTAACATATTAATAGTGAATATTTTATAAAAAATATTAACATTCGCACGCCATCCTCTAGATAAATTATCACAGTGCCAATTTTTTTTTTTTTTAAAAGAATATTAGGAATACTTTTTAGGTATGTCTAATATTCCCTTTTTCCCCTCCTACTAAGCTGCGTGGTCATTGACACCGACCCGCTGCCCGCTACGCTACCTTCCTCAGAACTGAATGTGGCAAGAATATTTTGTTAGTGTTTTTTAAGGCATAAATAATTATTATGTTACTATGAAACCAACGTCTGTGGCATCTCAACGCAATGGCGCGATGAGCTCTGGTAGTTTAAGGCGTTATCCTAATAGAACTCGAATGCGCGTTGCGAGCGAATTTCGCGTTAATGAAGACATTGCTGAAACGCGATCGCACGTTCGCAGGCATCGTGCATTCGCCTACTATTAGGATGACTTAGAAAGACGAATGGTTCTAGCTTAGTCTATCCAAGACGGAGGACACCATTTGAAAAAGTAGGTTAATAAGGGTATCCTAAGAAAAGACGGACAGAGGACTCTTAAACTTTTAGCTTGCTAGGAAACTATTTAAAAATCCAAAGTTGGATGATGGATGAATTTTACGTGAAGATACAAATATAAAATTCGTCTTTATTATTAGTCTTACCGGTTTACTCACACCAAGAACAGGCGCGAATCAAGCCTTCAAAAAAGGTTGTGGGCAGAACCACTCAATTTTTGACCATCTTTCGGCCAAATACGAGTCAGCGTATGTACTTGCTTATGATCGTTTTAGTGCATTCCTGCAATCCTTTATCATCAATCTAAGGTATTGCATATAATATTATTAGAATTTCTAGAAAGTGTGACGTCACAGGTCTATTAGGGTGGTGGGCATGCTCATCGTGCCCACCACCATTAAGGGCCGGCAGCGCATCTGCTGGCCTTCTGGTCGTGCAGATGTCCATAGGCGCCGGTAGGCACTTCGGTGCCAGCTGCCTGCTCGTCTGCCCCCTTGTAACATAAAAAAAAGAGGTCATAAGGTCCTTTAAACGCAATTTTACGCTGACGATTTCGTGGGAAACAGCTAGTAGATGATATTTTTATTTGAACTGATATTAAAGATATGAATGCGAGTTTGATTGTTTGCTTGCTAGGATTTTTTGTCTTCAAGAATCAATCAAACATCATGAAGTAGTGTTTACTATACTCAAAAAGTAATCACAGCTACAAAAAATAGCTTACTATAATGATATATAAATTCCTGAATGTATCAAATAGACGTACAGTAAAAGAACTAATCAAACATTTGCATCTCTAAAAATCTGTAAGGCTTTATCAGAAATAACTTCAAAAATGCTCTGTAATTTACCCAAATAAAATTTTCAATAGGAAAAGGGAAAGGTTCCGATGTATTAGTCGCACCGGACCTTTTCAGTTCACCTTTAACCTAACAACAATGAACCAATCGTAATGGTGAAATGAAGCGGAACAGTTTCAGTTCCGAGACCTCAGGTCCCAGTGGAAATTACTCATACGACTGTAGAGCGAGGATGAATAGAAGGGGAAATTCGGTTGAAATGTATTACCGAATGTAAATGGGTATGGCAATATATTACGTTTAAGTAAGTAAAATTTAGAATAAGGTATGAATATTCTTACTTGCCACGGTTTGTTTTTAATACAATACACCACTTTTAAAAAATGTAACATTCTCCTTAGTGAACATTGCTTTTGAAAAAATAAAGTCTTTAAACAAACCTGTCCAATCTTCCCTTAACTTTGCACCCCTGGAGAAATCGTTAATGAGGCGGAGATTAAACCTACATTTAAGAAAAAGTGAAGGAATTTTAAAATTATCATTCATTTTTAAATTACTAAGTCTTTATTCATAATCTATAGACATAAGTAAGATTGACTCATCTATTTTTTTTTAATTTATTTAACTGAAGAAAAATACAGTTACTTAAAATTAAATCTCCGTCAAACTATTAACATAGAGAGATTTGTAATGTTTAATATTATTGGTATATAATTATTTATATACCTACAACAAAAACACAAAGAAAAACGCTTTGTCTAGCTGTCTGGTTATTGGTATCTCCGAAACAGCGGAATCAATTTTGACAGGTTTTACCGACACTGGACATTAGTCGTAACACACACTAGCTAGACCATAGTGTTTAACTCGTTCTACGTATTGTACATACACACTTGGTAAAACAATTTAATTACGATGTTACAAAAAGACACTCCAATTTTATTTATGTCTACTTACAATATAAAACATGTACATTGATTCATCTAGACCAGAGGTCGGAATCGCGTTTCCCGCGGGCCACATGTGGCCCGTGACCCCTCTCTTTGTGGCCCGCGGCTGTTTTTTAAATAGAAATCAATATTCTATTTATTATAAATAATTAGTTAATTACAGATTACTCGTGTAAAGTTTTGTTGTATTGTGCTAAAGTGTAGCATTTTCAATATCACAGCAAAGTCTGCCTACGTAAATAGATCACTAGATACCTATTTCCCACTAATTTCCTAACAATGTGATCAGCCTGCAGCTAATACTTTAACGATGTGGCCCTTAACTGCCAAAAAGTTGCCGACCTCTCATCTACGAGTATACGTATATTATAAGAGAAGGTACGTAAAACATCGTTAAGAACAATCCATGTAAAGTTATAGGAGTAGGTAGTGATTAATTACCAAAGCATTATTTTCCAATTAGGCCCGACTTCCCCCAAAATTTTGGCGTCGCCCAGGGGAATGTCTTAAAGACGAAAACACGAAAATCTGTTGTAATAAGTCTGAACTCGGATTAACGCATAAAGGTGGGAAGCGCGTTATACAACGAAATGAATTTGCCCCGAATAGGGACGTAGTCGTGTGTCAAGTTTAATTATAAAATACACAAATTTATATCAAACTTTAGCGTTGAAATATAATTCCACTAGCGGCCCGCCCCGTCTTCTCACAGGTCCAATGTAGATGCATGTATTATACATATAAATCTTTAACTCGAATTACTCTGTTTAACGATAATCTTTTTTTCTTTAAAAAAAAAACAACTTCAGATTGTCAAAACGGGGCCAAATTAAAACGGGACCGCACGGTATACACCAGTTTTCAAATAAAAAAAGAATCATCAAAATCGATTAACCTAGTCGAAAGTTCATAGGTAACGAACATAAAATAATTTAAAAAAAGATAACGAGTCGAAGAACCTCCTCCTTTTTTGAAGTCGGGTGAGAATGGGATTTATCTATACATAGTATGAAAGATAAAGATATTTCAATAATAAT
>JANCMC010009603.1:9549240-9597912 GCA_024363005.1 Charaxes varanes
TTTAGTTTATCGGCAAAAATAAATTGATTTATCTATTTGTAACATTTGAAATACATTCTAGTTTAGAGGACAATTATTATAAATAAAATCAATGCATGTAAAACATAAAGGGTAATTATTTTTTTACAAATATAAATATTAAAAAGGACAGTTAATCCGAACTAAGAATGTAATGTATGTAGCAAATACTGATGCCAAGCAGCATTAGTATAATATTGTCTGTTAAAAGTATTAAAAGTAGCTAAATTAATTTTTAAAATAACTTAATTTCGAGTATCCTTTCTACTAATGTTATACTTTACGCTCACAATTTAGACTTAAATACAATTTTAATTTTCCCCAAACATCCTTCGTTAAGCACTTAAGATCACTATCTGTTGCTATTACCCAAAAAAGAACTGTTTCAACTGTAACAATAAATTTACTTAACACTTTAGCGGTACGAGCGGCCGAACCTCCCCTCATTAAGGGAGGGAGGGTTCGGTTCAGTAAAAAAACATTAAAAGCCCCATCTAAAAATTCGCTGAGTAGAGGGGCGTAACTAAGTGGTATCTTAAAACAATAGCAGTACAAGGGTCAGGGCCTTTCATCGCATCCTCCTTGGCTGGAGATCACTCAGTATGTGCTGAATGTGGAATTTTACGGCGGGCGTTTTAGATCGCCTTATTGCGTTTGAAATTTATACCGTCCGCGTCCCACGGGCGCTATAAATTTTTGTGGAATACCCGCAAAACAATTCGCTCTGCTCTCTTATTGAAACCACATGCAAATTTGTTGCTGAGGACTTGGGGAAAGAGGTTGTTATCACATATATCGGGACTAGTTATATTCTGTTAGATATCAGATATACACACATATACAATATCTATATATTAATATGCGAAGCAGGAATGGGGGTATGAAATTTGACATAATTATAGTTTATATAAAGGATGGTGTGCGAGTACAATATGGGCTCATATATTAAATTATAAAAATAAAACCTAACTCACATTTATGCTTAACGATTTACACACACATGTAAACCCTTTATTTACAGGATGGTGTTAAAGTGTAGTCATTTGTTTGTTAAATATAACATTTAATGTCATTATATTGGCAAATGTCGTTGTATCAAGAATGACCTTTTTGTAAATAACTTTAAATAAACATTGGGTACGCAAATCTAAAGATTTGTGACACGTACGGATGGGAATTCTAGCATGTTAAATAAAATGAATATGCTTGGGGAAACTTTGCCATACTCACTTTATATTATATTTTAACTCTGGCTACACCTGAGATAATTTACATTTTGAAAACGTGTTCAAATTTTGAAAGCGATGCTTTGAGATGCTTTAAATACCTTACCAATAGAACGCTTAACTTTGGAATGTTTTCTTAATCTCATAAATAACTCCTGGAACATCCGAACAATGTCATTGCAAGGGGAAAGTAATAAACAAGCGAGACTGCAATCATGTCGGTTTGTCTGTGGGCTATAAATGGAGGAGTAAGCTTAGCATACCCCGGGTAGGGAGTAATTAATGGTCTCCAGGGGCAGACGAGGGTGAAATTGGATCAATTTGCTACCCATTCTCGACTTTAAAGGGTGCCCGATCGGCAAACAAAACTCATTAATGCCAATCGTATATTACGGTGCATCCAGATTTAAGGGATTTGTGTATCTGACAGGATAGGATGTTACCTAGCCAGGTTATATAAAGGTTTCGTTTCATTGACTACTTTAATTCAAATGCTCCTATCTATTCTCCTACCTAGCGTTATTCCGGTTTAGTCCCGGGATCCGCTTAAATTGCAGAGGATATGGCTGTGGGGCGAGTTAAGGTGACCGACTGCCGTCTGACGTCATCCCAGAACCCCTACAATCTCTACAATTTCATAAAGATAACACAACGAACAGGAATAGATAGAAATGAAGTTTATATTTATTATTAATCAAATTAATGCTGAATATTTGATAATACGGTTGATAGCTAGATAATCATAATGTCAGCTAGATTAATCTATACTTATATACAAAGCTGAAGAGTTTGTTTGCTTGAATGCGCTAATCTGGTTTGATTTGAAAAATTCTTTCAGTGTTAGATAGCCCATTTATCGAGGAAGGCTATAGGCTAAAATCTATTTTTAAGCCAATTTTACGGTCGTCGCGGACACAACTAGTTATTAAATAAAATTGAAGTGTTCGTCTGTGATTTACATAAAAAATATCATAATTTGGAGGGTTTAATAAATCCTGTAAATAAGTAACACAAAATTTTTCGGCATCGGTTATATGAAATTTCGCACAATTTATTAGAAAACGTGGTCCTCCTCAAACGTATTTACTTACATTACTTTTATTTACTACATTCTATTATCCTATAATATTTTTCCGATAGATATTTTCAAACATATATATTTCCTCCTAAATTTTTGCTACAAGATATAGGGTTCTCTCAAATTTTTTTGATTGGCGTTGCGAATTCCCTTTCATGTTTCTACCGGTTGCGGTCGCTAAAAGAAAGGAATACAAGATGCAGATCCTTGTCAAATTTTATGATTCTAGGTCAACGAGAAGTACACTCTATAATGTACTTCTCGTTTTGGTTCCCTTTGCAAGTGTATGGAAAATCCATATTTATATATTTCTAAAAAAACATATTTGTGTATAACAGGCGGCTGTTACCTATAACACAGGCATTAAGTTTTCTACCTTAGGAACAGACGTCCGTGTGTCTGAAAGTACTGTTCCGATTTGAAAATGCTTTCAGTGTTAGATAGCCCATTTATCGAGGAAAGCTATAGGCTACGTATTATCACGCTAAAATTGAATCTATTGTTTACTTTTATCTAATTTTACGTGGACCAAACCGTGGGCACAGCTATTTAAAAAAAAATGATAATTAAAATCGATAATAACAGTCCAATTAAGTCGGGGATAACAAAAGAACAACCAAAGCGTTATAATTTTACATATAAAAATGACATACATTTTTATTCATCTATGGTACGATACCTATACCAATATATAAAGCTGAAGAGTTTGTTTGTTTGCTTGAACGCGCTAATCTCGGGAACTACCGGTCCGATTTCAAAAATTCTTTCAGTGTTAGATAGCCCATTTACCGAGGAAGGCCATTGGCTGTATATAGTCACGCTAAAATTGTTCGCTTAATTTTACGCGGGCGTAGTCGTGGGCAACAACCAGTACATAATCAAGTAGCTTTGGCAACACATTCGTGAGATTTTTATCGACTCCAAAAAACGAGCAGGACCTCAATTCGACTGTTTTTTTCTAGGGTTCCGTAGTACTACAGGGAACCCTTATAATTTCGCTCTGTCTGTCCGTCCGTCCGTCTGTCTGCCCGTAAGGTGGTCCCTCCCCACCTAGCATTTCCAAACTATCAGACGTAGAGACTTGAAATTTTCCATGTTGATAGAATATGCTAAAAACTCATTAGGAAAATTATTCTGAACGAAATCCACACGCACGCACGCACACACACACACTCACACACACACTCACACACACACTCACTCACACACACACTCACTCACACACACACACACACACACACACACACACACACACACACACGCACACACACGCACACACACAGAAACTGCTTTTAAGCGCCATTCTTCCAATATGGCAGCGCGAGGGGCAGAAATACAAGGCAAAGTGGAAATACGGAAAGAGCATACCAAAATCTATAAAACTCTTCCAGCTATAAAAACTACCAAATGACTGGTCTATTGTATATAGTATGTACAGATCATTTTATTACGAAGTCAAATACGATTGAAAAGGAAAGAAAAAAAGATTTTTTATATTTTGAACTTGTAACCTGTTGGAAATATTGATTTTTTTTTTGTTATAGAATCTTTTACATATAGTTTAATTAGTTACTAAAACATTGCTTTAGTTTCTTTAATTAAATTGAGTTAAAATTAAATTATATATGTTCTAAATTTTTAGTTTTAAGTCAAGCTGTGTTCATTTCTAGCAGATAACAGCCCCATATCGGAGCACTTTTTTGATATGTAGAATATAGGTTTTGTAGCTGTTACCAGTTCAATGAACCTATTAAAATAAAATAAAAAAGTTGCATATAATCAATTTTGATTTGATTTCTATATACACAGGTCAGACGATGGCAGTATGTTCATCTGGTGTCGGAAGTCCGGTAACATCATCCGTTGTCTTCGCGGAGACGAGTCCATAGTCAACTTTTTCAAATCAGACGAGTAGTTCCTGAGATTAGCGCGTTCAAAAAAACCAACAAACAAACTCTTCAGCTTTATATAATGGCTAATAGGTATCCGCATTCTTTATCTCTCTTCCATCTATCTTTATGTATTTTACTCCAACCCTTCCTTTACTCCTATCTAATTAGAGGTAGCGACACACTTGCAGTCCTTTTGGTCTGCAGCCGGCTACCAGTACCTCTTCCTCTCATAAGATGGGCGTGGAGTGGCGGCAACGCTGTCACGTCATATGATGGTATCGTTGTCGCATTTTGTACGGTTTGTAAGAGTTTCCGGTCCCCGAAACAAGTCTTTAAGAGCCGTGCAGATGTCCTTGGGTGCCGATAGTCACCTAACAACCCTGGCCGTTTGCTCCATGTATTATAGAGACTAAGTTTAATAGGGTTTCTGTCAGAAAAATATAGCCAATAGAAAAATAAAAAATAACTTATCGCCCGCACTATTTAATTCTAAAGTTGTAATCTTGAAATTCCAGAAGAGTGCACACGTGTGTTTTATCTGAAGGTCGTCTGAATTTAGACTGTAAATAAATTGTAAAATGTTTCCAACATTATTCAATTATATATATTATTAAATCAATATCGTACATACGTATCAAGCTTACTGCAGTCATCGTGTTAAGATAAATGCAGTGATGGCAGGAAGTGCAAGGTTTCTGAAGCCGTAGACCAGGTCAGGGCAAAGTGGCGGAGAAAAATACGGAACACCGAGTGTATAGTTTACTATGGGCCGGGCGCCGCCGTGTGCGATAGCCTTGTAACATAAAAAACCATCATAGACGAAGTAACGTCTATGGTTTGGTACGCCACGATTTATTCAACAATTTACCAACTTTTTCAATGTTTATTCAAGTTTTATTGCAGTATGGTAGCCTTAATGTGTTAAAATACGTTTGACCCCAGAACCATCGTAGATTTTACCTGTCTAATTCTTGAGTCACACGACATATGCATAATGTATAATCTACTTTATCTTTTAGATTTTGTCCCATATTGTGACTACCAATAGTACTTTGTAAATAATACCACAGATTGTCCTATTTATTAATTTATTGTCCATATATGTATGTATATACGTAGAACGTGACTGGGTAAGCGATGTTTTAAATCAATTGGATCAAGGATTTGTCGGACAAAGCGCACGTGGCAACTTCTACACCTTTTTCCACTGGGGTTATGGGTTCGATTCCTGAGTGTATATGTATATAAGTATGCATTAGTCGGCTGTTATCTATAACACAGGTGTTATGTTACCTACCTTACGAACAGACGACCGTGTGTTTATAGTCCTATATATCTTATATAAAATTCTCTTGTCACAATGTTACCATACTCCTCCAAAAAGGCTTGACCGATTTTTTTGGAATTTTGTACCCTTCACTGCCAGTGTTCCCTCCGCTGCCTAGCCAAATCTAGTATGATATATATTTGAAACCAAGTCTCTTTTTACGAAGGATGAGATGATACAACTGGAAATGCCTTTTACACCGGCCGGGCCAATATTTCTCAGGGACATGTCACCGAGGGTGGAAAAAAACTTGTATCTGACATCAAGATACTTCGTCTCAAGTCTCGGTATAGGGTCGACTAAATTTAGTTGAGTTTCAGTAAGTCATTCTACCGTTGTGATTCAAGGTTTTAAACGTTCTACCTCAGATTTGGCACAAAGGCTTCAATTTGCCAGACAAATCCATTCGTGCCGAAAGCCAAGATTATGTATTCAGGGCATCCGAATAGACCACAGACTTCTGATTCTAGGCACAAACGGTAACAGGTACGTCCTTGGCAATTGGAGCTCACACACTCACACACCACCTACAGTTTTGCAGACATACCAATACAGTGGCTAACGGTAAATCCTCTCAAGTTTATAACGAGGTCAAATACGATGTTTCTCACGTGCTGTGCAAATAATTATGTAGTTTTCTGTATAAAAATGTTCACAAAATTAAAAAATAAAAAATAAAATTATTTTACGAAATCCATACCATGATAGACGATACTAATAAGAGAAACTCCAAAACTTCGAAACGATGCGATGTCAAAAAAGAGCATATTACTAATTACTTAAAGGCCGGCAACGTATATGCGCCCTACTAGCAGTGCATTTATTTATGGGCGTCGGTAGTCACTGGACACTCGGGGGAACAGCCTACCCTTTGTTTTATAAAAAAATGAATAGTGATGAAAGTCCTAAACCCTTAGAGGACCCAACTGACGTCGTATTGCCCAAATTTTGACTCGTCTTATTAGCCAATTAACAAATCCCCTTTAAGCTTTTCCGCAAAACGTGACACTGGCCTGTTTTATGATATAATTATATTTTTATATGTCACGTCAAAATTGCCGCCACTCGAGGTGGGAATCGAACCCACGACCCCCGGTGCAGAAGGCAGGGACAATGCCCACTGCGCCAACGGGTCAGCCATTATTGATAAAAAAAAATTTGTGAACATTTTTTTTTATTTAAAAATTTGGCAACCCTATAGCTGATACAAAGTTTTCCTAAGATTTATGATATGAACTGGTCTATCGAGGCCGTTTCCAAATAAAGTATCCCTGTAATTGTACCCGTAATGGGCCATAGCATTCACTTTCTCCCTAGCTACTTCTTATTCTTGATGTCTATGTAATTACGTTGACAAATATCATTTTATTCTGAACGTATCTTTGCTACACAGACTTTCCGAGTCCTCCTTTTTATGTGTTGCACATTACATCTTTGCTAGATAGACTTTGTCAATAGTTCAACTCCCCATTTTGGTGATGAATATATCATTACTAAATAGACTTTACCAATAGTCTGACCCTACCAGTTTTTATTCTGAACATATCTCTCCTAGATAAACTTTGCCAATAGTACAACTCCACCTTTTTGTGCTTTACATATCTTTGCTTGATATACTTTGCCAATAGTCTGACTCCACCTTTTTTATTCTGAACATATATTTCCTAGTTATAAGACGACCCAAGGATACTTTGTTCTTAGGTATCCAGAGTCTGATCATGGAGTTGGAAGGTGGCCATAGAAAGTTCACAATAAAGCGATACACGATAGTAGATACAAAACGATAGTCCCGTCGAGTTTGGGCCCGTTTGATTCGTCTTGACGATTTTTTCGGTCCTAAATGGTAACCAGGGTCTGGTACAGGTAAATCTCGCGCAAAGCTTTCATATCATATAAATTGTGTAATGGACTTCATAAGATGACAGTAAAGTTTATTTAATTATTTTTAGTGCACTTAAATAAAAGTTTTGACAAAAAAGACTTTTACTTAAAATTTATTCCTCGAAATTTATTTAAGTATCATTACCCTATAGTTGTGTTATTGTTGTTAATATTAACTACTTTTTACAAGGGGCAAACGAGCAGACAGTAGGCAGCTAAGTGCCTATTGAAGCCCATGGACGTCTGCACGACCAGAAGGCAGGCAGATGTATTGCCGGCTTTTAATGGCGAGTTTAGGCCACCCGGAAGTCTCACAAACCGAACAAAACGCGACAACAATACCATCACTTGACTTGTCAGCAATGGCGCCACTTCACGCCGATCTTATTTATGTAAGAAAGAGTTACTGATACCCGGACGCGGCGGTCCAATTCGGCTACAAGCATGGCGCTACCTGTAATTGAACTGTTTCGATAAACTGCTTGTTGTTTTATTATATATTAATTAATTTATTAATACTATAAATTCTTTCGGTATTAATTGACTGATTAGCATGTTGTGATAACCTATAATTAGTTGGACATATTTGTAATAATTCTCTTTTTCAATTGGTTTTTAATGACTTTTTATATGTACCTACTGTTGGTTATCCTGAAATAAATAAATAAATAAAGTAACCCAACATTCAGGCAGGACAGCGTCTACCGGGTCCGCTAGTATAATACTTTTATGAACTTTCTACCGTATGGCTATTGAGTCTCTACGCAGGAACTATTACTCTGTCTAAATTTTATATTTATTTGTCTTTCAATGGTGGCCTTAAAATCATAAAAAGAAAGTGCAGAATGAATAAAAAGTCCTAAAGTCAGTAAACTTACTTAGTAAAGGATTAATTTTAATAAGGACGTCCTTTGTCCCTGTAATGACATCACTGCACAAAAGAATCTCCCAGCTACGAAGAGTGTCTAAAATTTAAGGTTTCCTCACATTTACCTTTACAAAGGATTTCTCTGGCGCGCGAAATTTAGAGCATTTCTAGGATTTCATTTCAGCTACTTTAAGCCATATAGTATCAGCCCACCCAAAGTGCTTTTTTTTTCTTTTTTTTCACTGGGAAATGCCTTTACGCACGACTCCATCCGTAGATGAACCTGTACTCCGGAAGCACCTACGGACAGAAGTGTGGGACTCGCTGGCTATGCCATAATACTCACTAACACCCAGCGGCGCCCTCTTCATCCTTGGTAGGACACCGGAGGCTCGCTTACACACTCCGAACCGGTTATAGTTTCTTGTCAAATTTCATGACTCTAGGTCTACAGGAAGGACCCTCCTTTTAATTTCATTTTTCGGAGGTGCTAGTATAGGAAATGCGACATGAATCGCCATATTTTTTATAGCGTATACGCAGTGGGTTGATTTTTTTTGCAGCTCCACAGAACTCAGTACTTGCAATTTATTTCAGCTTTACACCCTTACGCGTTTCTAAAAAAAGAGGAATGAGCATCAATGAATAAGGACTCCTTCCAGTTTTTATTACATGGGTATATGTATACACTAACATACTTTGACTAGCCCGTTGGCGCAGTGGGCAGTGACCCTGCCTTTCGCTCCGAGGGTCGAGAGTTCGGTTCCCGCCTCGAGTCTGAGTGTATACTGTATATATGTAAATATATATTTTTACAAAAAAAAACTATTTTTTTTATTTATTTTAAAACTTATTGCACACAATAATAATTAACAATAATTTAAAACTAGTCAAGGTGCGCAAGGGCGGTCTTATCGCTTAAAGCGATCTCTTACAGACAACCCAGGCAAGACAGGATTTTAGGAAATAATAATTGGGGTGGTGCAAGAAGTAAGCAGGTAAATATATAAATATAAACATACATACATATGTGGTATATATTAACTATTTGTTTATAACAGGCGTCAGTTACATACAACACAGGGAAACTAAACGACAACTTATGACCACCGTACGTGATGTACTGAAATAGAGATTTCTTAGTGAACCATTTTGTTTTCGGCGCGCATCGATCCATGGAACGGTTGAGGAACACGAGTTAGCGAGGCATGCCTTAAACACTTTCACTGGTAACCCTTTATTTAAATTAACTATATTTTGTCCCCATTCACGCAAAAAAAATCTCTTCCTTGCCCCTTTCTTTCCTGGAATATACTTTTAGGCAACTCAGCGGAAATTGAATTCGTTTACGAGAAACAGTCGCGTTAGAGAGTGTGGGACTCGCCGCCGCATGCCGGAATATCTACCAAAATCCAGCCACAATGAGGAGCCACAGGAACACTTCTCATATTCAACCATGACGCCCCGACGATAGGCACATTTAAGCCTGACCTGATCACAATCAATCGACCTTGTACGAGTTTAATCAGCTACTCCAAAGCCTTTGACCGTACAAAGAAAAACCACCCTTTACATCAACGCTATTACACTGGATTTTTTTTACAATAGAATACAATTTCCCCATGTTATTTTCTAGAAATAACGATATTCTTTAATTTTTATGACATAATTGTTTTTACTGATCCATATATCTTAATATTAAGGACTCTAATCCATCCGACTTCGACGTCAAGCAGATAATGTGTAAAAATAACCGCACCTTGTAAAAAGGTTTGGGAAACCATGCCTTAGCGGCACTTCACGAGAGGCAAATGTACGTTTTTGCCAGGCGATATAGGCCCTACTATACCTACTTGTTTCTTAATTTATATTAGTAAATAGAAATTTGATTAAAACAAGATAAATTGAACACTATTACGTTCTATTTATAACGAGTACGTACCACGATAAATAATTTTGATTTGTCTATATTTCGATCCAGTTACATGAATCGTGGTCGCGACTGGACTCAGTCCAGTGAGATGTCGAAATATCGACAAACCAAAATTAATTATCGTGGAACGTACTCGTTATAAATAGATCATAATGTTATTAGACCACGATGACTTAAATTTAAAATCTTGAATTGAGCACTAGTTTGTTACTGGATGCAAAAGGGAATGCTTGTTTTGACATATTTTTTTGTTAACAGAACCAGTAGCATGGAAGAGGCAAAAAAATATTATCGGCAATGTGTCTCATCTGAGGTACATCGGATGGAAATTTCTGTCCTTTTATTACTACTACAGGTTCTACTTAATAATTACGGTAAAGAGTTTCTTTATTATTCTTGTATCCATACTATTTATGAGCTAGTCAACCCGACGATTAGACGTCGGATTCTTCCAGATAGCGGTATAAAGAAAAACAAACCTAATAGATTTTACTATATCTCGTAATGTTCTGAGGAACTAGCACGAACATTTCAAGTCGACATAAGACGGCAACGTTCGTGCTAGGCCTACAGCGGCCCCTTCTTCATCACCGCTGGTTGCATTGGCAGTGATGAAAAGCGTGACACGATGAAGACTTGCTGCCTGTGGGCCTAGCATGAACATTTCACCCTCAATAAGTCGACTCGTCGGTTTACTCGGGTTCGAAGCTCGTGCTCTGGATGGTGAAATTGGTGAGGTCTTTCGGAATACCTGTATCGACTGTTAGAAAGGCCCTTAATCGGCAGATTCTAAGAAGAATTAATGATTGTGCAGGAAAAATAAAAGCTCTAGAAACTATTGAACATTGGTTGAAACTGTTTGAAGTTTTAGAAAATACTAGCTGTTTCCATCGACTTCGTCCGCGTAAAATTGCGACATCCTTTAGATGTCCTTAATCTCGCCTTATCGAAAAATCCTTTCTTAGCGGATACGTACAAACTATAAAGTACCTCATACTTGCCAAATTTCATCTTTGTACGTCCCGCGATTTTCCAGATTTAGTGTTGACCTCGTGTGTGTCGACCGCGTTTCGTGGTGACCTTTTGCTTCAAACCAAATCAATGAGGGGTCACTAGCATAATATTAATACAGTTCATATAATAGACAGAACTGAAATTATTACCTTAAATTAGATACCTATTCAGCTACATGGACTTAGACACGAGCAATGTTTAGTTTAACATCATTTTTAACCTACAGGTTATATCAGCTTTGGTAGCAGGCATTTTCATTGGCATGTCTCTCGCAACTGTTCTTGATGAAATCGAGAAAGGCGAAGCTACGATGTCAATAGTGCATGGAGAGGTTGGATCGCTATTCAGTTTTAGTGCATTTAGAGACGTTAACAATATTCTATGCAGTTATGAATAATAATATTAATAGTTCGTAAATTGAATAGGTTTACAAGTGGCGTTATTGTGGACTATTAATGTATTAGTAGATATTTAAATTACCACTCCCAAAGATTGATTTTTCTGAAGAATAAGGTAAGCTGGTAGAAAATGCATTTAGCATTAAGCCCACCTTTTGTACACTATTATTTAGTTTTAGTTGTGCAATAAAGAAAAAATCTTCCTCCGAAAATCTTTTTAAATTGGCAATAAAGAGTTTTTCTATAATCAACAAAATTGCTTGGTGCGATTGCTGGTCAGTACATTGCTATTTTAAATAAAATTAATGAATAGTATTCATTCTTACGCCATTTTTTTTTCTTGGAAACTGCTATTACGCACCGCAACCGAAACTAGAAACTTTTTGCCTCGCACAATTTCTCTGTGGAATCAGATGCCAGCTTCGGTATTTCCGAACGGATACGACTTAGAGACCTTGAAGAAGAGAACAAGCTCAAAGGCCGGCAACGCATCTGCGAACCCTCAGGTGTTGCAGTTGTTCATGAGCGTCGGTAGTAAGTTAGGTGAACCGCCTGCCCGTTTGCCCCCTTGTTTTATTAAAAAAAAACCGACACTGGACTCATATAGTGAGAAACAGTCTCGGCTGCGAGTGTGACTCACCGGCCAATGCCGGAATTCCCACTAAAAACCAGGGTTCACCCTCCTCGCCACAGTGAGGCGCCATAGGAATACTTTTCATGATTCTTAAACCATGAATGTCCTTAATCTCTTTAGAGAATGTCTACGCTATAAGTGCTTTAAGCGCGAACTGCGCGAAAGCAACAGCACTCGACTCTTTGTATGTAATATTTTACTTAATTAAGAACATTTTCCTTTATTACAGGATTTAACTGTAGAAACCTTGGAACAGAAGACTATTTTAATGATGCGATCAGACAACTCAAGTAGCGCGATATCAGTGGCGACTGCGTAAGTGACCAAAACAACCAATCGATATATACAATTATTTGGAAGAAATTACGCATCTGTAATTGAAATGTTGTTCGTAGGTATTTTTAAGTGCTATTAAGCCTCATTCGCACGAGAGTGTATTAACGTGCGCAGGGCCGCGCCGCACTCCGGCAGCGCCTGCGTGCTGAACCTATGGAGCGCCTCTTTTACCAAAAACCCTAAGCGTAAAATGAAACCATAAACGTGAATAATAATAAATATTGATAGACTTGTTCAATACGCGTACTATGTATGTTTTGTTGTTTACAAGGCCTATGTTGCGCCTATTGTACCTACTTACTTGTCGATATTCCACTACAAAAAACAAAAATAATTTAGGTGGTAGTGGCGGCGAGGCGCCCCTATTGTCTTGGCGCCTATGTGCGCCGCACATTAAGCACGCAGGGGCAGCGCGGCCCTGACCGTGCGTAAAAAAGCGTTCAAATAGAATATATGAATTCCCAAGTTTATGTTCACACTGTAGCACTTTTAATGTGTCGCATTTTACTTCAATTGAATTGAAAAAAAACATACCAATTCCTTAATTGTTCGTTATTGTCTCGTCATTTTCATTTTGTACATAACTGTTAATCGTGAAATTAGTTGTAAAGGAGGTATTGTCAAAAAACTGCTTTTAGGCACCAATTTTCCAAAATGGCGGCGCAGGCGGAAGAAATACGAGGTCGCAAATCGGAATTCGGAGAGAGCATATTCAAATCCTTAATTTAATTTAACGCGTTTTTAACTCACTTGCGAATGAGGCGCCAGTATTTTTTTATTGTTGACCATCCATCGGCCTATCTGTTCAGTGCTGTTTATGCCGGAGCCAAACATAGCTCAATGTGTTTGTACTTTTTTGTCCTTGAAGACTACAAAGTTTGCGCAACCAACGTTAAAAACTTTGCGCAACTATACAAAGTCCCCGGCCACACTACATGATCATTGAAATGATAATTCAAATGAAGCTATGTCTGGCTCCGGCATTCGGTACACAAAAGAAACTCGAATTCCGTTTGCATTGCATTGAATACTAGTATCCAAATGAATATTCAGGAGAAAATGTAGAATAAGTTATCTGCCGAAAAGTATCCTATCTCTTTATAATTATCATTAAATATTTATTTATTTTAAAGTTCCATTCTTTAAGAAAGATCATTGAGGCTTATCCAATTTCTTTTTAGGTATGCTATGTCTGAAACAGGAGCAACTGAAAAACAAGTCGAAAAATTATCCTATACGATACTTTTGTATCCCGAGGTAAAAAATTTAATGCGTTCATTTCTATTTTACGAATTTAAAAAACTTTTGAGTGACGTAAAATGGTAAAATTTGGAGGACATCTACCTTTTTTAATAGACCATTTAATGAAATCATTTATTATTTACCCTTTTTTTTATACGCACAGAAACTAACGGAATACCTTGTAACTCGCGCGATATACTCACCTCAGCAATATGTATATATGTACGCCTACGGTTTGGACGTTCAGGAAGAAAGCGGTAATCTTAGTGTAAGTAAATAGTTCATATTATTATCGTTGACTCGATTAGATGACACGCATGCTTAATCGTAAACTGACCAATTACGTTTTAGATCTAAATTGGGTTCATGATACAGGCAGCATCGTTTCAACGTCCTCTATCAGCCAATCTAAAAATTATTTCATAATCTCCACCCAACACTGAGATACGGTTATTTTTGTCATTTTAACTAAAATATAAAAATACAAACAAATAATAAAATATCAAATAAACTAACATTTAAGTATCATTCATTACTTTATTAACCATAATTGCAATACATAATTTATTACTATGTCATCTTTATCGAGCTACAAGCGGAATAAGTCGTGAATGACTAAATATTTTTTTCGATTTTCCAAAAACCAACTTTTTTGACTTAGGTCGGTTTACCACTAAGCATGCGATGTATTTTTCTACAGCTTCTTTATAAAGTTCGATCCATTAGCCTCTATATCTGATTCGATCGAGATCCCAGGGCCGTAAGACATAACTTTTTTGTGTAGGATAAGGTTCTGAGTTAAAGGTCTAAGGTACTCGTAAAGTTGTCAATGAGAATCGTGGACAAGTACCAGGTAAGAAAAGTGACTAAAAAAAGGTGATTAACTTATTTTTAAATGACATTTTATGCATATTGTAGAATATTACTAACCGACACTGCAAATGCGTTGCCTTTAAATATAGGTTTAATCCACCGGGAGCTCTCACAAACCGAACGAAACGCGACAGCAATAACATCAATTGCCGCCACTTCAGGCCGATCGACGTACTGGTGCCTGGACGCGCCGGTCCAATTCGGTTGCGGACCAAAAGGACTGCAAACGGCGCTATCTCTAATTAGATGTGTTACATTCTCAGGTGAAAGTTCTATACAGCCCGCTGCACTACGACAACGGCGCCGCCGCGAGAGCATTGGCTCGTGCTTACATGGCTTTGATACGTCACTATACATCGAATATGGACGCGACCATTCAGGTCAACGATGACCCGCTTTCCCTGGATCTTACCACTGTGAGATTGATGCTTCTACGTTTTAACAACAAAATCGTATAATGTAGGCCGATTTCTTAAAAACTGCAATATTAGTTATAAGTTGTGACTCTTGATGTTTACGCGTGAACATGTGGCGATTCGTCTTCTAGAGGATTACCCCGCAGTTAGCGAAAGGAGCTTTTTTAATATATTTTATTGTACTGAAAACAGAACATTAATTTACACTCCTGCTTTATACATATCTGTAATCCAGAAAGATTCTAATCCATATTATAATAACAACTATTTGCTCCCGCGACTTCGTCGGCGTAAAATTCAGAGAAAAAAGTAGATTCCATTTTAGCGTTATGATATATAGCCATCCTCGATCAATGGGCTTTCTAGCACTCAAAGAATTTTTCAAATCGGATCTGTAGTTCCTGAGATTAACAAACAAACTCTTCGGCTTTATATATTGGTATAAGATAAGATAAAAATTAAAAATAAAAAGTATGAAAAGTCTACGTAATTTGAATAAAGAACATAATCATCTATTTTTTTGTGTACATATTGCATAATACAATAATCTTTCATTTATTCCTTTGTCCAGTGGATGAAAACTGCATCTTCGCCACCAATATTTATCCAATTTTTGTTAATATTAACTATAGCGCATATAACTCTTATTCCATCAAAGGAAAGCGGATTTGTAAGGCATATGCAGGTAACCTTAACTTATTTATGACAAAAATAATTATACGTCTTACGTCACAGATAGTGCTTATATGGGTATTTGATACTTTTTGTTTAATAAGAGCTAAACAAGTAAAGGGTCGTCTAAATTTTGAGTAACTACCAACGCCTCTAGAGAGGGATTTTGCTATGTTTGTCTACTACGCTGCTTCACAGCATATAACAAAAGTAATATTATAGATATGTTCATGTTAATAATCATTATGTTCGACAACAAAATAAATAAAACTATGATTTTTGTTTCTGTGTGTGTTCTCTTTTTTCCAAGCGTTATCCCAGTCTAGTACTAGGGTCAGCAACATGCTCTGCAATCTAAGCGGACTCTGGTACTAGACCGGAATAACGATTGGAAGAAGAACACACACAGAAACAAATATCATAATTTTATTTCTTTTGTTGTCGAACATAATTATTATTAACATGAACTCGTGTCTATATTATTATCAATTTTAATAACTAAAATATGTTCTATGTTGTTATTATGCCTAATGTGTTGTTTTTTATCATTTACAATTTTTCCCAACGAATTTCAGTGTCATGCCATGAATTTTTCTCCGGCCCGATACTGGTTTTCTCTGTATATCTGTGACTTCATCTTCTACTTCGCGCTCGTCGGAGTAATGACAGCCGCTATGGTTACTTTTCTGATTTTGGTGGCGCCTTTGAATTTTTATACCAGTGATCTTGGTAAGGGTTGGTTTTATATTTACTTACAAATTCACACACATTAATACAGATATTTTAATTACGCTCTTTGTAATATGGTGGTGAGGAGTTTTAAAAAATGCAGCTACTCTATTATTTTTACAATAACGACGTATTTAAGCTATGTAAAAGCTTTTCTTTTTGCAAAATAGGTTATTCAATGAACAATTTACCTATTTAAGTTTATATGAGCAAATAAGCCCCTTTGTTTTTGGACATTTTAAAATAATCGGTCAATTTGACGCTAGCGGCCGACCGAAACGCTCTCTTCATACATTTTGGTTCCTAAGCACGTGAATACATCGATTTGCCAAATAGTGATTGAAATGAACTGCCTGTTTTTTGTTCAGGTTGAAATATTGGAAGAGATATTTCGTATCGAAAACACTGAAAAATTTAGTACATTCTTTAAAATTGAGGAGCAAATTATTATTATTTGCCTATTCTGTCTCACTATTTGTGTCTGTGGATTTTTAGTTTTTGTAAACTCGCCCAAAGGTCATCTGAAATGCAGAGTCAGGTATCTTAACAAGTGTTTTTGAGTGTATTGTATTCCCTACTTTGTCGCCGAGTTATATTCCCAGAATGCTACGCTCCAGTACGCGCTGGTATACCCCAAATAAGTTTATAACATACCGTATTGTACGCGGTATTAGGTGCCAGTTATTTTAGGTGGTTCGTAAATCGGACCAGTAGTTCTTGAGATTAGCGCTTTCAAGCCAACAAACACTTCAACTTTATATAAATTAGTATAGAAGTAGGTATAGATATAAAAATTTTCATTGTTCTAACTATTGTGTTTAATGAAGAAGTATACATTTACAGTGTTAGTTCCATTGATGCTCACCGTTTATGGAATAGGCTGCATACCGCAAGCATATCTGTTCAGTTTGGGAAAGCGCGCTTCACTCAATACCATGACCTTTATAATATTTAATATAGTCTTTGGTAAGTATTTTGACTAATCGTCCTTAACTCATGCTCATGAGATATTATTTTTTCTTTACTTCTTTTTGTTACCCTACAGGAGAGACTACAGTGATTGCCAAACTTCTCTATGGGAACGCTCTCGATTACGCTATGCACTTTATGACTTTGTCTCCGCAATTTAACATGGCGTACGCTTTTATAAAAATAAAAAAGATATTTCTTTATAACAGTGAATGTATTGTATTTAAAAGGAAAGATCTCTGCTCAACTAAAACGTTTCATAAATGCTGTTGTGAGTATAATGTATCCTATTTTTAAGAGTATATATCTTGTAGCACAAAACATCCGAAAACAGAAAATTCGCTATGGCATCAGTGTCTGTTTGTCTGTCCGTCAGGACCGTTTTTCTCAGAACCGCGAAGGGATATAAAGTTGAAATTAATACCAAACACAGAAGTCTATGCTCACTTGACGCTCTCTGAGCTCTCTCTCTCTATGTCTCTTACTCTCTGCCCGAAAATTAACTCTCTAAGTATACGCAATCAAAATATATGGTAATTTATGTCACATTTCTTATATAAGTACATTCGAAAAGAGAATCAAAACCTATAGGGTACTTCCCGTTGACATAGAATCATGAAAATTGGTAAAAAGCGATAGCTTGAAGTAAAAGTATAAAAAAAATTCCGAAAACCGTTAATTTGTATTCCATCTTAAAAAAAAGGCTGTGGATTTGTCAAATTAAAAAAATTCTTTTGACATGTAAAAGTCTTCAATAACTTGGTCAAGTAATACGTAACGTACGGAGCATGCGAGTTTGACGCACCTGACCTATTTATTACCCCTTATTTTCTCAAATTCAGCAAAGTGTGGCGTGCTACAGCAATGTTTCTCGCGAAGATTTTACTTAACCAAGAATCGAGGTGTAATGATGGAGATGATAGCTATACTGTGTACAGCCGTTGTTTATATGGTATTGCTATTACTGTGGGAGTACAAATACATTCAAAGAATGTGGTCGTACGCCGTGTACAAGTGGATATATCCCAGCAAGCGCCAATATGATACAGGGACGCAGGAAGCCAAGCAAGAACAAATGGATGTCCTTAATAAGCAAATTGAATTAAAGTCACATAAAAAAAAACGTTA
Source organism: Charaxes varanes (assembly GCA_024363005.1). Lineage (NCBI taxonomy): Eukaryota > Metazoa > Arthropoda > Insecta > Lepidoptera > Nymphalidae > Charaxes > Charaxes varanes. The sequence goes on from JANCMC010009603.1 coordinate 9,567,875, forward strand.
GTTTCTTTTCAAATTACAAAATATAAATAAAACTTAAGTGTTAACTGCTGCCATTGAACTATGCGTGCTTTGGCTTTTATGGTAGTAGCAGAGTTAGAAATATTTCTATCGATAACAGAGTTTTTTAAATAAAATCTGAAGAAATAAAAACAAATATTTTCGACAGACATTAAAAGAAGCTCTTCTCTCAAGGTTTATTTCACTGCCAGCTACATCCTACATAAAAAAACTGTAACAGTTCGTCCAGGGGTTGTATCTTCCTCTTTAACAGTCCGATAAGTAATCATTAGGTCCACTACAGTCACGCGACCCCAGACTACCAAGCAATTATAACAATAAAATTACTTAATTTTAATTTAAACTATTTTTATGCAGAAGTATCTGTTTCTTAAGTTTCATTGGACCCTGGTACTAGACCGGGGTAACGTTAGGAAGAAGTGTCATGTAATTTTATGCCATAAAACTGTAACAAAACAGAATACTTAACCATTTCATCTAAAACAATTTCATATACATTGTCAAGGGCACTGGAAGGGACATGGGGCACTTTTTATACAGGAAAGAATTATAATACTCGTGGGATATATCAATTACTGTTACACGGACGTCCGACATAACAACTCGGTGTACTGACATGAAATCTACATTAACGCAAGAGACGCCCCGGGCAAGAGCTAAATTAGTTTATGCTCTTTATAAAAAGGGTTTAAGCCCTCAACCAAGCGTAAAGCTTTTGAAATGAGTGGTTGTGATAAAAAAAAAAGACACATACCCTTACAGACTTCAGTATTAACTCTGCATTACTGAGACCCTCAAGTGACATATTTGTTGTTGGTAGTGTATATAAAATCGCGAGTATATAAAATCAATAATATGGATTTCAAAAAGCTTGACAAATTTTGATTAACTTCACAAAATCTCACAGTTAGTAAGTTTAGTAGCGACCGTATCACCAGCTTTTTTTGGCAATTCCGACAAAGATTTTCAAAAATGTCTCTTTTATCAGGCCGCTTGGCTGCCAGTCGTGGTGAGGAGTTGGACCAGTCTACGTCTGGAGTACTCGGTGGCTCACTACACGTACGCCAGTCGGGGGTTCGATTACGCGGCCGCTTATAGCTTCAACGACGACGCCATGTGCGGTCAACGCACGTACACCACACACTCTGGTAAACTAAATAATTAATTTATGTAAGGTTGCAAATAAGCATAATAGCCTAGATGGATAAATGATGGATGACGGATGACGGATGACGGATGACGGATGACGGGTGACGGGTGACGGATGACGGATGACGGATGACGGGTGACGGATGACGGATGAAGGATGACGGAGGCAGGCATTTCCTCCCTTAAAAATACATACATAATCCATAATCGGTATCAAATATTTTAGTATCTTTTGTTGTTATTATCAAATATTTAACATTGTACATGTATAACTATGGGTATTGCCTGAAATAAACGAATACAATGCAATTAACCCACTCTAAGTACCCCATAGTTTCTTTCCCCCACAACACCTCTGACGACCTAATCAATAAAGCAAGTACATAATAAGCGAGTAGTATTATTTAGCTGTGGTTTTCTATTGGCCGGGGGCACTTTTTAGTCGGACAAATCAACGTAGCGAAATAAAAAATTACTTTTTAAAAAAATCACCTTTTTTTTTAAGAAAATTTCCGTATTTTTTTTTAATCCTCAATCTTCTAAAGAGAAAACAAACATTTCAATCTTACATTCACGGCACGCCGCGTACGTTCACTGTACGCGTGGAATATTGTTCTGGTTGGCGCGGAGCGTGGCCGAGAGAATTACACGCCCCAGTTCCACCGCGCGCGGGGTGGCGTGGAAATGAAAAAATCCTTGAACGATATCGTAATGTTGCAATTACATCACTGGGGCCGCGGCGGTTTTTTGTTTCTCGCTTTTTATTCAAGTCTTCTATTCAAAATCACGGGTTAAGAATGTTTCGACGCAGTTTTTAACGATGGTAGTTTTTTTTTAATTCAATCTTAAAACGCTCATTTATTTTAATGAGAAAATTTTAATTAACATAAATTTAAAAGAAAACACGTTCAGTGCTGTTTTCTGAAAGTCTATGTCAACAGTATAGTGAAACAAAAAATATCTACAAGTATTTCTTAACCTAAATTATTTAATATACGGACAGGGACATATATCTTTGACAAACTGTAAACAAAACATTCTAAAGCAGAAAACCAGTTTTGACACAATTTTATCATTACAAACCAATAACAAATGACTTATCCACAGAACAACGCCTGATTCTATCAATGGGCTATTTGACTATTTTTAAGAAACCACTTAACATGCCTTGCAGTCAACAAAACCTAAAGTATAAATATTTCAGCGAAATACAAACTTTCACCTGGTTAATTTTGCGTTTTTACAAGTCTACATAAATTTTAGCGCCAAAACGCTCTGACTGTCATGGCGTCTTGTATGACGTAACGACGTGCTAAACAAACAGCTGCACTTGAGCGTGATTGGAGCATACGTTAGCGACGACAATGTGTTTGACACGAAGTGACGTCACGCGCTCAGATTGCTGTTTGGAGTCACGTGATTTGTGTCTTTAATTTAATTCATTTATATTTTCAAAATATGAAATAATAAAACATATTTTAGTAATTCCACTTGATTTATGTAATATTTAAACCTCTTTCAATAATCCGGAATAAAAATTTATTAGGATTACTTAAATTATTTAAAAAAAATAAAAGTAATCTCTATTCATTATCAGTTAAAATGTGCTATGCCGGCTAGACTTTGTGTAACTGTATAAAGTTTTGCAGTACTTTGTGGAGTTCAAGGACAAAAATGTTCAAACACTATGCTAGCTATGTCTGGCTCCGGTTTTCTATCTATGTATCTAGGCTATCATTTCTTTTAATAGGAGATATAACTTCGAGGAACGTGTCTGTCACCGGCAGCTTGAACGAGTTCTTCTATCAGCAATGTACGTGGGTTCTGGACTCCAACGTTGAACGTCAGCTGTATATAGACATATCGTCCGAACAGGTAATTTATGCTGTCGAATTCACACTATTTATTTAATAATTTTAAGAGTCGGGACGAGACAAATTTGTTAGCATTCCATGGATTCACCGTGTGGGTACAGATCCGTTGCGTTGCAGAGGAAGGAATCGTATCAGTGCTTAGGACTTGTGACTTATGTGTAAGTTTTATCGGTACTCTATGATATGTATTTTTCAACTCCGTATACGGAACATATATTATAAATATACTGGTAACCCGCCTCGGCTTCGCACGAGTGTAATAGGCATGACGACAGTAATTAGAAATCATTAAAATGTCTCACAAACAAGATGTAAAAAAAAAGTAGTAGCATTAACCTGCGACTTTTTCCGCGTTATTTTTCTTCGTCTTTCATATAAACTTTCGGCACCAATTTCACCCCTTTCAATTTTGATTTTCGCAACAAAAAGTAGCCTATGTCCACCTCCAAGGTCCTATCTACGTCTTTGCTGATTTTCATCAAAATTGGTTAAGCGAGAAAACCTCATTCACCTGTGTTTAAAAGAAAGCTAAGTTCTTTTCTTATAAATAACATAAATTTGACCTCACTAAAAATAAATTATTTTAAAATAATAAATGAAACCGACTTCATAAAGAAAAATTTAATAGGTAATTGTCATAACATGTGCTTGACACCTATTGATGTGTCGTGTCGGTGCCAAGTCTACATCCTATGTGTATTATTCAATGAGTAAAGGTATTCGTTTTCACATGGATTTAAGTTTTTTTTTTGGACTTGAATGGATATTTTGCTTTTTGCAGTCGGTTTTATTTTGTATTTAAAAGTATTTTTTTTTTTTAATGAAAAGTAACTAGTATTTTTTATATAATATGACTAAACCAACTAAACGCAATTAGACAGCGAGGTTTCAGAATAAATTAAATATTTTTATCATCGGCGTATATAGTTTTTAGTTTTGTTAAAAACCGCTGGACCGATTTTAATAAAAATTAAATTGATGAAATCGGTTTAGACGTTTTTGAGTAGATCATACATGAAAAAATCCGATGTATTGAGAACTGGCTCCTGTTTGAAGCCGGTTAAGAAATAGGCACTTTCCTACAAACAACATTTGAGGGATTTTCTCAATTTACTTAAAGAATTATCCTCTAACTCTTTATCATTAAGGAGTTGGATCCCTCATTATAATTTGGTCAGTAAGTCATCACAGATGACTGCAAAGAAAACATGTAAATGTGTGTGCCTATACAATTTGGGGGATTTTAAATACAAAAATAATTTTTAATATTGGTTATATTATGTCCACGAAATTCCCTAACTCCTAATAGCCGAAGAGTTGGTACTCCCATCATCATCATAGCAGCAAGGTCATCAGATGATGACTACAAGTAGCAAATATATGATTAGTTCTGGATATCATATGAAAACAGTTTATATGAAGATTGACGTCATAGGCAAATCAGAGAATGCTGTCGCTCCATATTAAAAAAATGTCTATAATATGAACACAACTGAGCCAAACTATGTTAATTTTTTATGAGAGCAAATGGCAACTATTCCGCATCAAACTAAAGAAGAATCACGTAAGTCGGATCATAAGAGTGATAAAAAAACAATGCGAGAAAAGCCGCGGCCAAAAGCGCCAAAAGAAGTGCCTCAACGGTAAAAGTCGTGGACTGAAAGCCACAAGGTAACCGGTTCAAACCCCACCGCCGTTGGGGTATTGTCGCACCCACTCCTAATACAAGCTTTTAATTTAAGCTCATTCCTTAATTTTGACTGATGAATACCTGCTTCACACTTCGCTGTTTACGAAAGAGACCTCTTACCAAGTCGTGTAATGCGCAACGGAGGCCGTATTTAATGTTTTTTCAAACGTCCGTATAATGTTTAGACGCATGATAATTTTTTTTTTTCAATTCTTTTAATTTATTTCGTGCCATGAATACAAGTCCAAATCAATATTTATATAGGCTCTATAAGGCGTGGCCTATATCTACAATAACATGGTATAATTATTGTACAATAAGATTGAATGGCGCTTTAAATTTAAAGGATCAAATATATTGCACAATAATACGGACAACGCAATGTTTTCATATTCAGTCGGAGAGTATAACTATCCCGTGCATATCGTGCCAAAAAAGTGTCCGAGCAAAATTTTGCTACATTTTTGATGTTCTTTGCTCTTCTCATTTCTCAAAGACCAGCAATACATGCGAACCTTTTAGTAGTAAAACTGTCCATGTGCGTCACTACTGTTATTCAGAACAATCCAAAAGCTCCTTGCTTTTTTTAGAAAAGGTAGAAAATATTTATCTTTTACTGTCTTTAATAAAAGCTTTTTTGAATATTAGCAATATTTTTAAGGTACATATGTTTAATATTCTACTAAGATAAAATTAATAGCTTATGCCAAGAGTGGGTGCGAAAATATCCCAGCGGCATAGGAATTTGAACCAGATACCTTGCGACTTGTCCATCCATCCCTTCTAGAAGGGTTTTACTCAAAGGTAATTAATTTCTATACACGATTTATAGATAGACATTGTTAAGTATGAATGTAAATCTGAAATAAAATTCTGAGGCCAGTGGCGTATTTAAGGATTCCACGCCCTGGGCCAGCAGTGTTTCCCGCCCCATAGATGAACGGAAAAAGAGAAAAGTCATAAGATAAAATCTGACGATAGTTTCGCGTGTCAATGTCTTTTAAAAATACAACCAGAAAAGTTGCAGTCTTTGTTAATAAAATAGACGTTGTTCATTTTTTTAATTTCTTCAGACATATAAATAAATATATACAGGACTATATGACACACGGACTTCTGAAGGTAGACAACTTAATGCCTGTGTTATAGATAACAGACGTCTGAAATACACAAATATATTTTTTGTGGAAATATATAAATATACTAGCTGCGCCCCGTGACTACGTCAGCGTGGGCCAGCCTAATCACTCAGGATTATAAAAAGTAGATAGTAGCCGATTCTCAGACCTGCTGAACAAGCATATAAAATTTCATAAAAATCGGTAAAACCGTTTCGGGGAAGTACGGTAACTAACATTGTGACACGAGAAATTTAAAACATAAGATATACATTTCTTGTAATTTATTTTAAAAAAAGAAACGTATTTATAATACACCCAGACTCGAGGCGGGAATCGAACGCACAAACCCGGAGGGTTGTGCGTTCGATTCCCGCGGAAGGCAGGACCACTGTCCACTGCGCCAACGGGCCAATCAAAAAAGCAGAACGATTTGTGTATAACAGGCGGCCGTTACCTATAACATAGGCATTAAGTTGTCTACCTTAGGAACAGACGTCCGTGTGTCACATAGTCCTGTATATATTTATTATTATTTATTTAATTAATTAATTTATTTATTTACACATCATGTGTAGTTTGACCCAACTTGGAAGAAAGGATGGCTTATATTTCAATTTATAGTCGCGAATAAAAATGAGTCGCTGAAATGTATGCACGTGCATAACCGAACGACTGCACCAAATTGGTTAATTTCTTTTTTGTTATGTTCGTTATTGTTATGACAAGGTTTGTGTAATAAAAAGGAATGACAAAGGGAAAGCAAAAAGAAAATGGAACGGAAACGAATAATGTTATAGGATAATAGAATGTGTTAAATAATAAGTAACCCAACGTTCTGGCAGGACAACGTCTGTCGGGTCCGCTAGTAAACAGTATATCAAAAAGTATTGACATATATTTTGTAGATAAATAGGAATTATAGATCAAATTAGGCAGGTAAGAACCTATATCTATTCTTAATATATAAAGCTGAAAAGTTTGTTTGTTTGCTTGGACGCGTTAATCTCAGGAACTACTAGTCCGGTTTCAAAAATTCTTTCAGTGTTAGATAGCCCATTTATCGACAAAGGCCTATATATGACCACGCTAAAATGGAATCTATTTTTTACCTAATTTTACCTGGACGAAATCGCTGGCACTACTAGTGTGATCTTGGATTCCAACCTGGACGAGTTTATATGAATAAACAGAGTATTATGGCCCGGGTCGGACTTAATGTCAAAGATGATGTTTGGGGTAAATACCTATTATTCTCGAACCTTTCTCGAAGAACGAATGATAATAAAAATTTACAATTTGCCCCGCAGTGCGTTCCCTTTAATTCGCGTAGAGAAACCCTCGTCATGGTGGATTTGTTAACTGAACAACTAGAATTTTTCTATTTAATACAGACAATATAACAATAAATAAAATAATTCAAACAAAAAATATATTTCTTTGCATAGAACTGCTACTTAAAAATTAAAGAGCCACCATCTCGATGTCTAAAAATCCAGAACTTTGTGATTTCCTAAGAATTTTCTGCCTCGTAAAACGTCTCTGTGGAACATTTACAAGTCCGTTATTTTCAAAATGAATTAAACAAGGGGCAAACGAGTAGGCGGCCTTCACGTGAGTGACTTCCGACGCCCATGGACAACTGCATTACCTGAGGGCTCACCGATGCGTTGCCGGCCTTTGAGGAATGAGTATACTCTTTCCTTGAAGGTCCCTAAGTCGCATCGCATCGGAAACACCAAAGCTAGGTAAATGGTTCCACGGAGGAATTGTGCGAGGTAAGAAGTTTCTAGAGAATCGCACGGTTGTAGACTTTAGGACATCGAGTGGATGAGGATGGATGGAACTTCAAATTTTGTCGAAATGTCTGTAATGCAGCTTCTGGTATTAGTTCAAACAATTCCTCGGATCTTTAAGTATTCGCTTTGGGGAAAGGGAAAGGGAAAGGGAAAGGGAAAGGGAAAGGGAAAGGGAAAGGGAAAGGGAATAATATTATAGAATAATAGAATGTGGTAAATAGTAAGTATCCTGTTGGGGATGGACGAAAATAATAGTGGATTGAATATACTTATATTAATTTGAATTCAGTTACATTGTACAAAAGTTGACATTATAGTAAAAAAAACAACCTACCCAATGAGAAGTACTGTCATCACCGCATAGACAGTAGCGCCGGCTTGTGAGAGAGCTATTTAGGCAACTTTGACAATTTACAACTTACTAGCTCTAACATATCCCAATGATCGGCCCAGCGTCTGCTGGGTTCGCTAGTATAATATAGATAGAATTAAAAATAATTTGTAACATATGATCATAATTTACTCACAGTATAACGTATATACTCGTACCTGATGAAGGCTATCCTTGCTGGGTTATGAGAAGAGTCTGGAGCTACCGTCCTGCAGAATAGTGGAAACTCAGAACGATCGCTCAGCGCAGGCGACGTGGATCCAAACGATACCTGTTGGAAAGAATAGCAGGCGTTTTTTATTTGTATCATATTAATAATAAATGAACATATACATCAATATATGACACACGGGAGCCTGTTCCTAAGGTCGACAATTTAATGCCTGTAACAGACACCTGTTATACACAAATTATTTTTTTTTGTAGAAATATATAATTACATACATATATATAGACATTACACTCAGACTCGAGGCGGAAATCGAATCGTGAGAGACCGAGTAAAAAGTTGGTGCTTACTTAACTAAAAATACTATGGTATAAAATACAAACAAAAAAATAACGTATAGACGTTTTGTCTATTTCCAAAACAAACACTATGAAGTAAACTCTAGAAACGGTCTCTGCAAGTTTACTATTTTTTTTATATAACAAAGGGCAAACGAGCAGGCGGCATCCACATAAGTGACTGCTGACGCCCATGCAATGCAACACCAGAGGGCTCGCAGATGCGATGCCGGACTTTTCAGTGAGTATGCTCATTTCTTGAAGGTCCCTAAGTCGTATCCGTTCGGAAATACCGAAGCAATTGATTCCGCAGAGGAATTGTCCGAGGTGAGAAGCTACTAGAGAATCGCACGGTTGTGGTCTATAGGACATCGAGGTGATGAGCGTCGAATTTCAAATTTCAACGAGATGTCCTGTGGTTGAATGCAGCTGCCGGTATTAGTTCGAACAATTCCTCGGAACACTCCCCATAATGAGGAGGTCGTGGACTAATCAGTGGTCGGCATTTGAGCTGATCGCTAGGTTAAGTTGCTCTTGATGCGACCGGGTGATAGATGGGTGACCCATTCTATAACTAGTTTATATTTGATATCCGACCTCCTCCGTGTTTCGAAAGACACGTTAAACAGTGGGACCCGATTAATATCACTTTGTGATATTAGTCGTAAGGTTGCAGAGACCGTGGGGGTGCCGAGGATGACGCCAGATGGCAATCGGTCATCTTAACAACGTCGCAATTAAGTAGTTATTAGACTGAAAGTCTCAGTTTTTAGTATAATTTTGCTAACCTATAACCACAAGGTACAATCTACATTTAGCTCTTCAACCAGGCGGGGTGTCCCGTAACGCATACAACTTTTACACGCTCCCAGAGTAAAAAATATATAGTGAAATAACTGAAGGTAAATAAAGTTTCTCACAGAAATCAGAAAGTAAGCTACAAAGCTCACTTCCTTTGTATTACAGAAAAGAGGTTAAATAACAGGAAGCTTAAGTAGTGAGCTTTATAATTTTGGCATGAGAATCTTTTAAGGAAGCGGGAGACGATTAACTACAATAATTATTATCTTCAAAAATAGATAGGGCATAAACACACGGTCGTCTGTTACTGTGGGTAGGTAACATATGTTACGTTACCTACCTCGTTATAGGTAACAGCCGACTGATATTATTTCTTTCAAATATAATAAATACATACTATTCTACATATACACTCAGACTCGGGACGGGAATTAAACCCACAACCCCCGTAGCGGAAGGCAGGCTCACTACGAACTGCGCCAACGGGTCAGTCAACGATATATGTATGTATAAATAAAACAGTCATTATTTATAGAGACTTAATCTCTGGTAGGTAAATTAAAAGCGAAGATAATTGACTTACGGTTATGGTGCCGCGAGGGCGCATGTTGTTCGTTTAGGATAGCGCACAACTCAGCGGAACCCGTCCAGTAATTATTTCCCCAATAGAACATGATTCCAATAGTGACCTTGAATGGAAAAGCGGTTCGGGTGGTGCAAAAATTTAAATACCTTGGGCACGTACATGTTTCTAGACTCACCAGTGACGAAGTTTTTTCGTCGGCTTTTTCTTGAAATGTACAATTTTTTTACCGTTTTTTTTTTAAACTGAATACTGTATAATATCATTATTACGATCTGTTCCAAAGCTATTTTAAATCAGAAACAAATTTCTTCAATATTTGTACTTGAAACCGCAATGTAAATAAAACTTAAAAGTACTTCGAAAACCGTAACGGGGGTAGCTCGACGCGAGGCGATATAGGATACCGGGAGATGGCTGGCTAAGATTGGTAGAAAGGGAGGCCTTTGCCCAGCAGTGGACTATCAAGGGCTTGCAATGATGACGACGAATATAGAAACAATGGCCGTTCACGTATGTCACGGTGCAAAAAAATAATATCATGATATACCGATGCACGTGAAGGCCGTCGTGTCGGAAACGTGGCCGGCGGTGGTCCGCGTCACACACGGACCGGGCTACGTCGGGCCGTATCCGGCGCGTCCTCGTTACGTACGCTTTGTGTCGGACGGCATGAATGGCCCATTGTCCGCGGTGATACGCGAACGATTTGCTTCTGCACCTGATAATAATTTGTTACATATGAAAGATAGTTAACTCTGCCATTTGGTGTCTACGCGAGCGAGATAGCACTATCGCCGTCTCTTTCTAACGACCCGTGCCTATCTCGCTCGCTATGTATGTTTAGAACTTAACAGTGGTTTTAATAGTGCCTGCTCGTTTGTGTAAGTTTCACTGCTGAAAAATCGCCTCTTTTGTATCTATCAGGCTATCATTCATTCACGAATTCATCATCTTTATACAAAGCCCTTTAGCGTATATGCTTTCCCCGCTTGTACCACTTTTACGGTCTTAATCTGGAGCCGACCTGTGGCCTATATGTTTAACATCGTACGAATGAAAAAAAGTTGTCATACACACGTTGACCACGTCGTTAGGTTCAGCAGTTTTTACCGCGGCCGGGTGATAAATGGATCTCTTCTAACACTGGTTTTCAAATATCAAACCTCCTTAGTGAACCCCTTTTTATGTATCCTGCCTTCAGCTCGAAGACATCCACTGCCGGACCCATGTCTAGGTTAGACTTCCTCAATTGACTTCCGTAGAGCGACAAAGATATCCAACGGCAACAACTTTCATGTACAAAAATACAAATTAAAAAGTTATTTAATTCATAAGCGCTGTATTACATTAAATGTATTTAACAAGGATGAATTCAATTAGCTGTGTGATGTGTGATTACAATAAGCATATATAGTATATTGTATACAATGGGATTATTTAGTCTCAATGCGATATTACACGCTCACTTGAACATATCAGGATTACTTTGGTATATACTTCAACATCATATATGTCTACAAGCTACGTAACATATTATATTTATGTATACAAGAGACCGCCGGCCGGTCGAAATTCGCCAAGAAAGTGTCAATCAATCTTCTTTTTTTTAATATTAGGAATACTTTGTAGGGATGTCTAATATTATCTTTTCCCCTCCTACTAAGCTTAAATTAAAAGCTTGTATGTGGAGTGGGTGCGACAATACCCCAGCGGCGGTGGGGTTTGAACTGGGTACCTTGCGGATTTCAGTCAATACCTTATACCGTTTAGCTATTGAGGCCCTAAAATTTCTATTATTTCAGACGAGACCTATTCAGTCTTTGATAACAAATTCGGCAAGCACACGGACAAGGGAACTACTTTAATTTTATGAACTAGGTAAGTTAATAAAAGTAAACTGAACAAATATAGATTAGTTTTTGTAAAATATAGTTTTTTTTTAATGTGATGAAAATGCCTGTAATATTTGTGTACTATCTGTGACTCAGTTTTTCTTTCAATAGTTTACAATGGATTAGAATTTCTCATCTATCAAATATCTTATTGAAATAAATCCACTTCTGATTTTTTTTTTTTATAATAATATTACTTTTAGTAGTTGTAGCACCGTATCACGACCTTTTTTATACTACTCTGAATATAAACAAAGTTTCTTTTATCAGCAATAGGCCTCATAATTCTGTTACGACACACCTATGTTCATAAGAACATATGTTTTAATCAAAAACTTAAGTATTCGCACTAACTGTAAGGAAATATTTTCCCCAGCTTTGTTACTGCTACGGTTAACCCAAAGATCCTCGAGCATCAGCCTTGACTTCTAAATTCACTATTCCCGCCTTGTCTTAACAAAGGCTAATAGTTTGGCTCTAGCCGTTCGTCCCTCTATTCTTCTGCAAGGTCCCCCCCTCCCCTCAAGTAGCATTTGCAAGCGATTAAAAGTAGAAATAGATACTTGAAATTTTCCATGTTGATAGAACATGCTAAAAACTCATTAGGAAAATTATTTAAAACGAAATCAGACAACAACTTTTGAAGTTGTTTAACAAATACGATTATCACGTATCAGATACGGAACCCCTCTATATAAGCGTGTCTTGACACAGTCTTGGCCATTTTATTGTTGCTTGTAGTCCTTCGCTCCTACGCTTTATTATATAGGGCGAAAATTATCGACTTCCAAATGAGTATAGCAGGCGAAATCGTTTGTAAAGAAAATACTGTAGATTTATGTGTAATATAACATACTATACGAACGTTGCAGAACAATCTCTCATATCGTAATTCTATTTTAATGAAATTACCTAATTGTAATTTAATGACACAAACGCCATATTACACATTACGAGTATATTTATAGCGTAATCATTGCAGTGTAGATTAGAAAGGTCTTAATTATAATAAATATAAATAAATAAATATATACAGGACTATATAACGCACGGACGTCTGTTCCTAAGGTAGACAACTTAATGCCTTTGTTATAGGTAACAGCCGCCTGTTATACACAGAATTTTTTTTTCAGAAATATATAAATACATACATATGGATATTACACCCAGACTCGAGGTGGGAATCGAATCCACGATCCAGGGAGCAGAAGGCAGGCTCACTGTCCACTGCGCCAACGGGCCAGCCAATTACCTATATGATTTTTTACGAAGTTATGTCACTCCTTTAGAATTATTAAACAAATGTGTAAACGTGATATTTATGAAATGTACGACAATACATATACAATACAATAATGTAACACGAAAATAAATCAGTCAACAATAAATACAATACATAAAACATACTACAAAGACAAAATCCGATGCTATTTTTGGTCCGAATAACGGACGCTTCGGGCGTATTCCGCCCTGGGGCTCGTGAATCAGTGCCCTAAAGAGAAAATAACGCAATTTGACGTCATATTCAAATCTCATGGCCTGGCGAATAAGCTATTACTTTCGAATATTTAATGCAACAGCGGTTCCTAAACTTTTCGAAATGCTGAGCTTAACCCCTTTTATTTTACTAGACCCCCGAAACCAATTTATTACAACCATTTAAATGATGGAATAAGACAGCTTAAGAGAAAGAGTTTATAACTGGCGTATGGGAAGGAGATCTATACCCAACAGTGGGCCAACATAGATTGAAAATGATGATGAAGAGAAAGAAGTAAAGTTTCGATAGCTAAAAGGTTACAGGAATAGACGAAATATATGTATATGGTATATGGATCGTATATACTATCGTCGCACTAAAAGCTGTATGGACGGGAAACGAAAAGATTATATACCACAAAAAATATACTTAATATACGTAATTTGCATAATTGACTTTGTCTAAAGATATAATACTGATATTAAAATGATATGGTGAATAATACGGTTAAATGGTTTATCGCTAATATATAACAAGGTAAAAATAATTTAATAAAATTTGTAAATATGACATAATTTGACAGCTAAATAAATAAATGTTTTAGTGACCTGTTAATCAGGAAATAGCAAACGAATCACTATGATGAATAACTTAAGGGGTCATCGGTAGGCTATGTAACACGAATTTTCCCATTTGTAATTCGCCCCTTCCTTATCACAGATTGTCACATTTTGGAAACCCACTACCTTGATGTGACATCACGTATTTTTAAATGCAATGCATTTGTTGTAAATGATTACAATGAACAACCCCCCCCCCCCTCTTTCCCCTTTCTTTATTATTTATTTTTACACACAACGTCATATTTGGTCATACCCTACCTTACTTACTTTAAATAACTCCGAAGTGACTTAATTATTGAACTAGACATTTTTTCTTGGACTCTGGGCTGTTGTGAAAGCCACTTTAGGAACCGCGTGATGTATCGATACTTGGTGGTACCACGTAGGGATTGGCACGGTAAGACCATGGTACCACCCGGTACGTAAGTTTAACTGAAGTTAAGAAAATTGTTTTGTACCACTGATTTATTACTTCGTAAGGCTGGATTGTGCTTTATACGTTTCATAAAGAAATGGGTATAAAACAGTCGGTATAAAAGGTATGTCACAAACAGGGAAGATATGTTAAGAAAAAGCTATCAAAATAATTGATCTTACTCGATTTATAGCTATACGAATTAATTTCGATTAAAAAAAATATATGTTTATTTTCATGGATGCCCAGATGTAGATTATAACCATGTATAAAAACATAAATGGAATATCCCAGCAAGGAATATAGTTCCATGGTGGGATCCAGATTCCCTGGTGGTATATTTTAATGGTTTGGTATTTACCAACACCCCAATGGTTTTGGTACTGCAATCTGGTTCAATCTGGTTCTGTTCTGTTTTTACTTTTTCCCCAATAGTTTCGACTTATTAATTGTTTTTGAGATTTAAATAGTAGGAAGTCAATGATGGGATAAAACAATGTTTGCTAAATCCGTTATGTGAAAATGAAATTATAACGTACTAGCTGTGCCAGCAACTTCGTCCATGTAAAATTATATAAAGAAAATAGATTCAATTTTAGCGTGATGATATATAGCCTATAGCCTTCCTCGATAAATGGGCTATCTAACACTGAAAGAATTTTCCAAATCGGACCAGTAGTTCCTGAGATTAGCGCGTTCAAGCAAACAAATAAACTTCAGCTTTATATATTATTATAGATTTTGAATATTCCGATTTCCGAGTGTTAATGCGGCCATTTTCTTATCGGTCTCTTTTCGGGGCCGCATGGGAATCGGGCTTAAAAGGGAAGAGTGGTAGTGGTCCGTTATAATGTGTCCACAGACCTTTTTACCTGACCAGGCCTAAGTGAAAAAGTGGGTAAGGGGTTATGAGATTTTGACCCCATTTACATCACGGCCAATAGAAATTTATGTGGATACGACTGCGAGAAGAATGGCTGTTTATAACTAGCTTTTGTCCATGGCTTTGCCTATTTTAGTTTGCCATTCTTGTTTATACATTTTTATTTTTTAATTAAAATTGAAGTATATTTTTGTAACGTTTAAATTAAATTCTTTTGTTAATTGCATATTACTCTGATATTTGTGATGTAAAACTCAAATGAAAACAGTTTTGTCTGTCGGTTTGTTCCGGATAATCTATGAAACGGCTGGGGCGATTTGAAATTTGGGACTTTTACTGGCAGATAGCTGATGTTACAAGGAATAACATAGGCTATTTTAGTTTTGGAAAATAAATTGGGGTTCCGTGCAAAAAAAGATTCTGCTTTTTTCATTCAAGAGCTGGGACTAGCCTTATCTGCGAGCCTCGATAGTGTAGTTATCCATTTGTCCCACGCCATATAAAAAACCAGAAACCTTGGTCACATAGCGTTTCCGTGATTCATTTGGACCGCTCCCGCCTCCCGGGCCAGTGTAATAAATTGCACTGCGGGCCGTGACCATTACGAATTTAATAGATTAGGGAAAAATTTTATGAAGTGTCACGAAATAAGGAGTAATTTTCCGCTGTGGGGAAATGTCCTTTCTAAATTAAGGTCATTCATAGTTTTTTTGAATAAAAAGGCATAAATGGGCGGGCGATTCACGCAACTCTTTCTCAGATATTTCCGAACCGTTACGACAAGAGTCAAAGCCAAAAGATTAGTGTTAAATGAAGTGTCATAAGTCAAAGTCAAACTCCTAGTCAAAATCAAGAGCCTTAAGACAAAGTCAAACTCCTAATTAAAATCAAGAGCCATAAGTCAAAGTCAAACTCCTAGTTAAAATCAAGAGTCATAAGTCAAAGTCAAACTCCTAGTTAAAATCAAGAGCTATAAGTCAAAGTCAAACTCCTAGTTAAAATCAAGTGACATAAGTCAAAGTGAAACTCCTAATGAAAATCAAGAGCCATGACTAAAAATCAAACTCCTAGTTAAAATCAAGAGTCATAAGTCAAAGACTAACTTCTAGTTAAAATAAAGAGGCATTAGTCAAAGCCAAACTCCTAATTTAAATGAATAGCCATAATAGCTCATCGGTATTAGCGATAACCTGAAATCAATAAGGTACCAATTGCAAAACTTGATACCGCTGGGTTATTATCGCACCTACTTCAAATATAAGGTTTGTTAAAGAGAAAACAGAAATATTAAACGTGCGTGAAACAATATTCTTTGTAATATTTTTAATAAAAAAGGTATCAAAATCCTTGGGATATTCTTTTTTTTTATATAACAAGGGGCATACGAGCAGGCGGTTCACCTAAGCGACTACCGACGCCCATGGACAACTGCAACACCAGAGGCTAGGATCATACCAGATTTGGCTAGGCAGGGGAGGGAACATGGGCAGTGAAGGTGAGGGTATCCCTAATAAAGAAAGACAGGAGAAAGGGAAGGGATGGAGTAAAAGATATAGAGGTAGATGAGGAGGAGAGAAAGGATGCGGATACTACTGTCACGGACGGTATAGGGGGAGTGACTATAGCAGCTAGGGTGCTCCGGGGTCGCGTACCCATAGTGAATCTGACCAGTTATTGGATAGATAAAGGATCATCCACCCTTGGGAGAAAATTGTGTTATTCCTGAAATAACTATACTCGTAAAAGTGTAATATTATCACGAGGTCAGCCTATAATTACAATAACCTCTATAACTGTATCTTCTCGCTCCACTTAATCCAATACGTGACGATTAAAGCGGTCACGTACGGGTGTCATACGTCCTATTATATTCCCCCCATTCGAGCTTCTATTGAACATATATATATGTACACGAAATCATATTATTACCAATTATTGTTAGTTTGTTTAGCTACAGACAGGCTACATAACTTAAATAAGCTATAATTGACCTCTCTCAACTTAATTTATACATTTCTACTGTTGGAAAGCCATAATAAAATGGTCAAGACCCGTATAGAAGGGTACCGTATCTGATACGCTATAAACGTATTTGTTAAATAACTTTAAAAGTTGTAGTGAGATATCGTTCAAAATAATTTTCCTAATGAGTTTTTAGCATGTTCTATCAACACGGAAAATATCCTTGGGGGGGGGGGAGCAGCTTACGGGTAGAGAGACGGACGGAGGGTCAGAGCGCAATGATAAGGGGCGATCGATTACACGATTATACCACGACCTCTTCTTTTTATTATGCCGGAGCCCGACATAGTTCAAAGTGTTTGTACATTTTTGTCCTTGAAGACTAGAAAGTACTATAAAATTATGCGCTGCTACACAAAGTCCCCGTCCACACTTTATGATCATTGAAATAATCATACAAAAGAGACTATGTCTGGCTTCGGTACAACTAGTAAAATAACTATAGACAATAATGCATACAATTTTTATACCTAAATATAAGTAGTGGCGCTAGTTACATTAAGGTTATCTTGTTGTCTTTATCAAATTAAATAATAATTTATAACATTTCCCTTCGTTCTAGATCGTATCTGGTATGGTTTTGTACGCTTTGGTCTTCAGTATTGGCATATAGCTATGAGCAGTTTCCCCAAATCCCCAGGCAGCCGTACTGCGCTTTGAACAGACTCTGTTGTACGAGCAGAGATGATGACTGTTACAGACCTGTACTAGGTAAGTTTAATTAATAAATGTATAGAACCACTAATAGTTTCCTTCCTTTCCTTTCCTTCGTCCACGTAAAGCGAGAACCCTTAGACCCCCTTAATCTGAGCCCTATGAAAAAATCCGTTCCTAATGCCGGACATAGACATAGCTTCATTTAAATTATAATTTCAATGATCATGTAGTTTGTCATTGAGCTATGTCTGGCTCCGGCATAAGGGATTTTTACAATAAACGACCTCCTTGTCAAATTTCATCTTTTGTATAAATATATCATTCCGCCACCGATGGGATAAAGTCGTGGCCATTCTTAACACCAGGTTTTGATAGCCTTACTGGACTGGCAATGAAAATATAGGACATACTCTGAGAACAATATAGGGCATACCTTAAAGCAGAACGCAGCAACTTTTTGGCAGGCAAGGGCCGCATCGTTAAAAATGAAATGCCGCTTGCATTTCATTTTTAATGCATTTCGCTTGCATGTCATATTATGAAATTATATGTTGGCGGGACACACTTGCGAAATTTGATGTCTAGTCATCAATTTAAGTAGTAAATATTATAGGCGATATTAAAAATGCTGAATTTTAGTACATCACCGCAAAAGTTTACGCAGGTGTAAAGCAATTATTATTATTATATAAGAATTATATTGCCATTTACAAAATAGTCACGGGCCGCAAAGAGAGGGATCGTGGGGTACTTGCGGCCCGCGGGACACACGTTGCCGACCGCTGCTTTAAGGTATCCCTCAAATTCTCAAAAAAATAGATCTATTCATTTATGTACAAAAACTTATAATAATAAACATACATAATATAGAGAGAAAGTATACAATGGATAAACTTGCCTCAAAAATAAATCTCTTCTAGTTATCCTAGACTAGCTTTTTCCGCGATTTCGTCCCCCTAAATATGGTAAAAAAATAGATTGATTTTTTTTGCCAGATTGTGTTTTTATTATGTCTGCAGATAAATTATTAAAAACTCGCACTGCCATGGAATGGCTGTGATGAGATATGTCCAAGGACTGCAGGTGAAACTGCAAGTGCTTGTGAATGACCAAACTGTGAAGAGGCGACTGCACGAAGTCAATTTACATTTCCGCAGACCACTCCGTGTCCTAACCTTACGGAGAGGGGATCGTGGACGACGATGAGAACGGGTTCGGAACCACGTGAACTGAGACCAATGTTCCACTAGAATTGCAACACTGTTTTTTTTTGTTTAAATATATACATGTATTTTTTGTTTTAGTTACTTTAGCGTAAATGTTTTTGTAGCGAAATTTGTTAAGTTTGAAGTGTTTTATTTTTAGGTAAATTGGGGCGTGGGAGTCCGTAGCATCATGAAGGTCCTGTCTGAAAATCAGCGTTAAGGTAACACTGTTACATTATTTTGAGAGGGTGACCTTTTTGACCGAAACGCTAGAATACTATTGTAGACTTTAAAATTGTATTGTAAAATTTTAAGTTTGTGTTTTGGTCAAATAAAGTTCTCTATCTGTCTATCGATTTATTTATCTAACTGGTATAGCGAACTCAGTCCTTTTCCGGATTTCTAGTGTTGCATACTCGGTTTTGGAGTTTGATACTGAGCAGTGACTCTCCATGACTCTATGTGTGACTCTTATTTCGTGCACAGTGTGCATATTTCGGCACCGTACGTCATGGCGGCCATGACACATGAATAAGATTTATACCGTACAAAAGATCTGATAATTAACTCCACGCCCTAATAAATTGCAGGCGAAAGTTTGCGTAAGCTTTTGGTCGATTTTGTGTTCTGCACGTAGATATGCAATACTGCAATGTGGTCTAAGACATGAGCTGACTGCTGGACTTCTTTGAAATTTTACACCCTCAATGATGCTACTGATATCATCACCATGGCCGTTTTCGACAATAGTGACTAAGTGACTCCACCTGGAGGCATCAATCGTCTTTGTGGTAAACGTAACCTATTTTGTTAAGCCTAGGGCAATGGTTGATTTTGTGTTCTGCACGTAGATATGCAATACTGCAATGCGGTCTAAGACATGAGCTGACTGCTGGACTTCTTTGAAATTTTACACCCTCAATGATGCAACTGATATCATCATCATGGCCGTTTTCGACTACAGTGACTAAGTGACTACACCTGGGGGCATCAATCGTCTTTGTGGTTAACGTAACCTATTTTGTTAAGCCTAGGCAATGGTTGATTTTGTATTCTGCACGTAGATATGCAATACTGCAATGTGGTCTAAGACATGAGCTGACTGCTGGACTTCTTTGGAATTTTACACCTTAAATGATGCAACTGATATCATCATCATGGCCGTTTTCGACAACAGTGACTAAGTGACTACACCTGGGGGCATCAATCTTCTTTGTGGTTAACGTAACCTATTTTGTTAAGCCTAGGCAATAGATGATTTTGTGTTCTGCACGTAGATATGCAATACTGCAATGTGGTCTAAGACATGAGCTGACTGCTGGATTTCTTTGAATTTTTACACTCCTCAAAATTTATCTATTAAATTACAAGCACTCACTGTTGTCTAAGCAATGCAGGTGTGTTCCTAACGTCAAAGAATCAATTTGCACTTTATTACCGATGCACAAAGTAGAAACGATTCATATTTATCCGTTCTATCTAATAATACGGGAACGGGAACAGAGCCTGGGACGGGAACAGGGACGGGGATGATACTGGATAATAGAAGTAAGTAGCCCAACGTTCGGGCAGGACATCGTCTGTCGGGTCCGCTAGTAACTGTATAAACCCTACGTATATAACCATTGGTTTGAAACCACCGATAGAATTACCCATAGTAAAACGTATGGATGATACAGTAAGCATTATATCACACTATACTAATAAATATTTATGCCTAATGTTATGACGAAATTATTTTTAGGCGCCTTTTAAAAAAAAACCTACATCCAGCAGTGGAAAAACAACGGCTGTTGAAAATGGAGACGATGGTGATTGTATTATTTTCTTCTCAGACAAGAAATAAAGCAGATCCGGGCCACGTCGTACATCCGCGGTGTCCTGACGTCGTTCATCATGTTCACCACCCGCATCTGCCTCTTCTTCTCCATCCTGGCCTTCGTGCTGGAGAACAACGTCATCAGCGCCAAGCAGGTCTTCGTCGTCACCAGCTTCTACAACATCCTCCGGCAGACTATGACCGTTTTCTTCCCGCAAGGTAAGGAACAAATTGACATATCTCTTTGCGGTCCATGGATTCACGGTGCGAAGGCCAGGTCCATCGGGGTTATACTTTATTTGCATCATTGCCAATATTAATAGGAATTTTTTTTATTTTTAATAATTATAATTGTATAATTATATATTTTTTTAAATTTTTTAATATAAATTTTTTTTTATTATATTTATCAATAATTTTAGCTTTTTTAGTAAAAATACCAATATATTTTGTTCATTTATGATTACCAAAAGCACATGTAGAAGCTCCTGTGTCTGGGTCTATAATTTTAGCAGGTATTATATTAAAGTTAGGGGGTTATGGTCTTTTACGAATTTTAGTTATTTTTCAAAAAATTAATATAAAATATAGATTAATTTGAGTAATTATTAGATTATTAGGGGGTTTATATATTAGATTAAATTGTTTTTGTCAAGTTGATATAAAGTCATTAATTGCTTATTCTTCAGTAGCTCATATAAGATTAGTAATTTGTGGTATTATAACTATAAATTATTGAGGTTATTTAGGATCTTATGTAATGATAATTGGACATGGCTTATGTTCTTCTGGTATATTTTGTTTAGTTAATATTAATTATGAACGATTGCATAGACGAAGATTATTTATAAATAAAGGAATAATAAATTTTATGCCTTCTATAAGATTATGATGATTCTTATTAATATCATCAAATATAGCAGCCCCTCCTTCTATAAATTTAATGGGGGAAATTAGTTTAATTAATAGAATTGTTAGATGATCTTATTTATCTATGATTACTTTAATTATAATTTCATTTTTTAGAGCGGGGTATCATTCTGGGCATTCAAAAACATCCTAAAAACAGTCAAAGGAACAACGCCCGGCCCAGACCAAATCCATTATGATATGATCAAAAACCTACCAGCCGACACCCAAAAATGGCTACTTGAATTTTATAATCATGTTTGGCAAACTGGACAATTTCCAAAAATCTGGCGCGAATCAACAATCATTCCTATCCCAAAAACTGGAAAAGACAAAAGGATTCCAAGCAGCTATCGCCCCATCTGTCTCACCAGCTGCCTCAGTAAGATTATGCAGAGCATGGTAAATAAAAGAATAATGTGGATGATAGAAAAAAACAATTTACTACAACCATTCCAGTCTGGTTTCCGAAAGGGAAGGTCCACTATAGATCACCTGGTTATATTAGAAGCCGAAGCCCAATATTCTTTCCTAAATTCACAACAGATGATTACAATATTCTTTGATTTACATAAGGCATTTGATAGCATCAACCACCAATTGATCCTCAATAAACTAACAACCATTGGAATTAAAGGACGTATATTTACTTACATTAGACAATTTCTAACAAATCGCCACTTTAGAGTTCGAATAGGCCGCGAATATTCAGAAGTACATAAACAGGCGAAGGGTGTTCCTCAGGGCTGTGTCCTTAGCCCAACTTTATTTTGCCTGACGATAAACGACCTGTGTCAAGCCGTTATTGTTCGCTGATGACTTGGCCATTTTTTGTCGTTCCGAAAACATCATCAATATACAGCGGAAATTGCAGGGAGAGAGAGTAAGATGGTCTTGTCGATAGATAAGACAGTGTGGATGATGTTGAAAGGAAGACTGAGTGATAGAGGTCCTCAGGTGAAAGTGGGTACGAATGTGTTGAAGAAGGTGAAGAGTGTAAGATATCTGGGTGTTGTATGGGAGGAGCAGATGAGGATCCAGACCCATGTTGATGTGGTATGCGAGAGAGCGGTGAAAGTGTTCAACGGAGTCCTTGGTATGTATGGGAGGATGAATGGTGTAAGAATGAGAGAGCGATTTGTGGAACTCCTCTATGGCGGTCTATTCCTGGCGGTGATAGCATTTGCTGCAGGAGCCTGGGGTGATAAACTGACGGGGTTCACCAGAAGGAGACTGAGGAGTGGACAAAGGAAGGTGCTCCTGATGATGACGAGGGCGTATAGGACAGTCTCGCAGGACGCCCTGGAGGTCATTGCAGGTGTGTGGCCAGTGGACCTGGAGTTGGAAAGGAGGTGGGCAGCCTATAAGTTGAGGAGCCAGGGTAGAGTGCTGTGGAGGAGGACACAGATCGAGGGTGTAAGGAGGAGAGCGAGACTAAGAGATGTATGTATGGAAGAATGGCAGAATAGATGGAGTTCATCTGAGAAGGGCAGATGGACGTATGAGTGGTTCCCCAGAGTGAAAGAAAGAATGGGAATGAAATGGCTCAAGATGGATAGATGTATGGTACAAGTGCTGAGTGGACATGGGTGTTTCAGAGAGAAATTGAGAAAGTTTGGACTGAGTCTTCCGCTCCTTCCTGTTGGTCGCCTTCACCCACTGGCCTCCGCTAGGCTGTTGCGGTGGTTCGTCGGCCGCACGTTGAACGTGGGCGTTGGTCACCGGCTGGTCAGACACCGTGCGCGGGTCGTCTGTCTGCACCGTGATCTCTGCTGAGGACAGAAGAGCCGTCTCTAAGGTTTGGGTTTCACGACTCTGTAGGTCCGTCCTCTGTCTTTCGAGACCCACAAGTTTTTCGTACAGCGTATGAACTGCGCTGGTCATCTCTTTAACCTCTTTGTGGAGGTTAGTCCTCGATTTGCTGAACTGGTGGAGTTTGCTAATTTTCTCGCCAAGTAAATTCAGCGTCTTCTTCCTGATTTGTTCACTTGTAGTATAAGGAACTACTGTAGCCAAGTGGCCCACTACAGTAGTACTGCGGTCAGATGATGACGACGCCTGGGAGCCCGCTTGCTCACCCCCAAGAGGCGCCGGTACTGGGGATCCGACCCCCTGCACCGTAATACCATTTGTTTTCTCTTCCATCATACATGACGTCTAAGAATGCATTTTTTACCTGCTGCCAGGTTATGTATGATACAGCCGCCTCTAACATGCCGTATAGTGCAAATTCTTTCATTGACAAGTTTATATTGTATCATTGTGTGCTTGAGTGATTTCCTGATAATCAACCCAGTTCCTTTCATGTTTGCATGATGTCCACTGTTGATAAGTAGGTAGTTCTCCAAGTCCAGGATTTCTACATTCTTCCTTAGATTAAGAGTTAGTTAGATTAGATAGACAGTGATAACTAGTTGTACCTGTACGTATTCCGCATTTTAAGCAGAGCTTGTGATGTAATTTAAATTTTAAAACATGTTATAGAAATTAAAACTTTAATAAATAAGTACATTAAGACTTTAATATATTAATAAATTTATTTATTTCATTTTCTACAAATGAATAGTTACATGTATTTATTTTAAAACAACAAATACTAATTTTGCATTAATGTGTTAAGCTACATAGCACATTAATGCTAAATGCAATAATCCCTTCAGCAATTTAAGCATCAACCATTTTTATGTTATTTCTATTTAACTATGATTTTATTACGGACGGATTTTTATTATTAATAAAAGGGATGAACCCTTTTATTAATCTATGCATTTCAACAAAAAAGATGATACCACATAACAATATTTTTTTGCTTAACGTAAGCGGAAAAAGAAGAAAGTTCTCAAAAAACTTTAACAGCCGATTACTCAAAACTAGCTCGATGTGGGTTGACACACGAATGCTTAACACCGTCCATTTTTAATATATAGCTAAATCATTCACAAGTACCCAACTATAATATTAAACTTTATTTAAATAAGTCCATTCATTCACTTCTCAGGCGGTATTCTCCCGCGTGGCGCGCGTGTGTCGCGACGACCGCGGCGGACCGCACCGGTTCAAGCAGCGCTGGACGTCCTTCCTCAAGTCAAGGCTCAACTGCTCCGTGGCCGGGGACTTCCATTTTGTC
The DNA here is from genome assembly GCA_024363005.1 of Charaxes varanes. Lineage (NCBI taxonomy): Eukaryota > Metazoa > Arthropoda > Insecta > Lepidoptera > Nymphalidae > Charaxes > Charaxes varanes. The sequence goes on from JANCMC010009603.1 coordinate 9,592,840, forward strand.
ATACATGACTTTTGCGAAACTTTAACCATTTACGCAGCGCACGCAGCGGAAGCTCTCAAATGGGAAAAATAACGCCCGATTTCGAAACATTCTTCATTGCTGCTCCGCTCCTATTGGACTTAGCGAGATGATATATAGCCTATAGCCTTCCTCGATAAATGACCTATCTAACACTGAAAAAATTTTTGAAATCGGACATGTACTTCCTGAGATTAGCGCGTTCAAACAAACAAACTCTTCAGCTTTATATATTATATTCAACTTTATATATAGTCAATAAGTAAGCCGTAAAAAGACCACAAATACGCTAGCGTATACATAGGCGTGACCTTAATTAGACCAAATAGAATCCCACGGGATCTTACATCTAAATTCTCTCAAATTAAGCCTCCTTGAGCCGTTGTGCTAATTTTGTTATTATTTACGAGGCACAGAGCAATACTTATTTGAGAGCCTGCCCCCAAATATTTCATGTTCTCCAGAGCAATTTGTTAGCGAGATGAGGCAAAATGCTCGGAGTCTGGCAATTTGGATACTGTGTACGTATTTAAATTAAAACTTAACAACTATCTAGAAAATAAATATTGAATGTTCTAATTAAAAACAAATATTTACGCAAAATTGTTCATGCAAAATTTTTAATATCTTATAATAAATGTTAACAGGAAATATATTAGAGTTAGTTTTTGAGTATTTTTTTAATACTTTTGAGTTTTACAAATTCCTTTAGTTAATAAAACAAACCTTTTGATTCGCGTACTTTCTGCTTATTTAAAGCTACATACAAAATTTTAATTCTTTGTACAAAGGTACATTCAGGTGTTGCAGTTGTCCATGGGCGTCGGTAGTTACGTAGATGAACCGCCAACCTGTTTGCCCCTTGTTCTATATAAAAAACACGCACGCTTGACTTGGAGAGTAAAGTGGTGAATGCGTGTCGAGATCGTTACGAATAGTGTGATCGGGCGAGGCGGATAGAAGTTGAGAGGGAGATACAAGTCAGTGAAGATAAAAAGATAAAGAGTTACGTTTTCTTATTGTAGCGACAAGAGAGAGAGAGAGAGAGAGAGGTGCTAGCATACATTTTCTTTCACTCTTCCTTTCAGTCAGTAGTTCGTTTTCTTTGATTATTTCGTAATTTCATTTCGTTATTGAATAATTTTGTTAAAAAAATATATTGTTTAATACATTAAATAGCCTGCGTTTCAAGTGATTAAAATTATAAATTCATTTTAAAGTACAATTCTACATACATATATACATATATTGTATACCTATCTCATTATTTTCCTAATGCTGGAGCCAGACATACGGTTTACGGTTTAAGAATTTATTTTCTCAAGAGATTTACAATCACTTATGGAGAAAATACAATATAAAATAGTAAAAGCAAAAGTAGGCATATTGGCTATTTGTACAATATCTTATTTAGTACTAAAATAAAGAAAAATCCTTTAAAATATGATGCTTAAGTAATTTCTTAAAAAAGAAAGAAAGTTTATTGCATAATAGATTATGCGTTTTTTAGATACACAAATAAAGCCTTTGTGTTTTAACAATTAAAAAATTCCTCACTCTATCAAATTCTGTGCATAGAGCAAGTGTTATTTTTTAAACGAATATACGCAGAGGTTTCATATGCTATTAAAAATAGTAAACACTAGCAGGTATTAATTGCTTTTAATATATCACTTGTAACGTCCGACGGTAGAACCTTGGTTAAACTGATAGAGCGAGGAGATTATTTTTAATTGCTAATACGCAGAGAGCTTCATCTGTTATAATATATAAAGGTATAATAAAAAAGGACCTTTTTGAGAATAACTAATAGACAAAGGTTTACTTGTTATTGAAATAATTCTATAAACACTGGCTGGCAGTTTTGTTTCACAGATCAATTTTATGATCGTTTGAAAAAAGAATAATTCGTAAATTTGACATAAGCAGCTAGAAAAAAGGCGCCATACTTTACAATAACTAAAACCTACAATTTTATCGTATTTAAGATTCAGTTGCGTGGGAATAAAACATAATGACTCATAGATTTCATTAAATTACATATTTTTAAATTAAACATGATAGGCGTTTCGTTTTTTTAAGTTTTTTAGCATAATATGACTAAGTTATGTGACTAAAAACGATGTGTCCTTTATTCCTAATACATGTGCTTAATAAGAAATACAATCAATCATATTTTATCAGATTAAATCTCCATAAAATCTATGATTAGTTCTAATCGATTTTGTATTTTTATATTTTTTTAATAATTGCCTTTTAAGATTTTTAATAATATGAAAAAGCCCTTATTAGGCGCGACAGGAGATCGCATCGCGCGGGCGATGAGATCGCATTGTGTAACGCAACAATTTTTACTTCTGTCGACACTTCTGGACTCCTGGAGTGAATTTTTTTTTAATACTGCTTTTTCTGATAGAATAGTCAACCTAATAACTAAGTTGACGACGGTCCCGCGCGCCCTGATTGGAGAAGAGCACAAAAATGTCAATTTCTCAATATAAAATAGTATTATAGGATTCCATTTGAATCGCGTGGAGTTTAATATATTAAATGATTATCTTGTAATCCAACACGCATGATTTGCAAACATGTAACTCATATCGTGTTTACATTTATATTAATAAATACAAATCAATATAGCTAATAAAGATGATCCATTGCTTGTTTATTTTCAGATTTGTGGGAAAATACGAGTTTCAGAAACCAGTGGTCATCGTACGAGACCTTGATTTAGTAAAGAAAATTACCATCAAAGATTTTGAGTACTTCCTTGATCACCGAAGTTTCACTGACGAAAGAATGGAGCCGCTTTTCTCGAGAAACTTATTTTCTTTGAAAGGTATACATTGATTAGAGTAAGTTTTGACCTGTTTAAAATACTTAGTAAAATATTTCCGATAGAAATTGAAGTTTCTAAAATATCTAAGAAAAAGTTTTTAAAATCGTAAAATCTCTAAGAAAAATATTATAAATGCATTTAAATACTCGTTCGCAACATTTTAAAGTGCTCATTCCGATATTTGACATTAGAGGACTGCGATTGGTACGGTCGCGGCGAAAACGTTAAGGTAATGTATATAATGGAGTAATGTAATAAAGTTAGTGGAACGCAATTATATTTATATATATATATATAATGTTCAATTAATTGTCCAATTTTATTTTTCTGCGAATAAAAGTCGTTTTCTGTAAAAAGGTTTGTGGGTGAATTTCGACCAGCATCTCTAGAAATATAAAAATAAGAGTACATGTTGATTTAAATCAAAGGTAATGTAAATGTATAATTGAAACGTTTATATTAAAATTATTTATCCCGCTTCCTTATTGATGTTTTCCTCGATAATCTAGTACCTTACACTATAATTGATTTTCGGTAGCGTCTTTTGTACCAGAAGGGTCTTAATAGGGCCTTCAAAATTTGATTAAACTGAATGAAATAATTTTGAACAGTTCAACATTTACATACATATTGAATTATAATAGACTAGCTACGACCAGCCGGCGATCTTTAATAACATTAGAAAGAAGTCGTGAAGTGTAAAAGCTCCTTTGGCATAAAGATGTGAAACGCTTTAAGAATTCTATTAAACTGAAATCTTTTTATTTTCACCACATTTAAGGTTAAAATGTAAGATACATTTAGTTCTTTCTTGGAACATGAAAATCGTCTGATAAAGAGAAGTCATTGCTTTTAGTGAACATTTTATACCTATTTCGCGGCGAGTTCCACGAACGACTGTCAGCATCCCGTGAATGTGGAGGGCATGACCTGTGCCGTGAATTCGCCGCGTGAATTCACGGCAATAATGTGGAGCCGCCATTAGGTATTACTTCCATGGTGGACTCGTATGTTTAAAATTAAAAAAAGCTTTCCTCTGGCATTTATTGTATATTTGAAATTATCTTTAGTATTGTAATCATAAGTAGTCATAGATTGTAACAAGACACATATGAACTGTAACCTCATTTTACGGAATTAACGAGTAATTTTTAATGTAATTAATGTATTTGCCTAATTGTAAGTATTTTACGAACAATTTATTTTAATAAGATATTTAACTGTTTTAAACATTTTATAAAATATGAATCAAATTAATAAAAGAATGTTGAAAGTGTTTAACATTAACCAGAGTTTTGTTGTTTTATTTCACAGTACCTGTATGACGACGATAAAACAACGTTTTTCAAAAACGAAACCTAGCTCGATAATCGATTAATCGTCCCCGCATACAAAATTTCATGATAATCGGTACACGAGAATTGCTCGTTTAAAAGTGCTAAATTTCCTCTATTTATTGATTTTCTAGCACTTTTAATGTTGTAAAAAATTGCTTTTAAATTAGATTGTGAATAACTATGGAAATCATATTATTTTAATATTGTTTAAAAATTGCTACAGAAAAACAACTGATATATTACAATTGAATCTGTAATCAATATAAAAATAACATTTATGTGATCAGTTTCCTACATTTTCTACTATGAAAGGAGTGAATGGAAGTGAGTATATCTTAAGCTATAGTATTATCGCTCCATAACAGCGAATTGAAAGCATTTATACTCTTTATATACTTAATTTTAATTATGTTTAAAGTTATGTATATAAAGTTATTACGAAAACAAACAGAAAATAAGCATAAGTTATTATTTGTATTAGTATAAAACGATAATCACAACTTCTTTAATACTTTATATTTTTAATCACCCTCAATACTAGTAGTAGTAGGTTCTGTAATAAAAAGTTTTAGTCCGTTTTATTTAATATTAGAACCTCACATTAAAGTTACAAAATGTCCCGAAGTATCGTTCATTATTAAATAGCAATATTAAAGTTATTTGAATGAAATCGATGGTCCCTATTAACAATGTCGGTTCTGCAAAAAGACTACTTTTCAGTAGAGCAGTTCAAAGTTAATTTTGACGATAAAAAATAAGTGACAAGGCTGTGGATGTTCAATTTTGCTATCATTGCAAAAAACTATCATTGCAAAAAACTATCATTGCAAAAAACTATCATTGCAAAAAACTATCATTGCAAAAAACTATCATTGCAAA
>JANCMC010009603.1:9602107-9647737 GCA_024363005.1 Charaxes varanes
GTGGCGCGGCGACTTGGACGCCTTTGCGGGAAAGGAGTGGATTGGGATGGTTTAGGATAGAGGAGAATGGTCTAGGTAGGGGAAGTCTTTGCCCAACAAAATAGAAATAAGTCAATATATAGTATACGAATATATAAATATTTAGTATATGATCTAATTTAATCATGTGAAGATGTTAAATGAACTAACGGACACAACTAACCATTATGAGATCCATCAGCATCATCAGTAAGCGAGTCCGAATGTATCTGACTCTCGTTATCGGAATCCTCGCTCTTTGCTTTTTCGGAAGAGGAACCGCTTTGTGTTGACGAAGCGCAGGATGAAGTGCTCGGTGTATTCTCTCCAATACCGCTGTCCAACTTCTGCCTCTTGGCATTACTTTTAGAAGTATCGGTCTCGTCCTCGCTAGCCTCTAGTGTGTCAGCACGACTTTCTTCCCATTCCATTTCTGTATTGGAAGGACCGGCTTCAGTCTGCGCAATTTTGCCCAAATCTATTTCCACTTCAGATGGCACTCCCGGCAATTCTGGTTTAGGTGGAACATCATTTGTTTCCTAAAATACATTCAAATAATTATATCACTGCGTCTAATAAGATACCACACCTAATTTAATATAATATGTAGTGATAATTTTAAATATCTACACTGAGGAAAGGACGGACGGACGCTAATTGCTATACTGAGGAAGGTAGGTGGGGAAATTAATTGGTTTTATAAGGTTTACGCTATACCTTATGGTTTTGTTTGTCATCGCTTGATGCTGTTGTTTTGGCATTTGTAGAATTTGTTGTGGCACTGTTTTTGGACTTGTCATTTGATGTGGAAGGTCCAGCATTAATGTCGTACAATGACATGAGAAGAGGATCATGCGAGCCGCTGTAGAACTGCTGGTTAAACTGACTCTGTCTTACACCTTTACGGTAATTGCTAGATTTAGTGTTGTCCTGCTTCCTGTTTCTTGGTCTACGCTTATCATCAGGACTATCATCAGATTTTCCATCTTCGAGATCCGACGAATGTCTGCGAGCACTTTCACGCCTGTTATAAAGCCTCGCAGAATCCGGTCTACGGAAACAATCAGATGTACCATCGGTATCCACCTGACTATCATGCGTTCCACGGTTACCCGAATTTATTTGATCATCTGTGTCTGAATCGTCCCTTACGTAGTTAGGTCCGTCCGGTTCTATGTCGTCTTGCTGTGCACTAGGATCCTAAAAAAAATTAATTCCAATAAAAAAAGATAATAACAAACCCACAAGTATGTTTGTTTGAAACATGCAAGATAATTTTCTTTTAAAAGCTTTACTACTTAAATTTTGGGATTTTAAACAACGCGATAATATTGTTATAATATTATAATATAAAGTTGAAGAGTTTGTTTGTCTGCTTGAAAGCGTTAATCTCAGGAAGGAATATAGTGGTTCGATTTGAAAAATTTTTTCATTGTGATAGCCCATTTATCGATAAATAAGGCCTATATAATATTATCATGCCATTACTTTATTTTTACCAAGTTTACGTGGACGAAGTCGCGGGCACAGCTAGTATAGTAGTAGGTATATAATAATACTATATATACCATTACAGTAATATAACGGTATCATCGCGTTAATTAAATTTTTTACTAAAACAAAGGCTTATTCCAATAAACAGAATTTTTTACGTGGTATACATGCAAACCTTTTTAGGTCTCGCATTTCTGCGGGGTCGCTGGTTATCGTCGCCAGCGGGGCCATCGGGGCCGGCGGGACCGGCGGGACCAGCGGGGCCATCGGGGCCGGCGGGGCCATCGGCAGGCGGCGGTGAGGGGTTTCGCGAGGTATCTCGGTATTCCAATAAATGAGAAAGAAATAATAAATTTGCAACCTCTAAAAATACCAGAAAGCTTTAAAATGAATGAGAAAGCGGCTACACCGATTTCAAAGGGACTATCAATGCCAGATAGCTGATGTTGATACAAGTAACATAGACTACTTCAAAATTAGAAAAATAATTAGGGCTCCGAACAAAAAAAAAACACAAATTTTAACAAAAACGCGAAGACCAAGTCGCGAGATACAATTAGTTAATAACATCTCTTTATTATTCCTTAAAGTTCGGCGAAGGTTTCACCGAAAAAAAAAAAATTAAAGTCATTTAATCCATCGCGGAGTCACGGCTTGTAGCTATCTAATTCAAATTCAAATTTCTTTATTAGCAGACACATAACAAAGTCCATCTAACAACACAAAATAAAAGATTTAAACTACCAGGATAGCATAATTTGCCTGTTAATTGTTTATGCTCCAACTTCAGCTGTTTTAATGAGGTCTCAGTAGTTAGATTTACTCTCCGCATCCTCTTATCTTATCTAGTTGACACAAGGACTATGCATACTAATTAAAACCTTATCAAAACGCTTTTATTTACAACTATGGCAACGTTCGTTTTCTTTGATATTATGTTTAAATTAATAGAAAACTTACGCAATGGTTTACCATTAAAAACCGAATATAACGACATCGGTTATAACGTCGGAACGGTTTTAATGACTAAATTCAAAGCCCCGGACGAATCGCCATTTAAGTACTATATAAACATATCGCATTTACAACATCGGATGCAGGAACATATCGGTTAAAGCGGCGGGCTACTAACGGAATATTCGACTAGTTAAAGTAAGTTAAAATTATATAAAAAGTAGATAATAAATGTACTTATTAAATATCTTACAAAAAAACTCAAAATTATGAAATATTATGTGTGTCTTAATTATTGTATTGATATTAGGTACTATTTTATTAAGAACAACAATATTTTTTATTATTCCAACATTACATTTTACAAATAAAAACACCTAGAGTATTCTAAGCTTGTTTATAAGAAATATACATTTCGTTTGAAACATTTTCGCTAAAGTATTCGCGTAAATTAAAAATCCGAAGCGTTGCATTTAAAATGTTTTGCCGCCATGGCATGAAAAATGCAAATGACATTACTTTGACAGGCCGTAAAAAGTATCGAATAAGGCGAAGGTTGAGTTACGTTCAGCCAATAACCTCTGCGAGGCTCTGCAACAAACACACCCTGATCGTAAAAGCAAATCCAACGATTACTTGAGTTGTAGCTGACGAATAAATTCGTCAGGTTGCGACGTTTACGCGGCTCTTCACCTCTGTGGTAGCGTTCGTATCAAAGTGACGCGGGAACTCAATTTTTAAATTAACAAAGGAGGTTTTTTTAGGAGCGTGCGTGCCAGTCATTTCAGTTTTAGCCAGCTCGCGATTATGATTTATTTATGACTTCTGAACAACTATTAATTTAATAATTATATAAATATGTATATTTTGTCCCCCATGGAATAACGTGGGCATTTTGTAATTACTAGTTACATTAGTTTGACTCTCGGTTACGTTATATACTCGTGTGGTTATAGAGCATGTGGGGCTTACGGAGATGATGTCAGGTGCCAATTGGTCCTCTTAACTCGCCCCACAGCCATGTCCCCTGCAATTTAAGCGGACCCTGGTACTAGACCAGGATAAAACTAGGAAAAAGATGAACCATGTTTTTTTTCCATCAAAGTACTAGCTGTTTTCCATAATTTTTTGGGGTGCCAATGACTCGTGATCAATATGTTTCACGTCATAGTTTTAACGAAAAAAATTAAATAAACAAGATATCATTTTAATTATCACTCAAATCAAACAAGAATTTAAAATTATTCATTAAAACAATCCTTGAACCTGTTAATTAACCAGACAATTTGTATGTTACTATGTTTTAGTAAAGGCGGTAAATTGAATTTATCTGGGGTGCAAGCACTGAAGCTGAATCATAGAGTTTCCTAGTTCAGCTTCAGAAGCTGATTTAATAATATAAATTTTGTATTGTAATATGGAAATGTATCTTGTGTAAACCAAAAAAAAAATACATGTTAAGTGTAACAGAAATGTTAAATGTTTGCCTATTCATTATTTCCTAGAAATACTCCTAGGAAGTAATTTAATATGTTCTAGTAAGCGATCCCACAATAAGGTTCACGTAAGAAGTGTTTAGATTGGACGACAATACGTTGTACATCCCAGGAGGTTCTTTGATACCATAGACCTAGTAACACCAGACTGGGCGGTACATGTAGAAAGTGTTCTGTCTCAAAATGGACGGAGTTCCACTTTAATTCGAGTTAGCAATATTTACTGTGTTTATTATTATTAACAAACTGTTTTACAGCAACGAAGTTGAGAAAAATGATAGCATTAACGTTTAATTTGACGTTCGGTTTCGAACGTAAAGGTAAGTAAAACAATCGAGAATGTTCGTGCTAGGCCCTCTGATGAACAATTTTTTATCTTTCACGTAGTTAAAATGATCTCGTGTTATAAAGTTTGTTGTTATAAAATCCATCAATATTAAAACCCGTAAAAGTAAATTATTGCCACACCGAGCCGTATTTTATCACCCACCCTAGACAGGTTTTATTTTGCACCTAAATCATAAATTTCACCCGGTTTCGCCAAATTTATACGATACTAACGAAATTTACATTTCTATTGTTTAGACGTAGCGGCCAAAATTACTTTCCTAGCAATTATAGACTGATCCGTTGGCGCAGTTGGCAGTGACCATGCCTTTTGCTCCGGTGTCGTGAGTTATAGTGAGTTTATTTTTATTTATATAACAAGGGGGCAAACGAGCAGGCGATACTCTTAAGTGCCAACCGACGCCCATGAACAACTGCAACACCAGGGGGATCGCAGAAGCGTTGCCAGCCTTTGAGAAATGAGTATGCTCTTTTCTCGAAAGTCCATAAGTCGTATCCGTTCGGAAATACACACGCTGGTAATTGATTCCACAGAGGAATTGTGCGAGGTATGAAGTTTCTTGAAAATCGCACGGTTGTGGATTTTAGGTGGTAGTCGAATGTTGTCGAATGTGACATAAAAAAGATATATTGCAAAACGGAAGCAATATGGGTTTTTCAATTACATTATCCACTGTTTCACGTGCCTTCCGAAACATGGAAGAGGTCGGATATTTGAAAATTTATGTTAGAATTGGTCACCCATCTATTACCCGGCGGCGGTAAGAGCTGCTTAACCTAACGATCGACGCAAATAACGGCCACTGATTAAGATACGACCTATGAATCGGATATTCGCTAATTTTTATAAGAATTTCTACTCGAATTATTTACTCAGGTATATTGTTGTGTGTCGCGGTTTATGAATGGTAAGATTTTAAGAGGTTTTATCGTCTTGCGACGGTATGAAAGCCTTTCTCTCACTGCGTATAATTATTAAGCACGAACAAAGGGGCTATTTCGCGGCCGGTATAAAGAACTGAAGGCGATTCTATTCTACAGCTCTGACTGGAGTAAAACACTTTTTTAAAACAATAAATACTATATTTATATAGAAACAAAGTCGCGGAAAGTAGCTAGTAATTTATTTACAAAAAAAATCGTATATATAATCACGAAATCTTGAAAATTGTGGGACATAGAACAACTAAATTTGGCAAGAAGTAATTTAAAATAAGTAGACATCCGCTAAAAACGGTATTTTCGGTATGGCTAAATTAAAGACCGTGCTGAAGAAGCCAGTCACAGAATGCTCACGTCAAACTGCCAATAGGAGCAGATGGAAGTTCCTCTCTAAAAACATTTGCTCTTTCACTACCAGTAATAACTTTCTAATGAAAATATTATGAAAAGGGTTTTATTTCAACTTTTTGTGCTGAATTTTAAATATATTAGAATAAAGGTAACTCTAGATTTCTCAACAGTATAGACGTGACGAGTACAAAAGATGTGGTTAATTCCGTAAGAACATATTGCATGAGTAAAATTCCTTTAATATACCAAAAAAAAAAAAAATATTGACCACCATCAAATACCTAAGCTTCATTCAAGTCTCAAAAATTTTCAAGTCAAACTTTCATTATGATAAGCTTGTGATACTGCAGATAAATAAATATATCGATTATCGATATCGTGTCGTGTTGGCACTTCACTAAAGACGAACAAACGTTAGCTCACCAGCTCACTGCCTCTTATTTATATTAATTCAGATTGAAAGTTCGACATGACTAAGTTAGTACCATAAACTTTTTTATGAAACCTACGACATATTTTAAGATATAAAAAACTAAAACAAGCGGAAAATTTCGTTTGTCTATGTTTTTGTTATTAGCAATAGACTTCTGAATATTTTTTTAAAATTATTTATAAAGGTATAATTAACTTTCCTATAATCCCTCCTATAACAGGATACTCTTATAAAGCAATATTATATGTTATAAAATAATATTAATATATTATTCTATAACATATCTAATATATAAAATTCTCGTGTCACGGGGTGCGTTGCCAAACTCCTCCGAAACGGCTCGACCGATTTTCATGAGTCTACAAGTATTGTGTTTTATTCTAGTTTAATAGTTATACAAAAAATCTTTTCATTTCGCCGCCTTTCCCTCAAGACGTCACCATAATTATTACAACTTACATTAAATTACTGCACTGCAGGTAAAACGCTTACATTTTCCTTCTAATGAGGTTTTTGAGAGTAAACGAGGAGAGCAATAAAAATATTTCCACCGCAGTAACGACAATTTTAATTCAAGCTAGCAGCGAGAATACATTTAACAATATTCGTTTGTTATGCTAAAAATTAAGAAATTTATTTGATATACGGAAGTAAACACACAATCAGATCTTAAGACCGGGCTTGGATAATATTTTATTTTCTTATATAGCTGAGTCAGACATAGTTCAAAGTGTTTGTACATTTTTGTCCTTGAAGACTACAAAGTTCTATAAAACTTTGCGCAGCTACACAAAGTCCCCGGCCACACTACATGATCATTAAAATGATCATTCTAATGAAGCTATGTCTGGCGCCGGCATAATAATAAATTGCTATCGTAGCCTATAGACGTCGTTCAACACGTGCGATTCTCTTGTGGAATCAGTTGCCTGCTTTGGTATTTCCGAATGAATACGACTTAGGGACCGTCAAGAAAAGAGCATACTCATTTCTGAAATGCCGGCAACGCATCTGCGGTGCATCTCCATCTCTCTGGTGTTGCAGTTGTCCATGGGCGTCGGTAGTCACTTGGGTGAAAGCCGGCTGCTCGTTTGCCCCTTATTAAGAATTTATGCTATATAGAATATCTTTTATATATAGCAATGCAACACAGTCGGCTCTATGGTATTTTTTTATCTGAGATTGGAGATTACCATGTCGATTTGAATCGCCCACTTTAGATGCTTCACATCCAAAACATACTAAATTTTTAAGCATCTAGTAAATTTATCTTAAGCCCTCACTCGCACGAGAGTTAAAAAAACGTTAAGTTAAATCGTTGGCGCTTTTTTAGCGTCGTCGATACAAAAATATAGCTTATATGTATATATATATATATATATATATATATATATAGCGTTGAAAATAGAACAAAAATGCTCTATAAAAAAACGTCGCGTTATAAAAGCGTTGCCGAACACAAACTTGGGAGTTCATATGTTCTATTTGAACGCTTTTTTAAAGCGCTGTAAAAAAGCTCTCGTGCGAATAAGAGCTAAGGAGGTAAAAGCTTACCATCAAAATCAATACAAGTTGTTTATTCCCGCGCTTAACATGTAACCGTAGAGTAGAATTTGCAAACGTGACTCAGAAGCCACAAAACCTCGTAAGCCACGATATTTTCTCCGCGGAGACATTAAGCACGTTCGCGTAAGAGTTAAGTTTCTCTAAACTTAGGATTTCGCTTGTTGACACAATTTACGTCACCGGCTAAAACCATTTCAGCCACGGATTTTTATGTTTATAGGAACCATCCATGGTTTGTGATTCAATATATTTTATAAGTTTTTTGTAACAATACCAATATCTTTTGGCTCAAAACTTGTATAAACTTAAATTAAACTAAGTCTCAAAGTAGCAAAATGTTAATTTAAGCTGTTCGAGCTAGAGAGTAATTTAATTAATACAATCAAAGCTAAAATTATAATGTAACAATGAAAAATAATAGCGCTAAAATAAGTGAAAAATTGTTAATATACTACACTCTAATTTCCTTAGCTTCGCTCCTGCTGTTTCAAAATTTAAATTTACTTCATTTCTATATAAAAAAAACAGAGCTCAGATTATGTATCAAAATCTCAGTCGAAAGATAAACAGATTATTTTTGTTTATACGAGTACAAGTGTACTTATTCCACCAACCAGTCATTTCAATGAGTCATAGATACTTAAATTATTATGGGTATAAAAATAATTACACCAAATCGACTAATCGCTCTAATTCATACAATCACATTAAACCAGAAAACTAAATTTCCCTTCGATGACGTCACCCAGTCGTCCTAACTTTGCAATCGGTGCGCGCTACGCCGCTCCGTAGCCCGTAGTTTCTACGGACGAGCCGACAAAGCCGGCTGCGCTACGAAACTCTACGATATCGCTACGCACTATCGTAGTAGAGATCGCGGCCAATTAACTTTTAAGTGGAAAAACTTGCGTCTTTTATTCGTTTTATATATTTCTTTGCCCCAGTTATTATTAAACTAGTTTAAGTGATTTTAATATAATCGTAAACAAAATGTTTGTACCTATTGTAATAATGGCTTATGTTTGTGTTTAATGTTTAGTACTTAAGGTTGTGCCTAATTGTAGGACGGCACGTTATTACACGACGCTACCTGATCCAGATGTTATATTTTGCTTGTAAATACAGTCCGAAAAGATAAGAAAAGGTCGGTGTTTTATTGCCCCGCTAATATAACCCTGTTACGGCACCGATCCCCAGCAGCCACATTGAACAAAGAAATTTTGGGTTTGACTTTATGAATCGTACTTGTCTTCTTTTCTGTAGGGGATACCCTAGTCAATTACCTGAAAAATCTTGTTTTGTGTAGGCCATATCTGTGAAATTTAAGATCGTTAGAGATAATAACGCGGTTCAAAATTTATTTTGTGAAAATTAGGATTAAAACTAATGACATTAAAAAGCTGATTTCGTCGTAGTTCACGACTTTTTAAGTTCATTACGCGTACGAGTATATTCGATGGCAAACAGTCTTTGGAAGTTTTAATAGCGCAATAAATCTTACAACATGTGAGCGTTGTTTTCTGGGGGAACGGGAACGTGTTCAATGAATAGAATCACGTAAGTAGTTGTTATTTTTCCGACCGGAATATACCTCTTAAGATCGGAGATAATTTTGAATACAGACGATAACAAAGTCGACGTCAACAATTATTTTATTTTTTATTTTACTTATATAATACGCTACTTAAATACAGCGCGATTTAAATAGAAAATTTACGTATTAAAATTTAGGTTTTCGTTAAATATAAATCGCAGAATTATGCAAATGAATTTAATTTCGTATGTTTTGAGTTAATTTAGATGTGCGCAAACTGTCTTAGCGAGTTTCAGCCTATAATTAATATTGTAACACGTTCGCATGGCATACGAATATTTATACTAATATATAAAGCTGAAGAGTTTGATTGTTTGCTTGAACGCGCTAATCTCCGGAACTACTGTTCCGATTTGAAAAATTCTTTCAGCGTTAGATGGCCCATTTATCGTAGGCTAAAAGCTATAATCATCACGCTAAAATTAACTCTATTTTTTATCCAACTTTATGCGGACAAAGTCGCGGGCACAGCTAGCAATATACATAAAAGGGAAAGGAACCTATTCTAAAAATTATAGTACATGGCAAATATTTTAATTTAAAACGTAACCTTTTTATTGGAAAAACCCTTTAAGCGCCTGTCCTGTATAAACTTATGAACAAGGTAAATAATAGGTTAAACGGCGTAAAAACTTTTAGGACACTTATAATTACTTATTATGTAAAAATATCATTACTTCATCCTACATCAACCCACTAGTATTTATACCAGTAATAGAAATCGTTTTAGTGAATAACTTTGCTTAGGTAAGGGAACTAAGTTTAAAATATGTTATAAATGTGTTATACTGCATACAGAATAGTATTATACAAAATTATTATGCTGTGATGGCATACGCCACTGAAAGCATTAACACTAAAAGCGGATCTCTCAGTTCTAAGTGTCTTTAAAGTCAATTAAGATGGCGCGTACATGCGAGGTTTATACTAGTTCATATTTACCATATATCCTCTCTAAATGTATGCTCTCCTTATACTTACCTAATACTTTTAGGGGTTTGGAGATTGCAGAAATAAAAACATCCCTTCCTTCAATATTTAATAATTTACCCGTAAGTTACATTATATACATACATATGTATTTAACTTACGGATAAATTAATGAATGACTTTATACTGGCCGGTTGGCGCAGTAACCACTGACCCTGTCATCCGCTAAGTGAGTCGTAGGTTCGATTCTCGCTTCGCGTCTGGGTGTATTATTTATAGGTATCTATTTATATATTTCTACATAAAATATTGTGTATAACAGGCGTCTATTACCTATAATGCAGATATTAAGTAGTCTACCTTAGAAACAGACGTCCGTGTGCCATATAGTCCTGTATATACATATGTTTATGTGTTATAAGAAAAGAAAGTCTCTTTATTTTTTTAATTTAACAATGGCACCAGTCAAATCATTTTATTTTGAATGCCTAATGGGTTACAATTCGCCACAGGGGCAAATATACTATAAAAATATAATTGTCTCATGTTCACTGAATAGCGTCAAAGTTTTAGGGATGTTGTATAAGATCACTAAGAGAAGGGTGGTAAAAGGTGGTGGTAATGGATGGTATCCATAACAGATTCTTTTTTTTCGTTTTGACCAACATGCCTGTCAAGTCTTGTGATTATGGAAAATCCCCTCGAAATCTAGCCTCATAAAACAGTTCAGTATGACCTATATCTAGCATTAGAAGTCTTTCAGATGAACATAAGAAGATCTTATATTATTCTCTATCTTTTACCATTCATGCAGCTTCCATTATTATTGAAAATACTTAACATTTAAGTAATTGCTATTTTTATAATAAAAGCTACAGACAATGTGTCTCTATGTTAATAATTGTAATCAAGAATTCGCCGCACCATTCTGCAATGCGGATATATTTTGGCCATATTATAACATATGTGTATAGGGTTGCCAATTGTATATGACAAACATTTCCTCAAATATTATGATCATTAATTAATTATTATTTATTTATATGCCAGATTTATGATTAGACTCTTAATATCTGAACTTCTTCAGGGCATCGCACCAGAATGTTAAATGACTTGTAGCCACTAGCCACACCCAGAAATCCATACCTATTTTAGAAAAATAGGTATTTAGAGATTTTGTTTTGTAATTTGTTGGGTAATTTTGGCGGATAAAGCAAAGATCTTCTACTAAAACTTATTTAGAATTGTAAATTGTTGCAATTTACAATTATTTCTTACAAATAAAAAAGTATGATTTAGTCCTGAATAAATAAAAGACATTTATACGTAAAAGGTTTTTAATATTTCGTAACCACATTGACAGCCCTATAAGTATTTGCATATTCGAATGAACACCCATTTTTTGAGTTGCGTCGTAAAATCAAGCAGGCTTTAATTATTATTTGAAGATGTATCTCATATGTTTATACTACAATTTGTATAATGTATAACACTTTTCTTTAATTTATTATTTTTAAAGAGGTTGAACGGGTTCGTTTAGGATATACATTTACCCGTATATAGATGCTTTGTTATTTAAACAAATGTGAACCTTAACAGACCTGAAAAACCTACTTGTTTCTAATTTGAAAATTAAGTACATATATTTTAACATTCATGAAACTAATCTTTTTGTCCTACAGTCTAAGGCAGAAAACTCAATATATCAAATAGAAGTCTTATTAGGAGAGAATTATATTAAAGAACCCAATTTGTCTTCTCCGTGGAATAAAGAAGTATGACGATTTTAGATATATATTTAGATAAAAGTGCGTTTCATACTTTACAAGTAATAGTCAAGCAATTTACTAGCGTCACTGTGCAGTTATGTGAAATTCTAAGTATATATGTTTAGAAATATATTTTAATTGTTCTAAAGTAAGGAAAAATATTTCCTTCACGCCTACTTCACGTCATAATAAGATGACTGAGATCGTTTAAAATGTTCTGAATTGGAGTGTATTCTGTGTTTTCAATTTAAAGAAAACACTTTAGTGTTATTAAAATTAAAAAAAAAATTGTAACAGAAAGCTATAGACATAATTTAGTAGAATGTTCGAAACTAGTTTAAAATCTTATGAGCTAGTCTAAATCTCTTTATTTCTAAAGCATTTCTAGGGGTAGGGGTAGTAGGAGGTTGGGGGAGGAGTAGGGGTATAGAGGATAGGCAAAACTGAACTAAATATTTAATTCTAAACATTTATACATTATAATAGCTGAAACCCGTGACTTCGACAGCGTGAGCCACTCTTATCACTTTGGGACGTAAAAACAGTTTAAGACCGATTCCCGTACCTACAAAATATACACAATTTTTTTTATAAGAATTGGGCCAGCCTTTCCGAGGAGTTTGGCAACAAGCACCGTGACACGAACATTTTATATATTAGATTTACTACTGAATATCTTCAGTTGTCACTATACAGTGACTATTCTTGCCATGCTCTTTACTTATTTACTCGGTGGTGATAACAAAGCTTATTGCGCAGTTCGCAGTCTATGCTAATGCTTGTAATTTGTTTTATTCAGCCAACCGTGAGGTAGTGACAAGATCCTACGCCATAATATAATTTATTTTCAGGCAGTGAGAGTTTTAATTGCTTTCGAGATATTAAATTTCAATATTACTAACTGTAAGCCGTGACATTCGCTGTGTTCGAATTCAATGATTTGCAAATTCTCATAGGTGTCAGATTTTTTATTTGAGCGTTGTCTGCCCTTTGACTATCAAAGTCTAATTATGAATGCAATCATCTTTTAAGTCTTTGTTTTAAGAGCTGGAATTTTTATTAAAGATTTTTATTATTACTTTAGAAGAAACAGAAATATAATCTACTCTTAACAATAAGAGTTCGGAATAGTTTTAATTTTATAAAGCTATTTATTACAGACATGTATTCTCAAGCCTTACATTCAATAGCCGTGACCTGCGAAAAAAAAATGCTGATTACAGTATTTGTTAATAAATATAAGTAACCTTAAAAAACATATTATTTTTTAAATATTACTTTAAATAATTTCCATTAACTATTTATTTATTATTATTATCCAGAATAGAAAAGGGTGATTAGAGAGGGGGGAGGCCGTAGCCCAGCAGTGGGAAATCATGCGCTAATCACAAAAAATAAAAACATTATTATCGCTACTGATCAATTAAGCTTAATATGACGTATATTAATTTTGAATAAAAATTGACGATAAAAATGTCAGTTAAAATATTAATTATTTTTATCGTATAAATTTTATGACATTATGCAGATATTAAAAATAAATTGTCTTAAGAATTATTTTTATAAATAAATATATTTACTATTTACTTACCTAGATTGTCACTAAGCGGTCTGCGAACTACGTCAATATAAAGCTAATACACATGCAAGGTACCCGGAGGAACAACAACAAGTGACTGTTTTCACATCGCTTGTATACCTTAACGCCACTTGGCCGTGCACTTGAAATACCGCTATGTGGTCGTGATGACCAGCAGCGGGCCATCCTTGATACGGGACTCTTCACACGCATCAGTATACATTCATCGATACATACGGTGTACTGAGAGGTGGTTTGAGTAACTTTCAATTGGAATAAGAATAATAAATTCAAAATCTAGCGAATAGACTCCATATAAAGACTTGTAACAGTAAGTTGCATTCTCAGGTCAAATTAGAAACAAACTTTAATGGGGAATAATAAATTTCCTACTAAACTTTTTCCTTCTTCTACAACCATTTCGTTATTTAATAAATAATACTATTAACCATATACAATTATAGCGGACCGAAAGCCAATAACAAAAATTATGGTGGGAATATTTCGCAAATAAACGGCAGAAGTGTTTGATAAATGTTTCCATCTCATCAGATATTCCATATTTTCACTTGATTTAATGTTAATGGCGTGATCTGTTGCCAAGTGCCCGCTCCGATAACTTTTTATCCTGTAATGTTATTTCCAAGCAAAAACTCAAAAGCTACTTTCGTATCGGCTGGACATAATTACTTTATATTCTTACTTGCGTGAGAAATATAGTCATTTTCTTTTCTCTCGTTTATTACTAACGTGTAGTGCTGAAAATAAAATTCAATTCATATTAATTACAATGTAGTAATTAAATCAAAGAGTTCAATGATATACACCCATAGAGAAGAATTATATACAAATAGATGAGTATTCTAAGTGCTTGTTATAGGTCGACCAGATCAAGTCCACAACTGCACAGTGGTGAATGCGTCACTTACTTCGTTCGGGGTTCGATGCTCGGAAGGCTTCAATGGTGGCATGCCTCAGTCATTTCTACTGGAAATTCGGGACATAGTAACACAGGTAAAACAGTATTATTTTTTTTAATCCCCTTTTTGGATAGATCAGCATCGAATATGGCCAAGTTAATATGGCCTCTGCGAGCAGCTAGTATAGATAGTGGGTGAGTGCGGCTTTAGATGTCCTTTCTAGTAATGAACTTATGATAGTTCTTGACAAACCAAGGTCTTTTAGTAGGTTGTACAGGGATTTTGCTGGTATACCCCTTGCTCCTACCTCTACCGCGTATAAGTTTTTTTATTTTTTATTATGTATATAGTTTTCTTCTTATTATTTAAATTGAAGTGCATTGTAAATGTCTCTAATTTATTGTATTTATATTATTAATCTATGTATACTTACATGATAAAGCGTTTTAAATTAAAAAGCTTTTTTACCTGTTTTATTTCTTGTTGATTTGAATGAATACTCTAACGATGAGTAGCAGGTCAGTTGTGTACAGGTAATTATGCGTAACATCAATACGGGCAGGTGTTTCCGCCCCTCCGCGTACTGGCGCAATCAACGTTGCCTAACGCACCTTAAAACCTTTTTAATTTTTTTAATACATAAACAAAATACTTTTTTTAGGTACGTCTAATAATTTGAAAACATACTGCACTTTAAGAATTAAAGAATAATTGGAATATTTGGTTTTTAGGTGCCTAAGTGAACCGTTTTCTGTAGCCTATAAAAATATATTAGATATCATATATTTTTTAAGAATATTAGGAATACTTTTTAGGTATGTCTAATATTCCCCTTTCCCCTCCTACTAAGCTTACATTAAAAGCCTGTATTGGGAGTGGGTGCGACAATACCCCAAATGTCATTCTAGAATTTGGACATAGCTTTAAATAAGCCTACAGTAGGCAGTCAAAGTCAAAGTCAAAGTCAAAGTCAAAGTCAAAGTCAAAGTCAAAGTCAAAGTCAAAGTCAAAGTCATAGTCAAAGTCAAAATCAAAATCAAAGTCAAAGTCAAAATCTTTTATTCATATAGACTCTTTCATAAGCTCTTATGAAAGTCATATATATAATATTGTTATGATTTTTTAGTCATTTAATAATTTGATGATAAAATTTACGACTTAAAAGCTAAGTTTACAAGGGATCCTCGCGCCCTGCGCTGAGAAGAGCCCGCAACAAAAACTATAGCCATACAGAAAAAATATCTTTAGAATTCCCACATTTTTCTCTTCTAGGGTTCCGTAGTACAAGGAACCTTAATAGTTCCGCTCTGTCCGTCCGTCCGTCCGCAAAGTATTCCCCCCAAGGATTTCGAAACTATTATTCGTAAAGACTTGAAATTTTCCATGTCGATTGAACATCCTAAAAACTCACTAGGAAATTCATTTTGAACGAATTCAGACAAGATTTTTTGAAGTTATTTAACTTTGCCTTTATTATTCCTGGCTACTCATGGCCACTTTTTTTAATTGCAAAGTCTCAGGGCAATTTCAAATGCATTATGTATTTTCATTAAACTTAAAAACTCTTCTTAAAATTCTATGTTATTTCCCCTTTATCTATACATCGCGATAAGTATTAACAATGAAGTAATTAAGTCATCTGAAATCTATACAATATCACATCTTCAAAATTATCTGCCGTGCGTCAGAGACACATTTAAAAGAAAAACAAAATGTATGAGCGAATTTTATTAAATATACTATATATTCTCATAGTTAAAGAGCTTGTTTGTTTGTTTGCTTGAACGCGCTTATCTCAGGAACTACTAGTCCGATTTGAAAAATTCTTTCATTTTTGGATAGCCCATTTATCAAGGAAAGCTATAGGCTATATATCATCACGTCAAAATTATATCTATTTTTGTTTACCTAATTTTACGTGGATGAAGTCGCGAGCACGGCTAGTCTTATATATATTCATATGCAAACAGACGCTTTAATTTATTTATAAGTATAGATTACACTGTTCAAGCAGTTGTGCCGTTGTAACCAAGGCAGGAATCACGTCACTAATCTCTAGTCCTTGGATAGCACGTGTATGAGATTTATCTCCGGATTATGTAAATTTGAACACGTTTTCGATTGTCTCACTCAATTAGGCCCTGCCACAAACTCACCACAAGGTATCTGTATAGCTTATATTGTTTATCAATTAATGAAGGTTTGTCCTTAAAATTATGTAACACTAGCTGTGCCCGCGACTTTATCCACGTAAAATTAGGTACACAAAAATAGATACAATTTTAGCGTGATGATATATAGCCTATAGCCGTTCTCGTCAAATGGGCTATCTAACACTGAAATAATATTTCAAATTCGACCTGTAGTTCCTGAGTTCTAGCAAAAAAACAAACTATTCAGCTTTATATATTAGTACAGATTAAATAAGGAAATGAAAGCACTAGGAAGAAGTTAGAAAAAGCAACAGCAAGGTGAGAATTTACAATACATACATAAAAATAACAACTCTAAGAGAGATAAATAAATATAATTAATACGCACTAGATGTGTGTGACATTTAAGATTCGAGACAAAACCGTTTTTTGTTTACCCTTTAAACAACACTAGTATCTTGTATTATTTTTTGTGATCATTCTTTAAAGTTTGCATTTTAATCATAACTACGAATCAAATTTAATTATTTATAACCGTTTTAAAGTTTGATAAATTACAATAGAGTGTTTGAAATACGTTTATTGCATTGAATTAATTTGTTTATTCAAAAGTTATAATATCCGCCAAGCAATTTATTATATAAAATATTCTATTCATCAAAATGGAAGAAGAAACGTTAATAAAATAAATTCTTAAGGAAAAATATTTTTCCTTGTTTGTTACACGCGACACGCGAAAATTAGGTGAAAAGTTGTAGCATGATGATGTATTGCCTTCCTCGATAAATGCGCCATCTAACACTGAAAACAATTTCCAAATCGGACCAGTAGTTTCTGAGGCATAAAAACAAATTCGTTAGCTTTATATATTAGTATATACAAAGCTAACGTTAACGCTAACTATAAAATTATGCATTTGCAAGCCCTTTGGTAATATATGTAGTTTCATTATAATATATCCATTGTAACATATAATCTAATATATAAAATTCTCGTATCACGGGGTGCGTTGCCAAACACCTCCGAAACGGCGGCGTCGATATCGTGTTAATGAAAATTCTATCTCGAGAAAAGCGCACACCGAATTATATCTTATTATTGCAGCAAGACAACATAAATTTTACTGAATACTATTAACATTTTTTATTTTAAACAAATAGCATATTTATTTTTGCAATCGAGGACACAGGATTTTTTTATTAGCTATAATTAGGGTTGCCTACTTTTTTTGACAAAAAAGCCTATAAAATGGTTTGAATAGGAAAAAATAAAATACCTATTTAGAATTTTTCACATATTATGATATTATTACCTTAAAATGATGTTTTTCTGTGTTTTTAGCACATGCTAATAATTTTTTGCTTTTTTTAAATGCTTCGAAGCTTGTTTGACAATCAAAATTTAAATTTATATAAATAAAATGTAATTAAATTTGCTAATGCTCTATTTATCTCTTGTATGATAAAAGTTGTAGTGATAATTGGAAATAAAGTATTTTCATAATCTTCATTTGTATGCAAACGTATAAAGTATAAATACCAAAAATAAAGTAAGATGCTTTATTATATAGAATGGTTGGCAACCCTAGCTGTAATATAAGACTTATACAAAAATCCGGTCAAGTTTTATTGTTAAAAATATATACTGTTAATAAATCTCTCTTGAACTCCTAATATTACTTATACTAGGAGCTTAGCTGCACTTAGGTTCAGCAAAAGGTTATGCTTATTTATTAGATTAAGGTCTAAGTAGCCTATTGCAGCACTTAAACAACTTAGACGGCGGTGGGGTTTGAACCGGGTACCTTGCGGATTTCAGTCCATACCTTATACCGTTGAGCTATTGAGGCTCTATAGTTGTAAAGTTAAAGAACTCATAGCCAGTTGATGTTGAAGTGATCCACTCCATAGAGATTATACATTTCAAATCAAAGCCCTGATCAGGTAGCTTGCTCATGTTAAAATCGAGCTGCAAATTAGTTGAGTTTGTTATAATACTAGCTTTTCTCGCGAATTCTTCCGCGTAAAATTAATCTTACTCGTAGCCGCATCTGCGAGCCCTCTGGTGTTGCAGTTGTCCATGGGCGTCGGTAGTCACCTAGGTGAGTACCAGCTGCTCGTTTGCCCCTTGTTACATATTTCAAAAAAATATAGCCTTTTTAAATCTGGCGCTACCGCAAAATCCGTTCTTAGTAAATGTTTACTAACCATAAAATACCATTCCGTAAAATTTCATTTTTATACATTTAGCAATTTTCCAGATTTCGAGTAAGGTGACCTTTCAGACCGCCTTTGGAAGTTTTATAATCTTATCTATCTATTTTTGTCACATCTGATTATGATTCTAATCTATGACGCAGCTCAGTCAAACCAAACGGAAGATCCGGTTCAGACGCAGGCTAGTTGGCAGAGGGCTGACTTAGCCCTCGACGTATGTACTAAGGATTAGTGCTTGCGTACTATATGTGGCGGATTGGGTGTCACGTAGTTTTATGTCGTATCTGATTATGATACTAATCTATGACGCTATATATTATGATAAGATTTATTTGTGTTACGTCGTTTCGATATCGATGTTCCACGCGTGATATCGAAAAAATATCGATAGTTGAAATTATGAAATTCACATAACTGTTATTTTGGTTTTAAAATTATCAGTACAAAGAATTTGAAGTAATAATAGTATTTTATTATTAGTTCACTAAAATTTTTACAATACATCGTATACATGTTAATCAAATTAACAATGGTAGAGAGCAACTTCAGCTTTTTGAAATGTAACATTAATAGCATATCTTGTTGGTATATTATTTAGTCACCAGGTTATTTACTTAACTAGCTTTTTCCCGTGACTTTATATTATATGGCTTTGTACAGTTGAGGTAGATTTCGTGTTAGCTCTGGCTTTTATGTTTATAGATTTTTTTACGCAACTGCGAGCCATTTGGTGGAGCAGATGTCTATGGGCGTCGATATTCACTTAGTTGATGAACCGCCTGCTCGGTTGAAACTTGTAATGTATATAAAAAAAAGGAGACTGGCACATGAAAGAGGAAAGTGGACTAAGAAGGGGGAGACCTTTGCCCGGCTGTGAGACAATTGATCCTAGGACTGGCCCCTTGGCGCAGTGGTAGTGACTTTGTCTTCTGCTCCAGGGGTTGTGGGTTTGATTCCCGCCTCGACTCTGGGTGTAATAGGTCTCTCCTCTAAAAGACTAAAGCTGGTCAAAACTCACCTTTCCACTTTAGGTTCGACCTTTGGTTTGAATGTATCACGAATGGTCGTAGACCAGTCGGGCGTCCCAAGTACCGCTGGAAGGACCAGGTCGAAGGGGATCTGTGCCAGCTTCAGGCCACGCAGTGGCAGGAAACGGCACAGGACCGCAAGAAGTGGCGTCGCTTGGTCTTCGAGGCCAAGATTCAATTTGGGTCTATGCGCCATCGCAGTAAGTATAGTTTTTCGTTCAGGTCATGGATTTCCGCAAAGTAACGCCTGATTTTATCAATTACAAGTGAGCTATCCACTGTACCGAGTTCGTGCCGAAAGCTTCGCTATCCGTGTGCAGTGTAACTCCGTTTGCAACGTAGAAAGGACTCTGTTGGAGGTATCGGTATTGCAAATTAGTCTGATGTCAAAAAACTATGCCGAACGAGGATGCTTTCAATGGTGGACCTCTTTAGGTTGAATGTTATACAAAAATTCTTGAGCACCTAATTGACAGATATTACTAACTAATAAATCTAAAAACATTTAATATAATTTTATTGTTTGGTTTCATCAAAGAAGATTTTTTTTTCAGATTAAGTTCCCGATAGCCGTTTGTATCAGTTGAAGACTTTTCATTCTACGGAAACAATTGTTGGCTTATCTTAAAAATGATTTTTCTTTTTTTTCTGATTGAGTCTCACGTTTTAATAACTACGACATTGCTCAGAAACATTTTATAATAACAAATAGTAATTTGATTGTTAATGAAGCCAAAAAGCACTAAATTACACAGTCTTGTCTGGAGATGACTGTAATTTATTGTCCATCTATATGGACTCAGAAAAATAAGATATATAGGTACTTAAGCGGCTAGAACTGTGAGTATTAAATACATTTAACATGAAAACGCTAGATATAAAATAATTTTATAAGAACTTTAAGCCGTATAACAACTTTCCTATTATTATTAAAAAAAGAAATACTGTAATACTAACTCATGTTAGTCATAATATTTATACTAAATGGTAAAGACTTGCGCATAAGTCCATAAAGGCCATAGGACGATAAGGTAGGTGAATCGGCCTCAGAAGGATATTTAATCGAAAATAGTTTTGTTTTCCATTTTTAGTTTATTTTACTTTATTAAAAACGTTTAATAAATAGAGTCCTGAAATTTACAAAATCAATGTGTTTTCCTGGTACCAATAATATCCTAAAAGGATGAGTTTAATGTCCTTCTGGGGCAGTTTCACTTAGCGTATCGTCCTATGGCCTTTGTAAACTTTTTAATTTTACAAATTGCTGTCCGCGGATTCTATTCTCGATTATTATTTTCATACTAGTAGGTATTAATGATTAATTTTATTGTTATTTTGGGGTGAGGATATAAACTTATGTGAATTAAAGTATATTAAGAGCTTGACGATTTTAGTGCCACATATCATTTGCGATGATTTATTGATCACAATGTCTTCACGGGTGCCAGACATAGCTTTAAATGGTTGAACAGAGTCCAATGCCACAAACATTAATCAAACAAGTATTCAAACATTTCAATCGATATCTGGCGCCCGCTTTATAGTAACAAATCAATGAATGACTCCTTACATATTGAAAAATTGGTTGTATTAAAGTTCTAATTTAAATAACGAGTCATTTTCTGTGTTCCAGTTGCATGGTTATACTGTACTTCTCCCCTATAGCACGATAGGTTTACTCCACATTATAGTAAAACGCGTTGTAGGATTTTCGTACAACGCGCTTGTACCGCTCCGAATGCGTATACTATAATATATTGTATATTATAATATTATACATTATAGATAATATTAATGCGTTATAAGAGCACCGTGTTATAGGGGGATTACATTAGTAATGTCGTTATAAGTCTGTTTTTATATTCATATTATCGAAGAGAGAAAGCGGAAATGTCGTAACTTGGATTTTAAGTAAAATCACTTTTTACTATATTCTTGTCTAAAAATAATTACCGCTTCGAATGGTCTGGGTCCCATTTTCCTACGATAAATTTTTTCATTGATACGACCTTGAATTATTGCCTAGTTTTAGTACTGAACATAAACTAATTGTCATAATAAAAGTTGAGTTTTTCAAGTTCGACAATTTCGCTTTTTCAGTTATTTTGTTTGTATTTCTTATTGAAATTTGATGTCACAAGTGTAGTCTATTCTACAAAAGATGCCGCGGACAGACAACTACATTCAAATTAAATAGTAACAAGTGCCTCAAATTGTGATACATTTCCTTTGTTTCTATTTATTGTAAAGAAATAATAAAATATAAGTGGTAAATATTGTAAAGAATTCAGTTTTATTTCACCCTCTTTAAATATCCTATATTATGAAATGTACCTATTTGGAGAGTAAGATACTAATTCTAGGTAACATAACGTAACACATTCTTTAGAACTTAACTCCTTGATGTAACATTGGGTAACTTCTTCTAAATACAGTAGCCCTCATTCATTCGAAAGAGCAGAAAACTTCGTATGAGATTTTGTGGTTACTTTTAGCTGATTAGAGGCACGAGTGCTTGTTCACTTTGCCCATTTATTGAGGAAGTCTATAGGTTAAATATCATCACGCTAAGACTAATAGGAGCGGATCACCAATGAAGAATGTTTCAAAATCGGCGGTTTTTTCCCCCTTTTGAGAGCTTCCGTTGCGTGCGCTGCGTAAACGGATAAAGTTTCGCAAAAATCATGTATGATAGAATTGTTCCTCTTTAAAAGTTCTAAATAAAAGTCCGCGACAGTATATGTCTATCTTTTAAGGTTGGCTCCCTATAGCTTTTTTATGCTAACCAAATTTGTGTTTTTATAAACATGATATTGATCCTTATCTAAAATCAATTTTTTAACCGCTAAGTGATAAAAGTGGTCCGGACGCGGACGAAGTCGCGGGGTAGTGTGCCCATGTTTTCCGGGCATAATTAGTAAAACTTTCTTTTAATATCACGTAGTAGTTAATTAATATTTACTTAACTTTCAATGTCATGAGACGTCTCCCAACGTGATAATATATTCCATGAATTTAGCAGAGAAGGGAGAATTTATTATAAAACAACTTTTAGCTTCTAGTTCATTATTATTTACTTAAATACAATCTACAGAGTACGTGTATATATTAAGGGGATTGAAAAAATATAAAAATCGCCGTAATCGTTTTATGATATACTTTATTTTATTAGTATAGAATATAATATAGCCCTGTCATTTGATATCCATATTGAAGGGTTGTAAAAGAATATTAAATGGGCCATTGTGTTGGTGGCCATATGGAATTTGATTTTTTAAAATAGTGTACTGTATTCTACTTGCCAAGCCATCATGTGATACGAGTGCCTTTGGTCATTTATTATATTATATATTGCTTTTTAGGCGTGACAAAGTTTATCGTGTATTTACTGTTTTATTTCGTGAACAGCTGATAATAATGTATAAAAATTAATCGCCTTGTTTTGTTATTGTTTTATAACTTAAATTTTTTGCATTCTCGAATGACTTAACAAAATATGACAATCACAATGTGGTATTCTTATGAAAGGCGAAACTTTTGTGGAAGATACTGATAGTAATTGCTTTGAAATCAATTTAATGCACATAATTGCACGTATTATTAATACTGAAAATATAATAGACCTGTGCTATATATGTATGTACCGAATCCGTATTCGATACCCTAAAAAATAAGTATTTTCATATTTAAAGGAACCTGCGAACGAGTAATGCCTTCTGGTAATGTTAATTCTATGGACGTCGGCTACTATCACATTCCGAGGCATAAACTGACTTAAATGTTGTCACGAACTTTTTACAAAATAAACGACTACATAAGTTCGTCTACTTATAAATGAAATGACCGATCACGCCGATACGTTGGTGGCATAATAATATATTTTTTTTTGTGTAAATGGCATGCGTATGTTTTATTCCTATCAGCTTTAACGAGTATTTTTATCAAAACTTTGTTATTGAGAAAATTATGGGTGTGGTGCCGGCATACGAAAATATTGTGCTCACAGCAGACCGCCTTGGTGATTTAATAGGAATGATGGATCTTTATGTCATCGAGGTAGATTCGCACCGCATTCAACGTAAAGCGGCCCGAATCGTCGGCGACCTAGCCCTTTCCGATCGGCTTGACCCTTTGGAATTGCGGAGTGATGTAGGTCTTAGTAGGTGTTTGGAACTTATACCGGCAGCTGAATTTCACTACAAGATATGTCGTCAGAATTTGAAATTCCGCCTTCATCACCTCAATGTTCTAAAGTGCTCAACCGTGCGCTTTTCTAGAAACCTTTTGCCTCGCACAATTTCTATGTAGAATCATTTACCAGCTTCGGTATTTCCAAATGGATACGACTTAAGGACCGTCAAGAAAAGAGCATATTCATTTCTCAAAGGCCGGCAACGCATCTGCGACTCCTCTGGTGTTTCTGTTGTCCGTGGGCGTCGGTAGTCACTTGTGTTAACCTCCTGCTCGTTTGCCCCTTGTTATATATACAAAAACCAACTCTTCTCAGAAGCAAGTTACTACGACAGTCGTTTATTAAGCAACGCCATTTACTAAGTAATTAATTGCCCTTTTCATTCTTTAATTAAAAATTTAGGCAAATAAGTCATAATTATGTTGTGCAAAAATTGCGCTTTTTAATTTTGATTTAAAACGGACTTTTGTTAAGGTAATAATTTTTTTTTCACTTTATTGTGATTTAGTTTCAGAGCTCTCACTTGTGTCTGCGTGTTTGTAATAAATCATCCCACTTGTGTGCGTGTGTTGGTAATAAATCATCTCACTTGTGTGCGTATGTTTGTAATAAGAATATTGAAATGATTTTAGTATGTGTTACGAAATAATTTCTTTACATTTATAATTATTCTCTTATTTACATTATCTTCTTTGTTTCTTTTGTACTATCTTTCACGTTGTAAAATAATTTTCATAAAATCATTATAATTCTGAAATTGGAAAAAATTAAGACGAAAATTAGTAAAGATGAAATGCTCCGTAATTAATATTATATTATAATTTGCACTTTAATTATATTATAATATACTTATATTTAATTCAAAATTTGAATAAAAATACAAGTAAAGCAGCTTTTAAAAAAAATTAAAAAAAGACACGATAACAAAACTTAATAATTACACATACATGCGCTCAAACACTCACAGAGACACTGACACAGACACTGACATACACACACACATAAAATGTATTCTTATAACATTGCAAAAATCGTCCATAAAATTAATTAGAGGTAGCGCCACGCTTGTAGCCGAATTGGGCCGGCGCGTCCGGGTACCAGTACCTCTTTCTCACATGAGATCTACAAACACTTTGAGCTATGTCTGACGCCGGTAATAGTTCATTGTATTGTGGCAGAAACGTCTATTAAAATCGAATATACTTTCTTCCACGGATTTCTGGAATCGGATTTCCTATGGAAAGAAAATATTAGTTGTCTATGAAGGCGCTTTACGGTTCCGAGCAATCGGCGGCTACTGTCCGTAGTTCCTGAGATTAGCGCGTTCAAGCAAACAAACAAACTCTTCAGTTTTATTTATTAGTATAGATATATGTAGGTATTAAAAAAAAAACTTGTATCCTTGCGTCTTGTGGCCTCTTTCTAGCGTTTAGATTCTTAATAAAAACTTTGAAAATATTTAAAGTAATAATATTTAAAATAAATTAAAATAGTATTTGCATAGAGTAGTATTCATATAGAGAGTAGAGGAGGTCGGCATTTGAGTCGATCTCTAGGCTAAGTCGCTCTTGCTGCGACCGGGTGATAGATGGGTGAGCCATTCTAACACTGGTTTATATTTGATATCCGACCTCCTCCATCTTTCGGAAGGCACGTAAAACAGTGGGACCCGATTAATGTCACTTTGTAATATCAGTCGTAAGGTTGTAGAGATCGCGGGGGTTCCGAGGATGACGTCAGATAGCAATCGGTCATCTTAACTCGCCCCACAGCCAAATCCTCTGCAATCTAAGCGTGTAAAAAGTAAAGTTTCAACTTTTGCTGCTATTGGATAAGTTGAATTGGCTAAAAGCTGAAAGCTTCAATCTATATTCTATAGTAATTTATAAAGCTGAAGAGTTTGTTCGTTCGTTTGTTTATTTGCTTGCTTGAACGCGCTTATCTCAGGAACTACTGGTCCGATTTGAAAAATTATTTCAGTGTTAGATTGCACTTTACCGACGACGGCTAACGCTAAAATTGATTTTTTTACCTAATCTTAAGCGGACGAAGTCGCGGGCACAGCTAGTGTATAAGAAAAGTATAAAAGCCAAATGTCACCTATCACAAAATCTCAAAAACCGCGGGACATACAAAGATAAAAACAGGCAAGAAGGTAGTTTTTAGTCGATAGACGTCCGCTAAGAGTGGACATTTCGATAAGTGAAGAACTCTCGCAAGTATAATTTTACGCGGACGAAGTCGCGGAAAACAGCTAGTAATTAATAATTCTAATAGGAATTCGACTATATATTTAACTTGTTAAAATTAGTTAAAAAAAATTATATAGCTTATAGCCTTCCTCGATAAATGGGCTATCTAACACTGAAGGAATTTTTCAAATCGGACCAGCAGTTCCTGAGATTCGTGCGGTCAAGCAAACAAACAAACTTTTCAGCTTTGTATATAGAAAGATATTTCAAACTTTTTTTTTATGTTACAAGGGGGCAGACGAGCAGGCACCGAAGTGCCTACCGGCGCCCATGGACATCTGCACGACCATAAAGAAAGAATATCAAATTATTAAGTCAAACTTTTACTAATCTCTTTCGCATTTATTACGACTATAATAATCCTAGAAAGGCCCGTAATATAATAAGTATTCCGTTACGTAAGACAAAAAGGAAAATAAATAATGAAACAGATGTTATGCGTATGTATTATTTTAACATCTCATTAATAATAATCTGAAGTCTGAAATGATTACTGCTGCCAGTAGACTATTCACTATTTGAAAATTACAAGCGGACTCTGTTATCCATCAATAAAGACGGATATTCGTTAATTCGCGTAACCTCTTACCTCAGTGTTATAGTGACAGCCGAGCAAAGCGCACGCGTATAAAATGACACAGGATAACCTCACCGCAGTTTTGCACAAAACAAAAGATTTGCGATTGGTAAGTATATTTAATCCATATTAAATTTAATTACTTTAAAATAAAGTCTGTATAATAATCATAAGTGCATGTATGCGTGCTCATGTACATGGTTAAATATTTTAATTTCACTCGTCGGTAATACAAAATTTAAATATCGTTTACGTAGATATAGTACCACAGCACCTAATATATTAATAGTCTGTTTGTAGTGTTTAGTTATACTGGTATTTGAGAAACGTTATTATAACTAAAAAAATGAATACTTTCGATTTAATGTGGCCTCTTGAATTCAAAATAGTAAAATAATAGTACTAAGATTGTTTAGGTATTTTTAAATAAAAAAAGGTTAAATACGAAACTATTTTCCTTGTAAATTAACATCGTTCTTAGAACTTATGTGAAAATGTTATCAGACAATTTATTTAAGGGTACTACGTCAGAGATACTACTATCAGGAAACATTTATGTTATACCAAAACGAGATACAAAATAAATTTTAATTTAAAACATATTTTCTAAAAAGCTTTTATTTCAATGTATACCACTAAATAGAAAGTACTCGTCAAGATGAATCAAACGAGCCGTCTAGTCGTTTTATAACGGAGTTCCTATTGCCTTCTTCCCAACACTTTTCGTCACATCAGTTCCATCTCATCATAATATTGCATTGACTTCCGATATACATATGTATGTAAAGTTTTAGCTCAATCGGTTTAAAACAAAATTGAGTTGTAAGATTCCATCCGAACAAGCATACGTTGCAAGTTAAATAAAAGCATTGAATAATAATTAAATCTCATTTTATTAAAAAATTAAAGGTCATTATCATCGAAGGTTTCATACGGATCCCTAACTTTTTTGAAAGTATTCTATCACCTATGTTCATTAGGGATAATGGAGGATTGTAATATAAATACATTTTTTCAAATCAGACCAGTAGTTTCAGAGCCTATTCAATGCAAACAAACGCTTAAAATATCTTTGCTTTTTGTAATATTAAAAATATTCACAAAGAATTCAATATGTTCCAAATTCTGCTCTCTGATCCCAGACCACTAAGATATGAATATCTTTAAGGCAAGAGTAAATAGGTTCATCCTAGGTAAGCGCGTTCCAGAAGGGGATGCCGGTCTTTCCGTCAGTCCGTCCTTCCGTCCGTCCGTCTGTCTGTATGTCTGCCCGTAAGGTGGTCCCCCCCTAGCATTTCCAAACTACTAGACGTAGAGACTTGAAATTTTCCATGTTGATAGAACATGCTAAAAACTCATTAAAAAAATTATTCTGAACGAAATCGGAGAACAAATTTTGAAGTGTTTTAACAAATACGTATATAGCGTATCAGATACGGAACCCTTCTATATGAGCGTGTTTTGACACTGGCTTTTGGATATTTTATTAGTTGGAAATATCAGAGTAAGAACTTGTATTTAAGATTTCACAAGCCGACGTTCTCGAAATATTTTAACAAAACAAGTTTCCGGCGTGTCTCCCCGCCCTTTGTGGAAACTTATGAGCTTCTGAAAGCTTATTTCGTCAGGGGCTGGTTCGAACTATTCTAAATTAAGGACATTCATTATAGAAACAGAATTTATTATTTTATAATTTAATACTACCTTCGTTGCTTTCTCAAGTTCTTAACAGTATTAAAACTTCAATTCGTGAGCTAAAATAAAGTTTTTCATGTATAAATCTGTCAATACCTACAAATAAAATTAAAATTCCAATGTCTTGAACGCAGCCTAATACTGTAATCGAGTATCTTAAGAAATGGATCGTCGTCAATTTTTTTTTTTTTCTGATTGTGTAATGCTGTTGGTCAGAGTGACCTTCACAGCGTCAACGGGCGGGGGGTTTGGGGCGAGACAAGTTAGTGAGAATACAGCTATATTCAAGTCGTGTGTCTTTTCTTTGTCTCCGTCAAATATTTCCTAAATAACACTAATGAATGAATGAATGAATGGATGGATGGATGGATGAATGAAAAATGAATGAATTATTCATTCAAACTATTTACTACATTATAAATGCCTAGTTCATTCATAATTAGGGAAATGTATACGGTTATAAATTGCTGCTTCCATTCCGCTTCATAATGAAATTGCGCTGCAAAAATATTTCCGATGTAAAAAGTTATTAATTGCCGGCTTAACCTAAAAACACAGGAACGATTCGGTGTGTATTCAGGTCGCCACCTTTTGGTGTCGCTTTCATATGCAGAGCGTTTGTAATACTTTTAAAGGTTGAAAATGTTAAAGTTTATTTTGTTACTGCAACAGCAATTTGTACACTTAAAAAATAATACAAACTAATATGTATATACAGTATTACGATACAATATCTCCTTAGTACCTTTAATATATTACATTACAAAAAAAAACAAAAGAAAAATTGTTAGGAAGTAAATAAAAGGAAAGATAGCAATAAAGGCAAAGTTATTTTT
The DNA here is from genome assembly GCA_024363005.1 of Charaxes varanes. Taxonomy (NCBI): domain Eukaryota; kingdom Metazoa; phylum Arthropoda; class Insecta; order Lepidoptera; family Nymphalidae; genus Charaxes; species Charaxes varanes. The sequence continues at coordinate 9,631,451 of JANCMC010009603.1, forward strand.
TTTTCTTTTACTTAGCAAACAGTGATATTAAGGCTTTATCAAATTAAGGCCAATATCGTAAGAACAATTAGATACCCAACTGGCACAGAGACTCGTAAAATTTACAAGTAATTTTCATAGTATTATAGCATATTAAGTAATCTTTATTTCTCTAAAAACTAAAGTTTATAAAAATATATATATCCACACAACATTTAAAAAAATTAAAACAATAATTTGAATATGAATCTTAATATTATTTTTTACAAGATCTAACGATATTGCAACATATCTCGATCAATCCAGATTCTCGTAAACCACCCGGAGCCAAACATAGCACAAAGTGTTTGTACATTTTTATCCTTGAAAACTACAAAGTACTACTAAACTTTGCGCAGTTACACAAGTCCCCGGCTACACTACATGATCAATGAAATGATCATTCAATTAAAGCTATGTTTGGCTCCGGCATAACAGTAGTTTCATAGAGTAGACGATAATTTCTTTGAGCTGTGCACACACTTACCAATCGTGCCTTCAGAACGTGTGTCGTCATTTTTGTCACTTTCTTGGGCATAAGCCTTTCTATAAAAAAGCGGATGAATATTTTTCAAATGTTTTTTAAGATTGCCGATTGTCGTTCTATACGAAAATGGTTTATTACAATGAAGACAGTCAGCCATAAAGCGATTAGGTAATTTCTTGAAATGCTCCCATACGTAAGATTTATTTCTCCTGTTCTCACTTATTTGTCTAACCGGAGTTATGGTAATGTATTTAGAATGTTTGTTTAGTAAGTGGTTTCTAAGGTTATCCAAATCGGGGTTGACTATTATCGTATCACAGAGATCGCAATGCACAAGTGGTTCATCTTTATCATTGTCCGTTCTGAAATAGTTCCACAAATCTTCAGACATTTGTAACTGTGATTAATCGGGTTACAGTTACAGATATTGTTTTTTATCGGATATCCGATAGTTTCGGTTACGGTTACGGAGCTCCCTAACATCCCTGGTTTATAGAGTAGAGGTCATAGAGAGACAGCTCTTAATAAGCGTTTCTAAAATAAAACAAGCGCGGTAAATAATATACGCATTCTTTTAATAAAAAACACAATGTGTTCAGTTGTTCTTATAGTCATTAAATAATTCCACTTTAAAAACTATGAATCGTCGAGATTGATCTCAGTTGGTGGAGTGCCAACGTAACATCAAAGACATGTGCGACGTGAAGCACCGACACTGTGCGAAGAGAGAACACCGCACTCATCTGTTCGCGTGGACATCAACAAATAAACATTCAACAAGGATGCTTAACGTCAGATCAAATGGTTATCGTTAATTTAAGGACCATATTATGAATACCAATCAAAAAAAAGTGTTTTTTTTTTTTTTAATTGTGAAATGCTAAAGATATTCGTTTATGTGTTTGGATAACAGGTGTGCTACAGACAAATTAGTCGAATATCTCCATAATATTAGTAGAAAAATTAGCGATGTTTAAGATTTATATTTTAAAAATTTGTCTGAAAAAAAAAATTGTTATGAAAAATAATTCATCCCCATAAAATCTATTTTTCTTTAATTTAAACTCATGTTTAATTTTATGTTTACGAAAGTATGACCACGTGTCAGAATATCGTTTACGTCTCAAATGGTTGTGCATTCGTTCTCGTCGGGACTTGCAAGACCGTTCCCATATCTCCGCCGCGTAGTGGTAAGGAGGAACTACCGTGGGGTTTTAGTCGGTTGGAGTCCGACATTATCCACCGTCGGCCCTAGTGGCGGATGGGACCACGTGCCGGGTTTCCCCTCGTAAAAAAAAACCTTAAATGGATTGAACGAGTAGACTAGACTACTCTTAATTAAAAAAAAATTACTGATTTATGATTGACGTTTATATAAAACAGAAAATAAAGATCTTCAAACTTATATTTGAGCATTTGCAATTCACATAATTGGGGTTTAGGCATGAGTGACATTTGATTACAAAGTTTTGTGAAGGTTGACTAGAATTTCTTATACTGAAAGTTACATACTTTGTTTTAAGACATTTAATGTTAAAAGATATTTAACCAATTTGATACTTCATGTAGGCCTCGTTTCGCATTAAGTTTGGTTTCTTCCTAAGAATCACCGAGGAAAATTAAAGCAGTCTTGGAGATTGGGACGGAAATTATTTAAAAAGAAAAGATAAAAACCAAGCGCTAATTTGTTTTTTTTTGATTTTCACAACAAAGACTGAATTTAGATAATACTTATCTATCTAATCTCATTTTATGTTAAAGTTGATCACATTAAAAATATTTGTTTTAGTTTTTTTTTTTTTTTATGTTACAAGAGGCAGACGAGCATGCAGCAGGCACCGAAGTGCCTACCGGCGCCCATGGACATCTGCACGACCAGAAGGCCAACAGATACGCTGCCGGCCCTTTTATATAAACTATAATTGTGCCAAATTTAATTCACCTCCGTAAGCGCAATTTTCGTAAAACAGTACATTAAGATTTCTCATTACATATTAATATATTATACTACAATAAATACAAAAAAAAAGAATCAGCGAAATTGGGATTCACTTTTATATATAAAAGTGAATATAGACTTCAATTTGGGGACTTCACCTACACTAGCTAGTCTTGGTCACGTTTGACAAGTTTTTATTGTTTGTAAAATTAGTGATAAAAGCGTCGACACGTTGAAGATGTGTGCAGAACCCTTTATTTCTAATCAATCAAGCATTTGCTATTGAGTAATCAGCTGTATGAATCATATTATTGTTACCTAGTAACAGCAATTAATAATTAACCTCACATAATATATCATATTCTAGGTAAACCCCGAGACTCAGTTTTTACATATTTAGAAAACCGCACAGATTTCGTCAGTTTGTAATTTTCTTGCTGATTCCCAAATTTAGTGACGTAAATATAGTCCTTAAAGTAAGTATGTTGTTCCCACATTCTTCCAGTGAAAGAATTTTCACTGTAAGAAAGTCAGATCAAATAGGCTGGTAAAAGTTTTTTTAGATTCGTGTCTTTTGGAGTTTGGGTATTATGAGCTTCAATTTTTAAATATAACGCCTTAATCATTCAAAACAGAATCTCAGAAAACAATTACAAACGACGAAGATTGTATTAACATAAATCAGTCATTCTGTCTAATTGAAAACGTGAAGAGAGTTTAAAGATGGTACTTATTAGACTTAATACATAGAACTTACTTCTAACAATCAATAAATAATGATAAATAATAGCGATCACTTTATTTCTTAAGACAAATGACGTTTTCGCGTAAACCGGCTACTTAAATGAACATTAAAATAATGAAACCGTAAAGTAAAAACGTGACAGTATTGTGAAACATACAATTTATGCTATTTGTAATGTTATATCATAATTATGATATCGGTTATTTTGTAAAACTACATAATCGAGTGACTATTGAATAAAATATTGAGTATTGTTTTAAATTTTGCACGTGCTATTTATTTTATTAAATAGTAAGTATTGTCTAATCTTGAGTCACGTTTTTCAGGTCTATTACTCTTTAGATATTATGCACTTAAAATACTTTGTTGCTATTAATAGAAAATAATTTATTCGTTAATCTCCGCTTTGTTTTTATTCTTTATATATACATATAAATATGATATTTTTTGTCCAAAAAATACGTAAATTGCAAAATACATAAAATAATAAAAAAAATAAAAAATAAAAGAGTTATTGAAATGTTAGCCATTATTCATATATCTATTTTATACGTAGTTCCTTTAAATAATTTATTAATTAAGGTATCTATTTTTTTAAATGACTATAATGTATACAAGTTTGTAAGCGTGTGTTCGATGCACATAAATCTTACATGTAGGATCGAACATGTTTCAGCCCAACCTTAATTTCATAATTGAACCTTTGGCTGCTACAGATATGTCATTCAATGGTACTCAAGGGTAGCTCGATGAAATTGCTATTAAGTTAAGGTAAAGTGGTCAGCGTGATACCCTTGACCTTTCTTGATTAACCTTAATGTCATTGCACCAAAAATCTTTAAGGCTCAGTATGTCTAGTCACGCAATGCTATTAGCCTTTTCAGGGTTCATTTACCCGTTTAGGTATATAGTAATTTGATCTAGATGGTCATTTTTATGAGACTATATAATTCTCTTTATAAAATGATGGATATTTAACGATATAAATTGCAGAGAAAATTGACCTGTAGAATAGCAATTCTCGTGGTGAATTCACTTCACTGTACTGAAATGTATTTGTTACAAAATGTAGTAGGTAATTATACAGTAGGTTTTAATTATATTATATATATGAGGACCTGGCACGATCATTTTCATCTATACTAATATATATAGCTGAAGAGTTGGTTTGTTTGTTTACTTGAACGCGCTAATCTCCGGAACTTCTGGTCCGATTTTAAATGTTCTTTCCTCGATAGTCTAAATTGAATCTAAATTTTTTTACCTAATTTTATGTGGACGAAGTCGCGGGAATAGCTAGTCCTAAATAAAGTCAATTTGTCCCCTTCGATTGGTTCGAAATGTTCGTGCTAGGGCCTCTGTCTGTCTTTTGGTTTTTCTCTTTTTTAGTCTATCTACCGTTTTATATTTTTGTGATGTAATTTAGATTTTTGACAATAAGACCGACATGATAAAATTCCCAAAACTAATTACTAACATGCGTTATGTACATCTGGCTAAACTTTTATAGTCGCTTACACATAAAAGTGTGTAAACAGTGAGTCATGGTCGTAAAATTCACCTAACCTCCCGCTGTGCCCGTCTAACTGTATAAAGAGATAAAACCTGATTCCTTAAAAAGGAATACTAGATTAGTACACATGTCTAAAGCAAGTGTGTAAGTATGCACGATCGCAGTGATTTCTATATTAGAGGAAAATATCTAAATGACTCACTGGTTTGATAAAGCAAAGTGCAGTTTCACGGTTATGGCTTATTCCAAGGTGCATCTCGTTGATAGTACATACAATTATATGTAGTAGAATAATCTATGAGTCTATACTAGCAGTGCGCACGCCCGCGGTTTATTTGCCGTGCAATAAAAAATGTATCTTTACAGAACCTTATGCCCTCATTCGCACGAGAGTTAAAAAGCGTTGCGTTAAATCTCGGCGTTGGCGCTGTTTTAGCGTCGTCGATACAAAAATATAGCGTATATGTATATATAGCGTTGAAAATATAACATTGCTCAATAAAACAGCGTTGCGATATTAAAGCGCTGTCGTGTAAACAAAAACTTGGGTGTTCGTATGTTTGAACGCTTTTTTAACGCGCGGTAAAAAACATCTCGTGCGAATGAGGGCTAATACTGAATGCTGAAATCTCGGGATCATTATGCTCCATTTCAGATCACGTAACATAGTAACTAGTACTATCACATTTAATACTAACAAATACGATTAAACGGAACACCAAAATATTAAGCATAACTTAAGTAGGTATTTTCCTTTTGTTTTAATTTTTATTGTATTCAATAACTCTGTATATAAAGTAAAATACGCGGAAAGTGTTCTTTAAGTAATAATTACGGCTTCGTGGTCGGATCTTGCCTATATTTCCGCTTCCAACTACTAAAATACAACCTTGTTTTTATGCGGAGCGCGAACGAAGGGTCCGCGACCTTGTGCTAATTTTGTTAAACGCTGTCCTTTTATTACGGTTTTCATATAATTTGTGTGTTTCTGTTGCGTGGCAATGATAATATAAATAAATATATCCGTAAACACCTTACTCTCCAATTCCAACACTAGAGTTTTTGCCAAGACAAAATAAAGAAGAAACAACTCGGTTTTATTTGCATTAGCCTAGGAGATCTTAGGCCAACGCCCGCCCTAAATCAGCTCCGTAGTATCACATTATTGTATAGTTACCGAAGATACGCAATTTACTCCGAAGTTGAGAATACTCAAACGCTAGGAAGCAGTCAGAATTTAGCTTCTCAGATTTGACCGGGACATATGTACATTGCAAGGTGGACCTTGCGTTATTATTGATTACAGTTTATAAAATAGAGAAGGAATAGTGTGAAGAAATGGAACAAGCGCCATCTTATGATTTCGTAACGTCTATGCATAGATCCTAAATTTAAACCGTTATATATGAAAATTGTTCATAGGCATTAAATATAAACCAAGTTACAGGTGATAGCTAGTCTATATATAAAGTCACTATGACAGGAAAAGATAATAAATTATTCAATGAATGCAACATATAATTATTTAATAATAGACCTATTATGAATACTTGTAAATGACATTGCGTTTTGTTGTTTATCGATGTTTGAAGTGTTCCCTTTGCATTTATCCTTAAAAAACCTTAATTGGATCTCGCTCCAACCTAAAATTTACTTCGGGCCGGTACTTTTCAACCTATTACATTACATTAGTTAAAATGCTAATTTTATTTTGGAAACTGAGCAATATAATGAAAAGACGTCACGTTTACTATCAAGACTGTTACGTTATATAAGAGACAATCAATTTAATTGAAAATTTTCCTTGAAATAACGACCTATAAGGAAAATAGTTCAAAATAGTTTCTTGAACATGAGGTTATGTAAATCTTCATGATTAGTCAATGTTAGTGAACTCTTTAATAATACAATTTAAGAAAGGGGCTGATTTAAGGAAAACCGAAATTTCAATCTGCGACTACGTGTAGGACATTATCTTATAGACTGGCCCGTTGGCGCAGTGGGCAGTGACCCTGCCTTTCGCTCCGGGGGTCGTGGGTTCGATTCTCACCTCGAGTCTGGATGTATTATCTATATGTATAATAATAAATAAATAATAAATATATAGGACTATATGACACACGGACCTCTGTTCCTAAGGTAGACAACTTAATGCCTGTGTTATAGGTAACATTACAAAGCTGTCTAACTCAATAGTTATTAAATACTTTTTGTTTTACCATATTTGTTTTAATTTATAATATTCTAAAGAGGCATAATAAAAATATAATCCTTAGTTCTCCCATTTCCAAAGATATGTTCAGAACTGAAGAAGATTTTCGTCATATTTGCTGATTCCTGAAAATATTAATTAAAAAAATATCTGTCCATATTAATACATTTTCGTTTAAGCTAAAAATAAAAAAGCTAAAAAGTTTTATTTACTTTGTTTTAATTATTGTTATTAGTAGCGGATCCGGACATCGTCCTGCTCTAAAATTTAAAAAAACTTTATGAGCCCTACCACAATGCAAACATAGAAAACTCTGCAAAAACACTGGCTGGTTAAACTAAAAGTGTAAACAATACTTGGATAAAACTGAATTCATCGAGCCTTTCTCAAGTTTCGCTATGTTAAACATTTAATAATTAATTTGTAGGTTTCCGTACCTAAAAGGCAAAATAGGAACCCTTATAGGATCACTTCGTTGCCCGTCTGTCTATTACTATAATATATATATATATATATATATATATACTAATACCTAATACTGTAGACTGCCTCCTTTGAAGTTGCAAAAAATCAACTCTTTAAGTGTATGCAATTAAAAGATGGCCGTTTATGTCACATTTCCCATACATTTGCAAAGGTAACTAAATCCTATACGGTACTTCCCGTTGACCTAGAAATATGCAATTTGACAAGTATAGGAAAAAATTAGATGTCAAAAACGTGTTTAAGAGCACCATCATACGATTTGCAGTACAACAAGCTAAGTTGTAAGTTTTAAATTAATCTAGCTCTTGCAGCATTGCAAATATGAAATTGGAAAAATGGTTGTATCTTTTTGTGCAAAAATATGACCTAATGTTCTGACTAAACAATATTAATTTACATCTGTTTAGTAATTTTAACTTTTATTTTAAAGACAAAGAAGTTATAGAAATAGATAGACAAATAGACTTCTATAAAGGTATGTAATTACTAATTATGCATACACTACATTGAATCAAACCTATACACATATAAATTTCATATATACGATACCTATAGCAATAATGCTAGATAAAACTTTTTTGTCTGTCTGAATTTTTGTTACTTTTAATCTCCGAAGTCTCTCTCTGAACGGGAATTTCACTGGTAGATAGATGAAGTTACGAAGAATAACATAGGCTACTTCAGTTTTAGGAACATAATTAAGGTACATGCACACAAAAATAAATGCCCTCAAAATTAACAAAATCATTTAACCATGCGAACAGAGTCGCAGGACACAGCTAGTATATTTTCATAAAACATCGGATAGAAGGCCTAGCCAGGATGAAGTTAGCCATTTCTTTTGGATCCCTAATTGAGTTTTTTTCAATAGTAGAATAAGACTTAACATAAAAAATATTATCATACCTATTACCATGCCCAGTATTAATCATAAATTACCAATTACAGATGTGTCAAAATATTATATAAAATTTGTGATACAAAATTTTAAGCGCATTCATAGAAATATTTATCGCTACATCACTGAGTTGAGTTCAGTCTCGCTTCTAAGCTTTGTAATATTTATTTACTTAGATTTTTCTCGATTTTTTATTTAGTATAAAATTGTTGAATATTAAATATTGTTTGAAAAATACAGTTATGTGCAGATGTAAACTTTTGTAGTTATATGTCCATTAATTCATTAAATAGAGATATTCTTTAGACACACATATTTCCATTCACCTTGAACTTTTACCTTTTTAACTCGATATGTTTTTCGAAACCAATAATTTCTGGCTTGAACGTTCCTACTTCAATATATTAAACGGTAGTAAGAATCTATTGTCCGAACAGCACAGAGTTTGTAAGGAATAATATTTTTATGAATGCGTATAATTATCCACATAGAAAATACACAACATATATAAAAAATGGTGAGGAAGCTTAGTGAATATTTTGCTGCAAGGTAGTTTTAGGTATGATTGTGAATTGACGTGGACTGTGTTAGGTATAAATAAATAAACGTGAGACTGATTTTAAGCAGATATTTTTTACATATTAGCTTTAGTAAAATTTAAAAATTATATTATTACGTCTTTATAACAATGTATAAGATTCTTTATTTCACGTCTTCTACATTTTAATCTATGAGGAAGTCATCATTCTTATTTGAGCAAGAATTTATTAGTTTAAATTGTATTATACAGATCTATATGAGATTAACTTAGATTTACGACCGCAAAACATTACGTACGTACGCCCGGTCGAGTTTAATTTTAATTCGCGCAAATTATTAGTGCAGTCGATGGAAACAGGTGTTACCATTCTGAAATCTAGCGCGAGCAGATAAATGTTGAATTGTTTTAAGCCCGTCTGCGGTTTTCATAAAAAGATAAGATATTGTCTGATTGATGCTGCTGAAGAACTATTATCCGAATCAGTGGTAGCTTTTAAAATATTTGACGATCAAAAGAACTTGTAAAAGTCTATTCGAATAAATGGTCATTTGAATTGATTTGAGAACCCGGTGAACTTTTTATCACTAAGTAGGCTCTAACATGGCTACGTCAGAAAATTTAAAATTTAAAACGTCTTTAAAATTTGTTTTCCACTAATGTCTAGCATGAACGAAGAGTCAAAGATGCGGTTGCCAACCTTCGAGAATCTGTTAAGAACTATGAGTTTAAAAAACAAACCCTAAAAGTAGTTTATACTTCTATAAAGCCTAGCTAACTTAACGAAGCCCAACAGATAAGCGGCCAAGTAATTTATATCTATACTACTAATATATAAAGCTGAAAAGTTTGTTTGTTTGTTTGTTTGAACGCGCTCATCTCAGGAACTGCAGGTCTGATTTGAAAAATTATTTCAACGTTAGATAGCCCATTTATCTAGGAAGGCTGTAGACTATATATCATCATGTTAAAATTAAATCTATTTTTTTTCCCTAATTATACGCAGACGAAGTCGCGGGCACAACGACTACCGACGCCCATGGACAACTGCAACACCAGAGGGCTCGCAGATGCGTTGCCGGCCTTTTAGAAATGAGTATGCCCTTTTCTTGAAGGTCCCTAAGTCGTATCCGTTCGGTAATAGAGAAGCTGGCAACTGATTTCACAGAGAAATTGTGCGAGGCAAAAAGTGTCTAGAAAAGTTTATGAAATATATAAAAATGGATCTTTTTCTTCTCTTCTTTGTAAGATCTGGAAGTCAGTCTATATTATAATCAAAGGTGTAGCACCATGCTTGCAGTCTTTTTGGTCTGCAGTCGAATTGTGCCGGCGCGTCTGAGTACCAGTACCTCTTTCTTACATAATATCGGCGTGAGGTGGTGGCAATACTGTCACGTCAAGTGGGGACAGGGCAGGACAATCATGAAATTATGCTACATTATTATTATTATACACTAGCTGTTTACAGCGACTGCGTCCAAGTGATTTAATAAGCTAGAAAAAATTGACAAACCATTGAAGTGTCTGGAACTAGTAACGTAAAGAAAGTTATTGAAAAAAACAGGAATTGGCGACGACACTTTATTAATTTTTTAATAGATTTATTTTATATTTTTCAATATATTAAGCTGAAGAGTTAGTTAGTTTGCTTGAACGCGCAAATCTCAGAAACTACTAGTCCGATTTGAAAAAGTCTTTCAGTGTTAGATAGTCCATTTATCGAGGAAGGCTATAGGCTATATATCATAAATTGAATGTATTTTTTTCGCCTACTTCGATAAAGGAATAAAACAAGAATTTCGTTTATAGCAACTGTAGATAAAACTTAAATATTAGTCAAAAAGAGGGTACTTTGCAATATCTAGTATCATGTGTAACATTTTTAATACCTCAATTGGATTGAATAAATCACGTTAAACAATAACTATGTACCAATGTATTTGCCGTCGAATCCATAAGAAGAAGAATAAATCACGTATAACATTTTACGAATAACGTGTAATATTTTAATGCTTCCAAAAATTTCGATGAAAAATTTAAACAACTAAATATTAGCCGATAATGGAGTGACTTACCCTATCTAGACGTTTTAAACCTATACATAGTTACGGCTGTGAAGGGTTAAAAGCGTTCAAAGTGGTCGCTAATTGGTTGTATTCATTGAGCTTGCTGTTAAAGGGTTAAATTGTATGTATCAAATATAATATTATATAAAGGGATTATTGAATATACTCTATTTTAAGAAGCAAAATTACATATCCGTTTGGATTATAACGTATTATCACCAAGTGTTAATTCGACACACTTAATAAACAGATGACCGAAATTGTTTTGTTGCGGGATCTTAGACCATAAAGATGAATTGATAACAAATGGTAAATTAATAAGTATACATTAATTAATAATATAAATCAGATCCTCGATAACTCAGATTCGTTAGCTAAGATTTAATTAGAGGTAGCGCCATGCTTGTAGCCGAATTGGGCCGGCGCGTCCGGGTACCAGTACCTCTTTCTCACACAGCGCCATCTAGTTTGCTTTGGTGTAACCTTTTCCACTTGACATCATTGTCATCTTGTTATGTAGCAGCCGCTACGCTATCCACAACATTGATCATCATGATCAAGCAGCACAGAGTCATCAGTGCTCTAATCTAAAAAGTATTACCTAATATTCTTTAAAAAATAAACATGAAAATCATATTTTACTATCAATACGATGCATCCATAATATAATATAAATAATTAAATACATCTCTTAACACTTATAAATAACGCTAACACTATTCAGTAATTGGTAAGACGTTTTTATCGTCAGTATACTGACGAAGAATCTTCTATAGAAGGAATCGATCGGCCGACTGATTCCTATAAAAAACCGTTCTTCCTCTTTATCATTAGTATATTAAATCTATATACTTACTGGTCTTACCTAATTCCTCCTTTTGATTCTTTCAGTGCGACCAGTACTGTCTACTTTCAAAAAGAAGGGTTCAATTCGATGGAAAATTATAAGCATATACGTGGATATATCCTGTAAAGCATCTAAGTTTATTGCTGTACAGTATACAGTATAAAAAAATGTTCATAATATAAAAACTATTTTGCCAAACTGTGTAAAATTTTTATGGAACCAAATTGCAACTACTCCATATCAAACTAAAGATGCATTACGTAATTCGGGTTCAAAAATCTGTCTATGTTGTCTGGCGCAGTGGGCAGTAACCCTGCCTTCCGCTTCGTGGGGTGTATAATTATTTTCTATTATGAGCTTTTCTTGTGTTTTTGACACGTCAATGTATCTCAACTTAATACAGGTATCTTAATAAATCTTTCATTTTTTTAAAACCTTTCTATACTTAAGCTAGTATATGAAAAATCCGTATAGAATTAAGATATATTAAACGCATCTCATTATAGATTGCGTGACATAATCTACGATAAAATAGACATGACGAAAAATTTTGAAAAATAGGTTTATAATGTTCTAAATTATCTACTATTGCCTAAAAAATTATATTTTTGCGGAAATAACTTTTTATAGCACAAAACATTATAAATTTAAGAATTCAAATTCCGTCCAAAAAACTCGAAGTTGTCATGACGTCATATTATGTTAACAGTGCGTTCCACTAAGCGTCATCTCGACGTTCTCACCGCGACAGACGATCGCAATCGTCAAATATCCAATATCTGAATTAGCACTTTAAAACGTTGCGATCGCTTATTGGAACGCAAGAATAGTAAACGGTAACGTCATACGCTCTACAGGGTGTTTTAGCTGTCATGGCGGATTGTTATATTTGGTAGATTCCTTTTTTTTGTTAATTCCTATTAATCTCGCTCGCAATATAAGAATAAATACGTTTCGTTAGCTTTATGTATCTTATTTTAACAGATAAATAAATTACTCAAATGATTTCTGATTACTGTCATGCCTATTGTAACGCGATAACGTTAAAGTAAGCAATATATAAACATATTTGAAATTAAAGTCGAAAATTTAAATATAAACACATGTGCTATGTTCAAGTTAGGTGGTTTATTTATCGTTACCGTTTCCGCTTCCGCTCATAACTTGTGCGGTTCTCGAGACGGTTTCCCCTGAGGTCCGCTCAGTTCTCTCAAGGGTGCTTATATATGCGAAGCTTAGAATGAGTAATGAACAGGCGGCGCGAAAACTTTTTACGTTTGCTCTATTTAACGTTGATTATTTTGTATTTATCACTTTCCCTTTAAAATTTACCCTTGTTTTATTTTATACGCTCACTTTATTTGCGGTAAAAGTTTTTGGGCTCATATGAAATTGTTAAGCGCTGCTTTTAAGCGCTGAATTTTGTGAAGTTTTTATTTTTATTTTAAACACTTAACTACCTCCCGATGGCTCAATTTCGTCATTAAAAGCCTCCGGCAACGCTGATATCAGGTAATACCCTTCTGGTTGTGCAGATGTCCATGGGCGTCAGTTGTTACTTGCGTGAACCGCATCAAGTTGCATAAATATTTGAAAGCAGGAGTCCATATCGGCTTCTTCGACGTCTACAAGTGTCTCCCTGTTCATGCAGTAAAGAATACAAGGGTTCTGATAAGTTTTGTTATGTATACCGTATGTACATTTAAATTGACTCATATTAAATGTATGTTACTCTTAAATTATATAATATGATAAGGCAAGTAAATACAACTTTAAGATGTCGGAAGAGATTTTTATTTGTATTCAATAATCAAACGGCATAATGAATCGAATACAGTTGCCCATATATAATACTAAATGCTGTTTTACAATTACCTTTACAAAATCACGTCACACGCTAATCGACCAACATGCCTACTTTTACTATTTCATATTGCATTTTCTCCATAAGTGATTGTAAATCTTTTGGGAAAATAAACCGTAAAAAATATATAAAGCTTTTTTCTCAATTTTCAAAAATGGGTCCCGTATCCTAAAGGCTGTCTCAAAAGCAATACTACGTTTAGTAATCCATGTAAATGTTTATTTTTATTAGTGTGAACGCAAGTCTGCGAGCGGCCTGCGATAGAGTGTCGTCGTGTTCCGAGATGGGCATCAACGCCGTCGGTGTTACAGTAAGGTCTCGCGCACACGGAGCTTACTTCGTGTTGACTACGGACAAACAGCCATATTGCCGTGAGTTTTATACAATTACTGACTGTATCCCGCGTCTTAGCCCGCGTAATATAATAAACATATATTGATAATAATACAATTTGGTAAGACATCAAATTAAAATAATTTCGAAAAATATTTTTACAACAGGGTATTATGTAAAATTAAATTAAATAAATTAAAATTAAATTCAAAATTAAGCTAATCTGGATCATACAGAAAAATCCTCAGGGTTTTGTATTATTCTTGATCAAATGTTATACTGTCATTTTTTGTTGTAGCGACTGAGGATGAACGCCGTCATCCTTTGCCGCATCTGTTAAAAGACTTGCGTCTAGGGTTCCGTATAGACCGGTCGGTCAAAGAGATTTCTTCGCCGATAGGAAGTGAGGGCTTAGGGAGAGGCTAAATGTGAAAGGCAAAATGGACAGAAAATAGTTAGTAAACACTTATAATAATATTGAAACTTGTGAGCGCCATTATTGTTTTTCTTTTAATTTATTAACATACAAATTATATAGGAAAGTATCATTTGGAAAAGTTTATTTCGGAAATAGCAAGATTGTATAGCGAATATTTCCCGTTTAGAACCCATCAACAATTTTTCCCACTCTTTCATCAACCGCATATAGTGGTTGAGTTTTTGAAATGCTCATGACAGTTACGTATTTGTTTGTATGTGTTAAGTACAAGAGTAAAATTAGTAATACTTAAATATGAAGCAGATGGGATAAATGTTAATGAGTACTCAAAATCTTCGTTATAAGGACAACGGGAAGAATTTGTTATGTAGAAAAGATTTAAAGCATAAAATTCAGAATATCGTCTAAAAGAATAACATTTGGCAGGCACAAAATGAGCTAAATTAAATAAGACTTAATTTTAACGAAATAAATTTTGGAAGGATATATTTCACATGTTTAAATCTCAAATATAACTCAGTCCAAGTTTTTGAAAACAGTTTGGTAACTTATATCTTAGAATGCCCTCTTTGCCTAATAAATACGCTGGTCAGTATCTCACATCTAACAATTAAATTGTTAATGCTACATTTTAAAGGCACAAAATCATTTGCACTAAATGTTTAATATTACTTATTAACAGCAGAGATCATTCTAATGATCAAATATTCTTGGTAACTTATAAGTAAATTTAGACAACTAGACAACGATTACTTGTATGCTATACAAGTAAGGGCCCCAAGTATGGCGCCTGATCACAATAAAAACATTCTGGTACTGTAGTTTCTTGTAATTCTACTAAATTTGAGCTTATTTCGTTTGCTACTTGATAATAACGGCACCTTCTTGGCCCAATACCTTCTATTTTAGTATCGTAAGGTGGTGAGAGTATATCGAAAAAGGCAGCGGGCATACTTAAAGCTTCTATTTCGTGATAGTTTGAAATAGTTGGTGTCAAAATGCATGTATCAGAATTGTCTCTACATACGTGGTCTTGCGATATTTCAGCAAAAAATCTTCTACGTTTATGAAAACCTTGGGCGAGGCGAGCCGCTTCGAGTTTCGCGCGCGCTGTAAAATCCTTAACACTTATGGATTCTTTTAACGGATGCTCCGTAAAACTTCTTATTCGAACGGCACCAGCTATCACTTTTAAAAGTCCGTGCATATGTGGATGATCGTGTAGAGGCATTTTAAAACCAGGTTTTAAAACAAATATACTCATGTTCACTAAATTGTTTTGGAAAACTTCGATGTACGTACAAGGCGCTTTATTTGGCTTGCTCCACGTTGCTGGGTCGTTGAGGTTCTTATCAAAGCCCAAATCGTCCGCTCTTAAACGATTCATCATGTTTTTCAACTTACTCAAGTTGGTCGCGAATTCCTTTTTAGATTTGTCGTCAAAAGTGTGCAATGCATGCCGGTACGTCGCTATAATTGGCGGGATATTAACAAGTTCCATGGTTGATTTTGCTTCATTATTTATATCCATATGAAATTTTGCAGTATTAGTACACAAAAAATTTAGTCTCGTTAGAAATGTTGGGATTATTCGGCACGATAACAATGCGAAACTGTCGGTAAATGACATTTTTTCGTCCATTAATCTCCACTGTCAATTGTCACCTGACATTTCTAATTTCTGCTGTCACAATCGGATACAGTATTGCAACAATGACCTTGCTATAATAAAACATTACATTAAATATGAATCAATAACAATATTTTCTTATTATGGAAAATATCACAAGTATTATAATAGCCAGATAAACTGCTATTACTTTGAATATAAATACTTATTTTATTCTTGCCAGTTAAAACGCCATCTAGTTTTGTTATTATAACTATATTATTAACCACATT
>JANCMC010009603.1:9647837-9691453 GCA_024363005.1 Charaxes varanes
ATATAAATACTTATTTTATTCTTGCCAGTTAAAACGCCATCTAGTTTTGTTATTATAACTATATTATTAACCACATTGAGCAACAGATGTCACATGCCTTAAAATTCCATAAGTAGTTGGAATATTATAAGAATAGTATGGGGATAATAAAAAAAGGAATAAGTATATTAAAACTATAAAAAAAAACAACATCATATAAATAAAAAACAAAATAATATTGAACGTTAAAATTTTAAAGTATGATCATACGAAGAAAAAGGGAACATTTAGTTTTTTATATGACAGTAAATTTTTCAATTCCTTTAGCCAATTTTACGTAAATTTCCAGAAAGAAATCATTAATCCTTCGAATGGTAATCGTTAAATCTACGCGTCGAATTGTCGAAAATTAAGCAATTCATCTGAAATGCGTTTAGCGTGAAACGTTAATCCGTTTTCTATGTAAAATAGTTGTGATGTCGCGTAAAACGATCCTAATTTACAGTGCAATTGATAAATTTATCTATGTTTAGGGCGTGCGTTAATCAGACGTAGTTTATTACAACGGAACGCAGTGCTGCTAACTGATAGGGCTGTTGCTAATAAGTAGTTTTATTGGAACGGAGCTAAGCGTGTAAGGAGTCATTCATAAATAATGGCACACGAATTTAAAAAATTTTTTACTTGTCACTTTTACGAAAACGTATTTTTCAATTTTATTCATCGATGAGTATTAATTAAAGGAAAAAGAAAACAGCAGGTTCTTATTAATAAATGTTTATTAAAAATATCGTATTTTTATTAGTAAATGTTTAAGAAAATACCTAAGCATAAACTCAAATAAATTTTAGGTAATAGACAAAATAAACCACTAATTCGAATAATAAACGACTAATTATTTTAAAAAGATAACTAATTAAATTTTTTACATGTAACCTCAGAAAGCATTTGACCCCTTGCCTCTGTCACACAGTGTCAGTTTTAGTCAAACCCTCTCCCGATTTATATAGGTCTCACGTATGGATGACCCCTTAGTACTGACGAATTCACCCGAAGCCAGGCAAATTTTTAGGTGTGCCCAAACTATTGAGGCGGCAAAATATTTAATTTATGTTATTTTTCATCAACTGCAAAACCGAAGTTAAAGCTTTTCCCACCGCTTTAAAACCGTAACTATTTCGTCAATTTTTATTGGGTGAAATTATCATAAAGACGTAACAAAGACCGAAACTGAAAAGTTAGTCATTTCAATTAGTTACATTGTTATATATATGTATATATACATGTCTATCGGTCCGAGAATCCGGGAAGGTTTAAACGGAACTAAATAAAGGAAAAATGATCGATTAATTAAAAATACTAGTAACATATAGATATTGTTTTGATACGGGCAGTGTTACGTTTTATGGAAAAGACACGAAGGAGAGATTTGTTAATTGGCTAATAAGAGACGAGCTTAAATTCAGACAAGACATCAATTGTCGATAATAATTATAAGTATATTCTAGCCCAATATATAGTGATGGGAACCTTTACAGCCCTAGAACATAGTAGTACAATAAAATCAAATCTTACATTTAGATTTAAACGACTTATTTATCTAAGTGGTTTATAACCCGCCACCCGCGGCCGGCTATTCCTGCCGACCACACATTAAATCTGACCCCCAAACGTATTTATTGGTACTTAAGACCTTTATATTGATTTTATTTGGGGTTTTGCGGGTGTTTAATTGGTGTATAGTGTAAACAATTCACTACGGAGCAATTGTTTTTACTTACTTTTACCGTCGGCCATTCAGGACTCCGAAAGTAAATGTACTATCGATGGTTTATTTGGCTTTGTGGTTTTGGATGTTACTGTGTAAGGTATTTTTTTAATACGACAGCTAGCATTTCCTAACTATTAGACGTAGAGACTTGAATTTTTCCATGTAGATATAAAACATTTGTGTATATTCAACTATGACGAGTACATTATTGTATATAATAATATATTAAAAAGTGAGTGTTTTAATGCAATTTAGTTTTTGTAGAGCTCTTCTGTAAAGCTGGGAATTTGGGGTTACAAAAACTTACGTAGGAGGGTATCGATATGTATGCAGAATATTATTATTTTTATAACAATATTATTATGATCTTTTTTAAACATTTAATAATTTGGTGATAACCGACGTTGGGATCATCCATAAATTGCGTCATACAATTTTTTTCGATTTTTGGACCCCCCCTTCCCCGTCCGTCCTTGTCACATTTTCGAAATTTCTCTCCCTTGGTATGACATACCTTAAAAATAGTTTTTAATGAACCTCTACGCATGCTCTAAATTATAGAAATGGGGAAGGGGGGGGGGATCAATTAAACACAAAACACGAGATCGGAAGAGCTCACGACTGAACCCTATGCATCTTGTAATCTCGTATCCGGACTTCTGACTGAAAGTTCAAACATTAGTTAAATCGAGGTGAAATTAACGCAAGATAAACACAATTAATATTCTCATTATAATTATTGTTTACACTATTCGAAACGTTATATTAATGTACTATCAAATTTCTAATTTAAATTATCCAGTTCTACATACGACTTTATACTGAATAAATTATTTTCATTGCATGGGAATATCGTGTTAGGACAGAACTTGTTAGCTGAATAGTAGAAGGGTATAAGGCAATAGTGTCGAATCCAGATCTAATTAGACTTTAATAACTCTCGTTCCAATGTATAGCGAAGTCCTATTCAGATAATAGAAATAAAATCCACATGAAAATATGGATTTTATGTTGCCTTAAAACTGCTTAGTTTTAATGATTCCAAAAGAAATATTTGTTTAGCTATCCTTACCGATCCGTAAAGAGCCAAAGATGGAAGGTTAGAGTGGAGCAAAAGTGGTGCGTACTAGTGCGTTCTGCCATCTAACTTAGGGGATCAAAAATGAAGATCAGGATAATATGGTGAGTAATACTCAATGACATTATATACAAAAATGAGATAGATAATTATGTCACAAGCGCTGAGATATCTGAGTCGATAAATTAAGTTATCTGTTTGATTTGTTGGGGTAATATACCCATACTCGTAGAAGCGAGAGACGATTCGACCATTTCTATTTGCGAACCAAATCATGTGACAAACACATTATTAGTCAAACATATTGCAATAAAGTAACTCAATTGTGAACATCACTTGTCCCCATCAGAAGCAAAGAAAAAGGAAAAGGGATGGAGTAACATGATATAAAGGTAGATGGGGAGGAGAGAAAGGATGCGGGTACTACTGTCACGGACAGTATAGGGAGAGTGGCAATAGCAGCTAGGGATCAGAACAGTTATCGGACCGTTGTGGATCTGACCAGATAAAGGAAGATCCACCCCCTGGGAAGACGTATATTAAATTTCAGAACATTTCAGAGACTGATCACTCATCAGGTGATTAATCTTGTTTAATGCTTAGACTTAAAAACGCTTTACTATACCAGTATTAAATAGGTGAACAATGAATCAACAAATGAAAGTATTGCATACCGGAAAACCGCCATTAATGTGAACACGTACCGGAAACTGGAATACTATCCGATGGCGTTTTTCACCGGAAGTGATAAAGTGTTGGTTATGACTTTTTGATTAATTATCTTGATAATTTATGATTTATGATTACTGAAATATAAGTATACGTGTATATGTTGTGTATAGGAATTCAATAGTGCCGTACCTCACTAGGTGGTGGATGTTGTTGTCTTCTAGACACGTGAGTACATTTAAGACTCCGAATGACATAGATGATTATATAAATGTCCTTTTTTTAAGTTGGTGAACATCTTCTTCCACTTAGCTTTATCCCGGACTAATGCCAGAGACTGCTTAAATTGCAAAGGATGTGGCTGTGGGGCGAGTTAAGATCACCGACTGCCGTCTGACGTCATCCCCGAAATCACCAAAATATGCACGTCTCGAATATCTGTGCAGTTCTGACGACGAACGCGACTTGAGTTGTAATTACCCTATTTCTGG
This sequence comes from Charaxes varanes, assembly GCA_024363005.1. NCBI lineage: Eukaryota > Metazoa > Arthropoda > Insecta > Lepidoptera > Nymphalidae > Charaxes > Charaxes varanes. Next base: position 9,651,826 of record JANCMC010009603.1, read on the forward strand.
GGAAAAATTCCCCTATTTTGAGGGTATGTATAAGTATTATTTTTTTATTTATTTATTTGTATAAATAATTATTATTTATATTTAATTAAAAGCATGAACTTTTTTAAATTATTTTTGAAACGACTTTCTGGTTTAAGATCTTTATTCCTCAGAAGAATTATAAAAATCATATATAGTAAAATAAATTATTTAAACTTTTAAAACAACAATTTTTATATATTCTTTTGCACTATATATATTTAATTAGAATATTAATGATAATTTTTACGAATATTGAATATGATTTTGCATTTTATAAACTTGAAAGGGTATTGCTGAGTTTACATCAGTAACTATATGTATTTTAAATAAATAGGTTTAGCATTGGTTGGATTTTAATTAATATATTTCATATGATGCAATAGAAACATAAATTATAATTATTCATTAAATATCATACAAAGTCGTGGGCATAAACTAGTTGCTTACATTATCAATTATTTGTCAAACACTCGAACAACACTCGTTACATAGATATTTATCGACAGATCTAAGTCACAAACGCATAATCGGACTAGTGACGTGACATTAATTACTATCGATAGTAGCAAACTTGTCAGTTGAATTAATTATACTCCACAGTTGTGTTTGACTTACGATTTATTATCGATAACGATATGCAAACTAGATGTATCGCCCCAAACACCCCGCCCGTTGACGCTGTGAAGGTCACTCTGACCAACAGCATTACACGATCAGAAAAAAAAAATTAAAGCTGAAGAGTTTGTTGCTTTGTTTGTTTACTTGAACGTGCCAAACTCAGTAACTGCTGGACCGATTTGAAAAACTCTTTCAGTGTCAGATAGCCCATTTATCGAGGAAGGCTGTAGGCTATATATCGTCACGCTAATATTTGTCACCTAATTTTATGCGGACGAAGTCACGGGTAACGACTAGTTTGCACTAAAAATAGATGAGTGCGCAGCTTTTTCACAAAAATTCAATTATTCGTTTTATACAACACCATTTGTACCCAGAGTGTGGACCTTCCTTTTATCCACTTCGGGTACGCGACCCCGGGCTAGCCTAGCTGCTGTTGTCACTCCCCTGCATCGTCCAATTATGTTTTTCTTTCGTCAGGTTGATCCCCTGCGACTTCATAGCACCAGCGCAAACCCACAACCCAATATCTGGTGGGTTGCATCACAAGATCCTGCTCGCCAACTTCCTGGCGCAAACAGAGGCGCTCATGAAGGGAAAAACCTCTGAAGAAGTAAGTATTCTTTTTTATTTTAGTTTTAAATTGATATACATATTTATAATATAATCTATATATATGTATATCTTATATATAAAATTCTCATGTCACAATGTTAATTACCGTACTCCTCCGAAACGGCTTGACCGATTTTTATGAAATTTTATATGCTTATTCAGTAGATATTAATTATTATTTCATATTGTCTGCAAATATTTATATGGTGCTTAAGAAAGTGAACCAGACTGCGACCAGATGGGCATATCTTCAGGTCGTTCGTCGCCGCGCTCTCTGCAATGGAAGTATTTCTTTTAATTTAAACATATTTTCACTGTACAAAATAAATCACGCCTGTAATATACCAACTACGTGGTTTATTAAATATTTTAGCTACGCGGGAGCAACAATCAAAGACCGGTTCAGAGACACAACTGGAATTCTTTCTCTTTTTCTTCTACAACTCTCACTTCTTCTTCTTCTTCTACAACTCCCACTTCTTTTTCTTCTTCTACAACCCTACAATACCAAAACTGATACAAAACTAGCGGACCCGGCAGGCAGACTTTTAGAAGTTTTTTTTTTTAAATCGTCAAACATTTTAAAACCTACCACTGATTCGGATAAGTTCAACCACTAGAAGAATCAGCAAGAGACTCGTTAGCCACTCTATTAAAAGTAGTTCATACAATACTTTTTCATGTTAATATTAAGTACGAAGCTGGAGCGACTCGACTCCAAGCATTTTTTATCTTTACGCGTTGTTGTTCTGTATTAAAATTGACCAAAAATGCATTTAAACAGATTTTTTTTTTTTTTTAAAGAATATTAGGAATACTTTTTAGGTATGTCTAATATTCCCTTTTCCCCTCCCACTAAGCTTAAATTAAAAGCTTGTATTGGGAGTGGGTGCGACAATACCCCAACGGCGGATTGGCAAGGGATAGGGGAGAGTGACAGAAACAAAGGGAGGCCTATGCCCAGCAATGGGTTATCAAGGGCCGAAAATTATGATGATGACCATTATGAGATGATAATATATTCTCTTATGGAACCAAAGAGCCACAGCTTCATCCAAAAAGCTCGCGAGCCACATGTTGCCGACCCCTGACCCAGCCAAATAGTATTATTAAAACGTAAAAAAACAACATTGCCCTGTATGTGCTTTAATCGAACGCACACTCAAGTCTTAATTATTTAATAGTGTATCATAGACCATATAAGTTTTTGTGAGGTTCTCGTGTTCACTGAAGCCACTGACCTTGGCAAGCAGACGTATAGCAGCAGGCTAATGAGTGATAATTTATTTAATGTCATTACGTGTTTTTGTCTTCAATCCACGCTAATATAGCCGCTGTGACCTTACTTATATAAAACTAGATAAATACCTTCATTTGCTACAGTGCGTTCAGTCTAAAAATGCACGCCCCTCCAAAGTATTCACCTCTAAATGTTAAATATTGTCTAGACGCACGCCCGTCAGTAATATTGGCTTTTTAGTCATCGCTTTCAAATCGCTGCATTCACACAGGCAAGCGTTGCAATTATTTTCACATACACTTTAAAATAATTGAACTTAGTGGAGGGGTATGCTTTTTTAGACAGAACGCACTCTACCGGGTATTGAAGTATAGTTTTATACTTCATTTTATTGTACTCAAGAATGGTAGTAATGTCACCGTGAAGTGGCGGCAATGCTGTCACGTCAAGTGATGGTATTGTTGTCGCGTTTCGTTCGGTTTGTGAGACTTCCCGGAGGCCTAAACTCGTCATTAAAGGCAACGTATCTGCTAGCCTTCTATGGGCGTCGGCGAGCACTCAGGTGCATGCTGCCTGCTCGTTGGGCCCTTGTAACATAAAAAAAAAATATAAGCTCGTTCATCCAGGTACTTAAATGATAACTGTCTCGCTGTAAATAAATTAAAAAAAAAAAAAAAAAAAATTATACAGTACTTGTTATTGACATTGACCGTCATAATAGACTCTTTATGGGCACACCGGTTATAGCGATCAATATCAAGAATTTTTACTCATTACGATTAAGTAGGGTAAGGATATGGGTAGCATTTTAGGTACAAAGTATTAATATTACATTAAAGTACAAAATGGTATACGTCTAAATAATTTAAAGTATTTCTGTCGTAATAAAATCTTTTTAGTAAATACTTGCAACAATGACGCGGTTACCGGTTTGTGAAGAATAATGTTTATGGAAACGAAGTATATCTTATTTACTATTCAATATACTTATAAGAAAATTTATGGTTTTATAATCTTCTACGAATAATACATATATAAAAATAATTTCATTAACAAAATAATAGTTTTTATTGTTTAATAACTGATGTTTTTTTTTTATATTACAAGGGACAAAAGGCAGGCGGTTCCTACCGACGACCATGGACATACACAAACAGGAATATCGCGAAATAAATAATCCTTTACATTATAAAATTTGAATAAGTTTACGTTTTACGAAAGGTTTAAATTTATTTAAAGGAATCTCCCGAATATCATAGAGGAGTTTGTTATAAAAAAGTGTACAGTTATGTACATTTAAAAGTGGAGTCAATTTTAGGGAACCTAGGTGAGTGCACATTTACTTACTTTTGGTTTTAGTACTTTCATACAGTACATAGTTACAAACGGAAGGCGTGATTTACGCTGGACGAACTGAAATTCATGTCGTTGACAGAAGTGATAGAGACGCTGAATGGACGCTTTTCACATCGCAGATCGTGTATTTCTATACAAAATGCTTCAGTTTGTAAACCCTGTTCAAACGGACGGTTTTGTGTGGCTGTACATTTCGAGGAATCAAAAGCTTTTCACTTTGAATGTACCTGTTTTGTTTCGCTACAAAAATCGTTTTAATTAAATATTCAAACTACGTGTGACTTTTCAGCCCACCTTTGTCGACTCTCATACGACATTCTACTTAGAAAAAGATATACCAGGAATGCTCTAGGCATGCTTTCTCTCCAATCAAGCGCTTTTGCTAGGAGCAATTATAGTCCAATGAGGAGGTCGTGGCCTAGTCAGTGGTTGGTATTTGAGTCGATTGCTAGGTTAAGTAGCTCTTGCTGCGACCGGGTGATAGATGGGTGACCCATTCTAATACTAGTTTATATCCTTGACCCTATAGGTCATAGGGCGCCGTGACCTTAGGCCGATTCGTTCGGTTTGTGAGACTTCCCGGTGGCCTAAACTCGTCATTAAGGGCCGGCAGCGCATCTGCTGACCTTCTGGTAGTGCAGATGTCAATGGGTGCCGGTAGGCACTTCGTTGCCTGCTGCCTGCTCGTTTGCCCCCTTGTAACATAAAAAAAAACATATATTAATGAGAGTAAGAGGCTATCTGTACTTCTATACAATATATAAACCTGACGAGTTTGTTTGATTGTTTACTTGAACGCCTATAATCACAGAAACTACTTATCCGATTTGATAAATTCTTTCAGTGTTCGAAGTCGAATAAATAACATTTTATAAAAAGGTCCTTTCTTTTACATCCATGTTTATTAATTACACACACTTTATTTAAACGCCTTTAATATTTAATAATGTAATAGCTCTCGGCGCTTTCAAGGTAATTATTTAAGTGCTCTACATTGTCGAAGCAACATTGTAATCAAACAAAGTGTCCCAATAAGCGCGGTAACGCGGAAACGAACAGGCCGACACACGCGCCCATTCAACAAGTCAAGTTGCCGCATTGCAATCAATCATAATCACGGCCTCTTTCACCTCGACTAATGGCCCACAAAATGGCGGGCCGCGTTTAAAATCTGCGAGTGTTGGCAGCATTGGAAGGTAACCGTTCGGAAATCGAGCACAAAGCGGGAGCGCCGGCTTATCCATCATGTGTCGCCGCAGCCGCACCTGACAAATGCGCACATTTGCTACGGCTTCTCAGCGACATTTGATATCCGACCTCCTCCGTGTTTCGGAAGGCACGTAAGACAGTGGGACCCGATTAATGTCACTTTGTGATATTAGTCGTAAGGTTGTAGAAATCGTGGGGGTTCAGAGGATGACGTTAGATGGCAATCGGTTATCTTAACTCGCCCCACAGCCACATCATCTACAATCTAAGCGGACCTTGATAGTTAACCGGGATAAAGCTAGGAAGAAGAAGAATAATGAGGAGAGAGACAGAGTTGTACGTATGACACCGGTATAGATTGTCTCCTGGTCATATCAGAACAAAACCTATAGGTATCTAAGCGTACTCTGCTACCTAACCGGGATAACGCTAAGAAGAAGAAGAGATGGCCTGCCTGCCCGTTTATCTTGTAAAATAGGAAGGATGTTACAATATTACTTAATTCTGTTGAAAAAGCTTAACACAAATTTACATTATGACCCGTTTTTACATATACGAGTACTTGTTTATGCAAAATTAATTAAAATTCTGGAACGTCTCCAAGCTAAACTTGTCTTCCTGCCAATATGCGGAACACAACAGTTTATACTTTAAAGTTTTTAGAATATATATATTGGCCTTTATAAACATCAAATAAATAACATTTAAGATCTGTGATTTAAAAATAAATACCATGTTCCAGGTACCTATGTGCATATTTTTTTATGTCAGCATTACTTAATACTATTAATTTTTAATCTTTAATATAAAAAATAGCTAAAAGCGTGTCAAGACACGCTTATATAGAAGGGTTCCGTATCTGACACACTATAAACGTATTTTTTAAACAACTTCAAAAGTTGTGGTTCGATTCCATTCAATATAATTTTTCTAATGACTTTTATTCTATCTATTTTATCTATTTTAGCATGTTCTATCAACATGGAAAATTTGGAAATGCTAGGGGGAACCACCTTACGAGCTGACAGACAGACGGACGGACGAACGGAGTGATATTATAAGGGTTCCTTATAGTACTACGGAACCCTAAAAATCATAATAAGGTAATTTTGACTTCTTGTCTAGTATCTACAAAGCTTCTTATCTAGAAGACCCTGCAAAGCTTAATTCGATTTCTTTGCTTTTTTGATGGTGTCAGGTTATACGGCGAAAACTTTTCCACGCTTTAATCTTGGTTTTATGAAACCTGCTCAGGTTTAGTTTTGTTATATAAAAATTGTTTTATATACGTTTCATTGTCCGTATAATATATATATTAAATAACAAAATAAGTCTGATCGATTAAAACATGACTAGTCTTTAGTTCTGGTTAAATGCAGCAGCTGTAATAGTCTGGGCACCCACAAATCTACTTACAAACTTCATTTCGAGCAGTATTACGGCTATTAATATTCTTGACTAACAGGATGACTATCAAATTTGGACTTTCACAATTTAAATTTTTGCGATGTTAAAGTATATATATATAAACTGTATAAATTAACCTAGATAACAGGAATTATTACTAGTTTAAATAACTGACATTGAAGTTAGAGGTAGCGCCACGCTCGTAGCCGAATTGGGCCGGCGCGTCCGGGTACCAGTATCTCCTTCTCACATGAGATCAGCGAGAAGTGGCGGCAATGCTATCACGTCAAGTGATGGTATTGTTGTAGCGTTTCGTTCGGTTTGTGAGACTTCCCGGTGGCCTAAACTCGTCATTAAAGGCCGACAACACATGTGCTAACCTTCTGGCCGGGCAGATGTCTAGAGAGAGAGTCAGAGGCTGTCTGCTCGTTTGCCCATTGTAACATTTAAAAAAAACCTTGGCTGGCCGCAACTTGTATTTTTCGTTACATAAATGATTTAAAAATAACCTTTTGTCCTTTAATCGTCTAGATTGAATATTAAATATTTTACGTTGAAAGGTTCGAGAATTTCAGCCTTTTACACGATCCTATATCATGGTACATTACATTAATTTTTGAGAATGTAATATATTAATAAAATAGACTTAATATTGTAGTATGAAACGAGAGAATAATAATTTATTTTCTTTGTAAAATCTTAAGAGAAAAAAAAGAGACAGAGGAAGACCCCCGTCTACCTGGTGGACTAGCATGACCAACCTCATTTTTTTTTTCATTACGATTAATAATTTAACCAATCCGACAAACCTTGACAGAATGTCATGGCGCACAAGAATTAGGAGAGCCGACCCCACTTAGCTAGGGAATGAGCAAAGAAGAAGAAAGGGAGATAAAACCTTAAGAGAAATATAAATGATTTTCATTAGGGCTCATACAAACGCACAGCCACGTCAAACTTATAACACCCCGCTTTTTGTGTACGTGGTTAATACTATTTTTGCTTGCAATTGAGGCGCGTCAGTTTTGTACTTTATAGTTAACATGCAAAAATATAAATTTACACTCAGTTTTGTAAGAACAATTTATAAACGATTGGCTTACGAGTTTCTTGCTGGTTCTTCTAATGGCTCGACTCTTCCGAATCGGTGGTACCTTTTAAAATATTTGCTGATTCAAAAGTCTACTTGAATAGAATATTATTTGAATTTGAATTTTATATATAACAAGCAACCCACCTCTGCTTTGCACAGGTGCAGTATAGATATACATGTATTATAAACCTTCCTCTAGTAACACTTTATATGAATGAAAATCGCATTAAAGCCCATAGCGTAGTTTAGAAGATCTACGCGTACAAGGAGGGTATATCAGGAGCAGATGTGGCTGTGGGGCGAGTTAAGATGGCGGACTGCCGTCTGACGTCATCCCCACGATCTCTACAATCTCACGACTAATATAACTCCGTGACATTAATCGGGACCCTTTGTTAATGTGTCTCCCAAGTAACAGTGGATATTTGAAAACTAGTGTTAGATTGGTCACCCATCATCACACGGTTGCGGTAAGAACTGCTTAACCTAGCGATCGGCACATTAATTAAGTTACGACCTCCTCCAATATTTATGAATAAATATAAAGATATAAAAGTTGAACAATTAACTATTTTAAACGATTATTCCGTTAATGAGTGCAAAATGCGAATTAATTTCACGCTTTTAATTACGCAGTACAATGTAGTTTTGTAAATTTTTAATTGCTAAACATTAATACTTTACTGTTAAACCCGTGGATATTATTTAATTTAAACGTATAAGTGTTTTAATAATGCGTAAATCGTTCTGATAATTTTGAGTTTTATAAGTACGGTACCTCGCATTTTTAGGGTTCCGTTGTACTACAAGGAACCCTTATAATTTCGCTCTATCCGTCCGGCCGTCTGTCCCTAGCATTTCCAAACTATTAGACGTAGAGACTTGAAATTTTCCATGTTCATAGAAAACGTTAAAAACTCATTAGGGAAATTATTCTGAACGAAATCGAACAACAACTTTTGAAGTTATTTAACAAATACGTTTATAGCGTATCAGATACGGAACCCTTCTATATGAGCGTTTCTTGACACGCTTTTGGACATTTTTCTTTAAAACAATTCTATCATTAGTCTAAAGTTGATAATAAGTTCAAAATCAATAAGTAAAACTATTTGTGACATGAAAGAAGTCACGAGATTTAGCTAGTCTATATCTATACAAAAGTATAAAGTTGAACAGTTTGTTTGTTTCAACGCGCTAATCTCAGTAACAACTGGACCGATTTGAAAGATTCTTTCAATTTTAGATAGCCCAGTTATCGAGGAAGGCTATAGGCTATATATCATCACACTAAACATTTCACCTAATTTTACGCGGCCGAAGTCGCGGGTAAGAACTAGCTTAAAATAATCTTCATTAGATATCTCGATGATCTCGCATATTAACCTACTTCGATGCACGCAGAAATTTAAAAAATTAAATTGAAATGTAAACATAACTTCTGGTAATTTAAAAGAAGAAAGAAAGATAGAAAACACACTTAATTCTAAAAGTGTTACATGCAGTACCCAGACTGCTCAGCTCAATAACAGAAGTAATTTTATGCTAAGAATTATGTCTGTCTGTAACACCATACAGAAAGGGTGTACTGTACAGCTCAGCATAATTTAGCTTATAACACATGACGCTGATTTTCAGCTGAGACCCAGGTGGTGTCACAGCATAAACAATAAAAAGAAGTATATATATTAAATTTTACATTAGAAACCCATTTATCACCCATTTCTCAGCGGCATTGGTACTGGAAGATGTCTATACAGCGATGTCGGAGATAAAAACATTCAAATCTCGTCACGATCATCGTCAGAAATAACGTGACTAAGAAGAGAGATGACTGCTCATCAATCATCACGCAGCGACGCGTGTTAGACAATATCATAAGATTTTTGCGTGAAATTACATATGTATGACATTACATATGTATTTCTAATTAGAATGTAAACAACCCATAAGAATATATTAACATTTTTGATGTCTTACAATATTATTTTTTTAATCAAAGACCTCTATTAAATATTTTTTGTAAAAATCTTTTTACAAAAGTCTGGCAAAGACAAAGTATCAAGTTATGTAACTCCTGCGCACACTCTCCGAAGAATAATCTGTAGAAGACCGATAAACACGCCACCCTACGATGATGTTCTGGGCTATAGAGATTTTTGTCACTTGTATCACCTATGAGTCTCCTTGCTATCGATTTCACCCTCTTAATTGAATTCTAATGACAGAAAGTATCCTTTGTCCTTCTCCAAAGTCCAATCAACCTTTCTAACGAATTTCATCAAAATTGGTTCACCGGTTTAGGCGTGAAAACGTAACAGTCACTTTTACTCTCACATTTATAAAACTTTCTGTATATTCTGTTAGGAGATTTCATCAAACAAGTTCTTAACGTATACGCGAACAATAAGCACAATAAGTAATTATCTAGAATGTTGTGGGAGAAATAAATTTTCTGATGTAAATTGCCTTTCAGCGTTATTGTTAGAAGTATTTTCTTGTGAACAAGAAAACAAGACCAAGTCTTGTGTTTTACTTGCCCATATCATTATCCTTTGTATTTTATATTAAACGTGAACAAAACGGTTTCCATTTTATACACACGTTGAACATACGTTTTACATAATGTAATAGCTCACCGCAGTAGATGCAAGTGTGTCACTAAATACAAAGGTCGCGCAAACATAAGACAGATGTAAATACACATATAAATTTGCGTAATCTTCTATTTCTTTGCTTAAATTGCAGATGATGTACATAGCTGTAGAGCCGAGTAAAGACGACCGACGGCCCCTACAATATCTAGAATTTCAGTATCGGTTGCGAAAAAAGACACTTAAGACACTTAGAACGTTCATCTGAAATAAACGCTTCTAACAGTAAAATGGTACAATACTTTATATCACTTCAATGTGGGCTTCTCAGATCAGGACCAATGGTTCCCTCAAAAACTTAGCTTTTAAGTATATGCTATTACCAGAATATCACATATTATGGTATACAGATTCGCTTAAAAGTGCTTTAAAAAGCTAAATTAATAAAGAAAACTGTGTATACAGTAGCAAAAAGGAAATTTCGAAAACCCCGGGACGTACTGAAATGAAATTTGACAAAGAGGTAGTTGATAGTTTTTCGACAGTACTAGATTAAGGCGGTCTATACGTACTAGCAAATGTAATTTTACGCGGACGAAGTTGCGGGAAACAGATGTTTAATAGTATTTCAATACCAGTTACAAATATATCGGCTACGGAAAGAGAGACACTTAGAACGGTCGACTGGCATAACGATTGGTCTATCGGCTCCGAGCTTTGACTGCGTCGGTTACGAAATCCCCGATAACCGAATTAAAGTGCGCGCCACCCATTACGTGCTATCGGTAAAGACAGTGACAGAAGATGACGTCTGGATAGAGTAACCACAAGTTTGAATCACTTGAGTAGACATGTCCCGAATTGTTGCGTTCGAAAATCGGATATTAATGGTGTTCTTTAACCAAATACTTAGTTAATATAACCCAGTTCGTGATGAGTTGAATAGCATAAAGATTGGACAATTTTTTTCAATTCGAAGAAAGTGAACAAAATTATTGCAAAGTGCGTTTTCCGTTTCGCAATTAAAACCGACGACATTAGCATTTTTATTTTATTTAGACCAAACTTTCTATAAGGTCAGCCGTACACTGTCGAGTTTTAAAATATTTATATGTTTGTTTATGGACATTGTTTCAATTATTTATCTTTAAAGTTCTATCGAAATCATTCCAGGCGTTCTGGAGATTACGTGTATCAGGTTGACAGACAAAATGAACATTTAGTGAAAGTATGAATGCGTTTTATGAAAGTTAAAATAATTTTATGTGATTGTTTATGGACATTGTTTCATCTATTTATCTTAAAAGTTCTATCGAAATCGGTCCAGCCGTTTCGTAGAATACTTCTAACCTTTGGACAGATAAAAAATAAAAAATGCGGTCTGTGAAAGTATACATGCATTTAGCGAAAGTATGAATGCATTTAGCGAAAGCATGAATGCGTTTAGCGAAAGCATGAATGCATTTAGCGAAAGAATTTTACTTGATCTAAACTTCTTTATTTCACACAAACATGCACTCCAGTTTTATTTATGTGTATAGATACATACAATATTTAATTAGATAGGATCTAGTAAAGAGCTATAAATTATATAGCAATTAGCGTGATCAAAAATGACCATAATCAACTACTATAAATAAATAGAAAATTGCACGACCGTGGAATCTCCCTGCAGTAATCGTTTATAAAAAGTGGGCCAACAAAAATTATCTGGTTCACCTTTGAATTGATAGTTCGGTTCTTGGCCTGTCCAAATAAGTTTAATTTCTTTAGAGACGTGATACCTGATATATTATATAACTTTAGCCCTCGTTAACAATTAATTCTTATGTACTGTTTCTATTCAACATCTCTAACTAATTCTGCTCTTTCTTGTGTGTTGTATTTATTTGTGGAAACTTTACTGATCTATGTATTAGTTTTATTAGCATTAAGTTTATGTAAAACATGTACATGTATGTTTTCCTTAAAAATAAAATAAAAATAAATGTATTTAAATTTTACATATTTTAAGTGTTAGTATAGAATGTGAGCGTAAATGTTTTTTATCAGCGTGTATATAATAACAGTAATTAGCAAAATCATCCGCTTTTTTAAATGTTGTGCCTTACAATATTACTGTCAGTAGTTCTGCTTTTAGGTCCAGGTAAATGAAATAAAATAGAATAGTTGCCACGAAAATAAATCTTAATGAATTTTTGTTATGGGTAGTTGATAGGGGTTTAAATATTACATAAATCAAGTATAATTACTAAAATATATCAGATTGTTTAATATTTTTTTAAATATAAATCAGAAGCAGCAGTCAGAGCGAATGACGTCACCTCTTGTCAAACAAATTGTTATTGCTAATCTACACTCCAATCACACTCAATTACAGCTGTTTGTTTGGTAAGACGTTCCGTCAGAAAGACGCTATGACAGTTCAAAGCGTTTTGGCATAAATGGATAAGTGGGGTTAGTGGGGGCGGGGGGGGGGGGGGGGGGGGGGGGGGGGGGGGGGGAGTCGATACCCGAGTGGAGTATCGGGGATTTTTTAAATTTAATATATTAATTTATAGTCTCTTAGAAAATCTCTCAAAGAGAAATACATTAAAACAACCTCGTTCAATAGATAGCTATTTGAGATTAACCTTTGCCTTTCTTAAGTGAACATCGATTGTTGGTTCGTTCAATCAGTACCAGCTATTTAAGTGATTGATTTTTTAAACTCCGTGCCTCCAGGGCGCTGGCACCATTTGGTCTCTGGCTAGTCACGATTTAATAGCGGTAACAATGGAGTTATTGTAATGGAATTAAGCCTTATAAAAGGTCATTTATTAACTAATGCGCCGTCTTAGATATCATTCCATCACAGCTACATTATCATGGCAGTAATCAGACCAGTATTGTCATAAGAAAAGTGTCTAGCTGTGATTTTAAAATTTTATATTTTGAGTGCAGTGTCAATTTTGAGGAGTTTAGGCCAACGGAAACTCTCACAAACCGAACGAAACGCGACAACAATACTATCAGTTGACAGTGACAGTGACAGCATTGCCGCCACCTCACGCCAATCTTATGTGAGAAAGAGGTACTGGTATCCACACGTGCGGGCCTCATTTGGCTGTAAACCAAAAAGCCATCCGTGCGCGCGCTACGTGAAGCCACACGCGCTTACCGTAGCTCGCCAAGGTCCGTTCAAATATTACAATTTGCGCGATTTCGCTCAAAATAATACTTCTAGTGCTAGTACTGCTCACGGAGAGCGGTATACTGTGCCCGGGAGGTGCCCGGGAGGTATTCTGACCCACGGGAACACAACGGAGGGTCCGTTTGCAGGAGCGTCTGAATATTTCTATGCACCGATGCACATGCTTCCGATTCGATTTTATTTATCTAAATGATTGTATGTTTCAAATTCAAATGATGTTTTATTCAAGTAGACTTTTACAAGCTCTTTTGAATCGTCAAATACTTTAAAAGCTACCACTGATTCGGAAGAGTCGAACCACGAGAAAAATCAGCAAGGAACTCGTTAGCCACTCTTTTAAAAACTGTTTTGTTATAAAAATTTATTTTATCCCAATTTTGCACGTTAACTATCTAGTACAAAGCTGGAGCGACTCAACTCCGAGCAGTTTTATCTTTAATATAGTCTTCGACAGTATAGTACGCTTTACGAACGAGCGTGTTTTTTACATGTAGTTTAAATTTAACTAGAGACAGATGTAACATTGCATCTGCAATTTTGTTAAAGAAGCGTATAATTGCGCCCACAAACGATTTCCGTACCCCAGACGCAGGAACGTAGTCTCAATGTGAAAGTTTTCCTACGAGTTAGATCATCCCCTCCTCCCGCTACCGGTATCTCCGGGAGGCACCTGGCGCAGCGCGCTCACGGCGCGAGCCCCTTGCAGGAACAACCTGACGGTGGTGGAGGGCGAGGTAATACGGAATTAATATCACTTGGCCAATTTAGCATGTTCAGTTGTTTTACCATCTTAATGGTTAAAAATGTTACCGTTAAAAAATAATTAAAATGTTACGTACATGTAAGGAACGAATGAGTTTACAAAAAAATTAATGAGTGAATGGAGATTGCCAAAAGAAGCGGACCCATTGTTATTTATTTTCTTATATTAATAGCTCAATCATTTTTCTTTAAATTTTAATGAATATAGTGTAACTATTCCGTGAGACAACGAAAAATATATCACTTCTGGATAAGTCTTTTACCTTGTAAAACAATCCTAAAGCAGTTATTCTTCTATACTTTACAGAAGGGTCGAGAAGTCCTTTTGTAATCACCATTTCTTGATTCAAAACCTTAATAGCCTCTTGCAGTGTTTCATTTACAAACAATTTTTTACCCACTAAATATTTTTCAGTATTCGAGGCGCGAATAAATGTCGTAGAAAGACCTCCATATACTATTCTGCAGTTTATTACTTGGTTATCCGATGTTATTTTATAATGAAAGCAGCCTTGTATGAGAGCGTGCGCATTTTGAGCACGTGGCATTATCTGAAAAGGAATAAGTTACTCATATATTTTTTTTATGTCGCAAGAGGCAAACGACAACAGGCAGCTAACTGCCTACTGACGTCCATGGATATCTGCAAAACTAGGAGGCAAGCAGATGCATTGCCGGCCTTTAATGACGAGTTTAGGCCACCGGGAAGTCTCACAAACCGAACGAAACGCGACAACATTCACTCGCTCAGGGTCTGCCAGTTCTATCACATCTGACAGTTTTTGAGCGCGACAATATAATTCCCGTGCCTAGAGAATACGATAAAATAAGCTTAATACATTAATCAAATCATCTTCTTTTATTCTTTAGACAAACATACAGTATATATTAGCCGTCATTCACACGACAGTTTATTTACCGCGCGTTAAAAAAGCGTTCAAATAGAACACATGAACTCCCAAGTTTATGTTCACAAGACAGCGCTAAATAAAACAAGCAGCAAAACAACGTCGCTTTCTTATCGAGCAATGTTCTATTTTCATCGCTATATACATAGATATGTACATATACATATGTATATATTTTTGTATTGACGACGCTTAAAGAGCGCCAACGCGGAGATTTAACGCAACGCTTTATAAACTCTCGTGCGAATGTGGGCTTATTCTTAAAGTTAATGCTAATAAAAACTAATAAGTTTCCATAGAGCAGAATTAGTTTAAAAAATATATATATCATAGGTTTCTTATAAACTAGAAAGAGAAATGGGCTTCAACCCATAAAATATATATGAATAAGTTGTTAAATAGAATTGTTGTATAAGATTTTTTAATGTTTAATTCCTTGAGCTATATAATTTTGACAATTAGCTAGGGTTATATACTAGCTCTTTCATGCGACTTCCTCCGCGTAAAATTTAACTTGCCATTAGCTCTCTTTAATCTAAGCTCGATAAAAAAATTACTTCTTAGCGGAGATCTACTACAAGCCTTCTGGCTGTGCAGTTGTCCTTTGGGATCGGAATAAATAAATATATACTGGAATATATGTTACACGGACTTATGTTCCTAAGGCAGTTAACTTAATGTCTGTGTTATAAGTAATATAGGCTTGTTGTATTTGTGTATAAATATATATATATATATATATATATATGTAGAAATATATAAATACATACAGGTATAATACACCCAGACTCTAGGCGGGAATCTAACCCATGAGGGTTAGATTCCCATGCCGCCATGGATTGCCCACTGCATCAACGCGTCCCTTACCATTAGGAATTCCTGCCAATTTGAGTCATATCATTAAAAAAAACAATCTGGCGAATATGGTTATATCCAGCAGTGAATAATGAATATTTCAACGCGAGGAAATCTATTGGGAGTTGGAGTCCTCATCCACGGAGGGGAGGAAATGTTTAATGTAATTAAAGCACGCAGAAAGTCGATAAACGTGCTTTTACTTATAATTTTATGTTCAACTTTATGTTGTTTCGTTTTATTTTTATGAAACTTTCTTTTTTATTATAAATCTATCTATAATTTATATCTACAGTTAGATTTTATTATAAACTAGCGGACCCGGCAGACAATGTTCTACCCGAACATTGGGCTACTTACTATTTACTTCTATTATCCTATATCATCCCCGTTCCCGTAACCGTTCCCGTTCCCATCCCCGTCAGTTCAAATTGACTCTACATTTTGCATGGGAAAAAGAAAAGGGCTGATACACAAATATTTTTTTTAGAAATATATAAATACATACATATAGATAATACACCCAGACTTGAGGTGGGAATCGAACCCACGGGCCCCGGAGCGGAAGGCAGGGTCACTGCCCACTGCGCCAACGGGCTAGTAGATGTTGGTGACCAATAAAACAACACAGAATAACTACACGCTTATATTTATTCATCTGAAGGCAAGTCATACAACACAATATGTACATATTGCAACAACTCTCGTGTTAACGGGCACCACACTATAGCTTCACATATTTAAACACTGCATCGATTACTGAGTGTGAGCCATATACAGTTAAAAAGCCCCGCACCAAAAACAGTGATCAAACAAGCGTTCAAACATTTGAAACTATACGCGTGGCGCGGGCTTTATGGCTAACGTTTGTACAGATTAATATCACAACGGCGAAAAATAATAACGTTTTAAAGCTATTCTCGCGTATCTCTAGACACTAATCGTATTAGGCTTAATTATTTATAATGCATTTTGTAGAGATTTAACAAAACACCGCTTAACCTAGTTATTATGTTGATCACAATAAGATCCATTTTTCCACTAAGCGACTAGCGTAGAAAAAATTATACATAAGGCCGCGAACAAAGAAAAATGCTGAAAATTTGCAACTCGAATTGTACACCACTAACATTGTCGCACATTTTGTTTGTGTGTGTGTGTGTGTGTGTGTGGTTTCTGCTGTTAGCTCTATTGGCCTCGATATCGACATCCGGTGGTCACTTAGTGTAATATTAAAAAAAAAATCCAGTAGAGTCGAGTATCGGATAGAGGATCACGCGTATATTAATTCGACCCATTAAGCTAACGAGGCTCAACCAAAAAGAGAGACAGTATACCAAAAGATAGCATCAGTACAGGTAAGTCTTTTGCTTCCATACCTGTCGAAGGAAACTGTGACCCTGTATAATCTCTCAGGCTCCGAGCAAGGCGGTACAGCCGCTGGCGCGCGCACCACTCCGCTCAGGTGGAACCCTGAAACAAAAGAAGAATTTCATGTACATTACGCCACACTATAATTTTGAGGATGGGGTTTTTGGGGAACTAGTACTAGTAAACTGAGAAAGAAGGCTTACAAGTAATTACCTAGTTTAGGGTCAGGTGGACCACGTACGTTTACAAATACTACTTTGTACCAGTAATAAAATATACACCTAACTTTGACATTGTAATTTTTAATTGTTCCAATAAAGATTATGATTATTACAGCTTGATACACCTCAAAAAAAAATCAAAGCATGTCAATTCTATCAAGTAGACTTCGCGTAAAATTAGGTAAAAAAATATTTTTCAATTTTAGCGTGACGATATGGCATATAGCCTTCCTCGATACATAGGCTATCTAACACCAAATGAATTTGAGATTAGAACGTTCAAGCAAATTAACAAAGAAACTCTTAAACTTTATATATATTAATATTAGTGAATTGAAGTATAGATTAGGGCACCAAGAATATGAGACATCATTAATTTCCAAATATAATGTTTCTAAGAACTTTCTAATTTAACGAAATAAATTATTCCTGTTTGCGAATAAAATGAGCTTTTAATAAAAGCAACTTCGCTTATTGCTACCAATAATGGAGTATAAAATGCCGGATATATCAAAAATATCTTTGCATTTGATGAACTTTCTTATTAATAAATACCGCAATCAAGTATGACTGAGTCCGCTATTTAATATATGCTGGAAAATTCCATAAATACACTTAATAAGAAAGTTTTTAAAAAATACGGTGTACTAAAGAACACCTTCAGCTTTCTCCAATTCCCAATGAACATATTTCCAAACAATAGTTTACACTAGCGGATCCAGCAGACGCTGTCCTGGCAAGGTTGGGGTTACTTGCTATTGACTACATTCTATTATCCTATAATATTGACCCCGTTTTCGTTCCATAATAGTTTACTATTTTGGCGTTAATGGCTTAAACATGAAAGATATGCTGTCGCGGGCTTCTTAGAACTATTTAAGATAAACATTTCCTTCATACACTATATACGTGTAACTCTAACGGTTTTTGCAGTGCACGCCAGAATAGCTCGCAGACGGCAGAATTTTCTCCTACATACTTGACATTTATCGTTATATTTTGGATAATTTACACAATATCTTTATAATTTTTGTTTTATTTTGATGTATAAACTATATTCTTGTATGGTTTTATTAAAATCCATTCTGTAGTTTTTCCGTGAAAAGCGTCAAACATATATCCATAGATCCATGTGTACAAACTTTCGCGTTTATAATATTAGTAAGATTATTGGAAAGGCAAGGTAATAAACAATTCCATCGCAAAAATTACACAAAAACAATGTTTCCACTTTGTGAAAAATGCGTTAAAAACCATTTCCAATTACGATGCGAAACATCATATTTTGTAAATACGCAATTAAAATTGTGCCAGTTTACAAAATGGCCGCCGATATTAAGGTTTTAACGATGTGTACTAAAAATTACGATCCGGAATGACGCTTATATCCTGTTATTGAGTTCTAAAGTTGACTACAAAAGCGACAAGAAAGTATATATTTACAATGGCGTTTTATAGATGATAATAGTTTATGAATACGAGAATATTCCACCTATAAAATGCTCTATGGTTGTGACGTTAACTTGATTTATCGCATTATCGATATCTATCGATATTTAAGTATGTATACTAATATATAAAGCTGAAGAGTTGTTTGTTTGTTTAAACGCGCTAATCTCAGGAAGTACAGATCAGATTTAAAAAAATCTTTCAGTGTTAGATAGGTCATTTATCGAGGAATGCTATACATCTTCACGCTAAGACCTATAGAAGCTGAGCACCAATGAGGAATGTTTCAAAATCGGGGGCTCTTTTTCCCATTTGATAGCTTCCGCTGCGTAAATGGTTAAATTTTCGCAAAAGTCATGTATGAAAAAATGCTTCCTCTTAAAAAGATCTAAATAAAACTCCCTGACAGCATATGTCTATCTCTTAAGTTTGGCTCAGTATAACCTTTTTACGCTAATCAAATTTATTGTACAATAACGCATTATTTGTGAAGGTTCATAATATAATAAGACCGCCTTTGCACGCTGTTTAACATACCACTAATTGTACAAATTTATTTCACCTAACTTTGTGTGCAATAAAGAATTTATCTATCTATCTATCTATTAATCCCTATCCAAAAATTATTTTTAAACCTCTACGTGATAAGAGTGGGACACGCGGACGAAATCGTGGGGTACAGCCAGTAGTAGATATATGTCATTGACTACTATTTACTATCGATAGACGCATTTGATACTTCGGTTCAATGTCCTCTTCGTATGTGTTTGCCAAGCAATTTACTTAATTATTTTTTTGTTGGGACATATTCTACCAAACTGCTTATCATGATCGCATTGCTTTTTATATTTACTTTATGTATAGACCTTCTTTTATGTACATATCGAAATTCAAAACAAAAATACAGTCTTTTTAATTCTTTTGTACCTTTGACATAATTGTCAGCCAGTTATGTTCTTTATTTACTTCAGGACATATTTAAAATCTTTAGTAACTTAGTAGTTTAAGGTGCAATACACGAAAGTGTGCACCAAAGAAAAATTGTTGCAAAAATGTATGTCTTACTCATATTTTTAAATCTAGTGAAAAATAAATTAATAAATATGCCATGAATAATTTCATTAAATGCAGAGCCAATCGCAACAAGACAATTACGCGAATGTAATTTCGTTGACAATAATTGAAACAGATTGCTGTGTATAGAAAAATTAGTTATAAAATAATCTGAAGCGTAATCGATTTTATATTCGTTGTAATCGATTTGAGTTAATTTTAGTGTGATAAATAGAAACAAATAGCCCATGTACCAATTATATAATAACTTGTTAAATTCAATGGTTTTGTCCAATTTCGATAGTCAATTTGTTCGTTAAGAACCGTAACTCTCTTTTTCTCTTAATAAGAATATTACTGGCTATTGGCCAGTTGGCGCAGTGGGCAGTGACCCTTCCTTCCGCTCCGGGGGTCGTGAATTCGATTCCCGTCTCGAATCTGGGTGTATTATCTATATGTATCTATTTATATATTTCTACAAATAAATTGTCTATAACAGTCGTCTGTCACCTGCCACACGGGCATTGAGCTGTGTATCTTAGGCACAAACGTCCGCGTCATATAGTCCTATATTTATTTATTTTATTTATTTTTGTATATATTTATTTATTTACTCGGACTTCAAAAACCTGTTAGAAAACAAGTTCAAATTATGACGTCACCAAGGATATGACGTTAATAGAACAACTATTCTTATAGTTACTCATACTCATAGGCATTTATTCATTCTTAGAATACAGTTTACAAACTTAATTTAAATTAAAGTTACACAACTCAATTTCTAAAATAACAATTAAAATGTATGCATAGAATGAATGGGCATACACATCAGTTTCACCTGAACATTAGGCCCTCATTTTCAGTGTATGCCCGGTGACGTCACTGAAGAATGAAGTAAAATTAACAAGTCAAAAAGACAAATAAATAAATATAAAAAAAAACAGAAAAAATTTAAATTAGTAGTGATACTTCACTAAACAGGATACCAGCACTACATAATATAGATTCGGGAATGACATAAATATGTAGTTTAATTTCCGTTAAAAATATACGATTCAATCATATTAACAGGAGTTAAAAGTTCGTAAAAATCGAACGTACGTTGCTTTATTGTTCTCAATTCAAAAGCACTATTCGAATCATTTGTAAAGAATTGCCCCACGACTGGCTTGATGTCTATGGCAAAGTTATTCGGTGTGAACGAAGCCAGATATCGCATGAAATCACGGTGTAAATTCGATTTAGTGCCATTTAGATTACCAGCAGTGATGGAAACGTATTGGTGCATGAGAAAAAGAAGGTTTTTAGGAGTAAAAAATAAAGATGGCGATGTTAGTACATCTGCGTTCACGCGGCGATCCTATTGCAATGTGACTTTTATTCCGTGCGACACGATTGCGTATGTTTTGCGATGTCTTTTCCTTATGGTGATACATCAATTTAACATAAGAACATCTAAAAGAGAACATTTTGGTGGCAATAAAACCTAGTTAATAATTCACAAGCCCAACATCAGTCAACCATTGTAACAATATACTCGTACGTACTAGTTAAGATATCATTAACGGGTCATTCATAGATTATGAAGTTCTACAAAATTTTGCGCAGCTACACAAAGTCCCTGGCCACACTACATGATCATTCAATTGAAGCTATGTCTGCACATGCCCATGGCCACTTCAACTTGCTTATTTTGAAATCAATGTCGGTGACTTTAGTTCGTCTACCTGTCTCAATCTAATCATTTATCCTGCAGCTATACACTATAACTCTTACTGATACACAATTAAACTAACGGTCTCTGTATGCGTCCACCATATACTTAACTTTCAGATTCGCCTGTTAAAATCTTTAGACACCTCATATTTAACACGAGGTGAGATCGGGGCCAAGTGTGAATTTTACCATATTAGCATTTACAGTTAGCCACTCATAATAATCACGAGCGATTGCGGTTGTTAGAATAATTGAGTTCCTTTAAAGTGTATATTATTTTAAGTGTTATATACTAAACTGATTATTATGTCTTGCCGTGCGAATGGGTAATTCAATCGGTTGCTAGAAACAAAATGTGTTTTCAAGGAAAAATTTAACCGGAGTATATTATATTCAATTTAAATTTCATTCGATGCAAATTATGTGCAAGAAATAGCTATTTAGAATAATGTTATTTCGTTTCTGTACGTAGAGTTTACAACAATAGTCTACAACTCCAACGATGATGTTTTTGCAAAATTTAATAAATATAATGTTTGAATTTCACTGTTACCATCTCTTACTGTAACAGTGAAATTATACATTGACATTTGCTTTAATTTTCTTCCAAAAGGTTTGTGAACATTGAGAAGAAATACGTCGTGCAATTAAACTTATTAAGTAAACTGCCCTCCAGTTAATGTTGCATGAAGGCCATGCTAGTATGGCAGCATACGTAGCAAAATGTTATCGTTTAATCTTTTTATACCGTGAATATAATCCATATCAAGCTTTTCGCTGACAGCATAATATTGACTTTGCTAACGTTATCCGAAACAATATGATCCCCGGTGTAAATAAACTATTATTGATTGCGTCTACCTAAAAACAGATCATTGGAAATATTTATTGATGTTTGGTTTTCATTTATGTACAAAATAAATGCAGCTATGTTTTTTGTGCTCAAATAAGCAGTACTGAAATATCAACTGGTACAACTGGGATAACCCAATATTTGCCGAATTCTTAGCTTTATTATATAATTTGAATCATTGCAGCAGAGAGGTAAAAAGAGTTATTTGAACAAGTATAATATATTAATAGAGGACTCCTTTGTACGTTTATACACGTATTTAGTGCCTATTTATCTGTCAAAATCCGCTGATTTTTTAAGCGGAGCTGTTTTGATGGTTCATTCAAACAAATATACAATAATATTATATTATGCCGGAGCTAGACATAGCTTCATTTGAATGATCATGTTGTGTGGCCGGGGACTTTGTGTAACTTCACAAAGTTTTGTAGAGCTTTGTAGACTTCAAGGTCAAACATGTACAAACGCTTTGAGCTATGTCTGGCTCCGGTATAACAAGGGGCAAATGGGTTACAGGGTATGTGAGTTTCACTTCACTTCACTTAAACGATACACGTACCGTCTCAATATTTCCTTCATAACAGTATAATCTCTCGCGAGAGCCGGAAAAATTTGTCTTCATCGTTCACTGTTGCCGTGGAACGGACCATCTTTACAGTTTAAACACGTGCGCCCAGACTCCTGGAGTCCGTTTTCGTTGTCTTGAAACGAGTATCATGACTCTTTCGCTGGTAAAATTGTTACTTAGAAATATTATTGGTATTGATATTATCTATAAGTGATATTGTAAATGTAAGTTACAAGAGAATCCGCTACTGACCTCAGTTCCCTCTTACCATAAATGTCGATTATGGCAGTTGCCTTAAAAAGAAATTGCCATAAAAAATAAACTTAACTTGAATTTTGATAATATATAGTAGTTTACTATATATCAAAATTCAAGTTAAATTTAAGTTAAGTGAATAATACTGAAGTTTTTTTACAAGCTCTTTTAAAAGTAATTTTTAGCATGTTTTTGAGATAATGTATAATATTCTGGTGATAATATACAATATATGTCTGAGCTAAGCTGTGTAATATTTATCTTATTTTTGACTATCAATATTATGGTAATGTTATCATTTGCAAAAATTATTTTTTCAATTTAATTAGAGGTAGCGCCATGTTTGTAGCCGAATTAGGCCGGCGCGTCCGGGTACCAGTACCTCTTTCTCACACGAGATCGGCGTGAAGTGGCGGCAATGCTGTCACGTCAAGCGGCGTGAAGTGGCGGCAATGCTGTCACGTCAAGTGATGGTATTGTTGTCGCGTTTCGTTCGGTTTGTGAGACTTCCTGATGGCCCAATCTCGTCATTAAAGGCCGGCAATGCATCTGCTTGACTCCTAGTCGTGGAGATATCCATGGGCATCGGTAGGCACTTAGCCTGCTGCCTGCTCGTTTGCCCCTTGTAACATTAAAGAAAAAAAATTGAATGGTCTGCTTGTTGACTTAAAATGCAAGTTAAGAGATTTTTGTGTTTGTCTGACTGTTTGTCCCGGATAAACTCCGAAACGGCTGGACAGATTTGGACGAGTCCTTCACTGGCAGATTGATTTTACAAGGAATGACATAAGCTACTTTTCTTTTGAAGTAAAAACCCCTAAAATTTAACACAGACACAGCGAGTTACAGCTAGTACTATTAATAAACGTGCTTAAGCCAAATGTAATACAAATTGATTATTAAAATCGATTAAGCAGCTGTGATGTTATTCGTAAGTGTGCAGTGAAATCGTTTGGAAAAAACTGTGCAGTTTAATTGACAACGATTTTTCATACACGCGTATCGATAAAACTGTACAGTTTTTTCGCAACGATTTATCGAAACGTGTGTAGGTAGCAGCTATAGGTCTGTCTACTAGACAGTATTGGATACACTTAGCGAACCGACAATGGCTCGCTTAACCTGAACATCGACAGCTTACCTATTTCGAATAATCCCTTAAGAAGGTCATGTGTCGTGCGGACTATATATATACATATAGATGTGTGTGTGTGTCGTGTCCTTCCCCTCACATGATATCTATTATAGTAATCATGCGTCTTCGGGGGCGTTTTACCGTGGGTAGCAGTCGCAAATAAAAGTAACGACTTTGATAAATTAACGGATAAGCAAAATCAATTCTTTGAGCAGCGAGTTCACGAAACTAGCCATTCAGCACTTTAAGCCTTTCGATTTTCATGAAAAAAAAAGCAGAAGTACTACTTCTGTAAAGAGAAGCATTTCTTCTGTTTTTTATCTTTTTAAAAGAATTCACTACCCAGATAATAACGAACCGAATCTATATGGTATAATATTTTCATGTCTTGTCACGTAATAAATCTGGGAAGAGAAACATTTTACATTTACTATATCGTTAATCGTTATATAAACGCCTCGACATTAGATTATAAAAGAATTTATTCTGTTACGAGATTATGTTACTTCATTATGCTGTATAGGACAAGCCTTTCCTTATGACTTCCATTAAAAAAACAGAAGTATTGCTTCACTAAAGAGAGTTACTTCTGTTTTTCTTCTTTCATTAAAGGATGCACACAGATTATAAGGAACCAAATCTATATGGTATAATATTTTCATAATATCTTGTAACATAATAACAAATCTAGGAACAGAAACATTTTATATTTATTATATCGTTATATACGGACGTTAAAACACCTCGTCATTAGATTATAAAAGAATTTATGCTGTTACGAGATTATATTACTGAGATAGACTATTTTATCTGCCGACAGATTAGTCGCGTTTACGTGTGCATTCAATAAAATGAAAGGACAGACTACAAGATATAGACATAGTCGTTCAGGTTACTTATCTCGCCTTTAGTTGTTGTTATTAAAAAACTGTTCAGAATTTATACTGTTATCGTTATATAATGCAAGAGAATATTGAGCGCATTATAAATACATTGACAGGAAGTTTTATATAGTTCTAAGAGTATTTAATTTACCTTAGATTTCTAAAATACGAAATATTAAGCCCGGCGAACAAAGCTTCGAATCTATTTCTCCTATAAAAAGAAAACATCCCAATTTCCTAGTAATATTGTATACAATAATAACCTATCACCATATATGCCTACTTATTAATAACTTAATGGTAGTAAAACTGCTTTTACCACAATGTCCTCCAGTATTAACGTGTTATAATGTACGTTTGATAATTGTTACTAATATTATAAAGTAAATATGACTATAACGTTTTCATCCCTATACCGCTGAACAAATTTTGATGAAAATGAATAGAGATATAATGGACCTAGGAGAAGGAAATAGGTTACTTTCTTGTCGCAAAAATGAAGTTTATAAGAGATGAAATAGAGGTTGAAAGTTTCTAAGAAACTCGAAGAAAATAGCGCGGAAGAAGCGCGGGTTAAAACTAATAATTAGATAGATAGATAGAAAACTTTATTTGACCAAAACACGACTTAAAATTTTACAATACAAGCTTAATATTTGTTTGCCACCTTACCATAATCAAACATTACTAGCTGTGCCAGCTACTTCGTCCCCGTAAAATTAGATAAAAAAAAATAGATTCAATTTAAGCGTGATGATATTCATAGCCTTTCTTGATAAACGAGCTATCGAACACTGAAATAATTTTACAAATCGGACTTGTAGTTCCTGAGATTCAAGCAAACAATCAAACAAACTATTCAACTATTTATATTAGTATAGAGGTATACCTAACCTTCTTTAAATTAAAAGAAACTCACATGCTTTATAGTTCTTCACTTCTTACACGCTTAGACTTATAGCGGCTTCACTCATTTCGATAAATCGTTGCGAAAAAATTTTTCAGTTTAAAGTGGACAGTTTTATCGATAAATGTGTATGAAAAATCATTTTCCATTAAACAGCACAGTTTTTCGCGTCGTTTTTTTTATTAATTATTTATGTTTTTTAATTAAATTTAACTGTACAGTCTTTTCGCAACGATTTGTCGAAACGTGTGTAGCGGCTATTGGTTATATAAAAATTATGATCATTTATCGAGATCCATAATGGCGCGGTCAATGTAAGATAGAGATAAAGAAGCCATATAATAGAGTAAAGTAGAAAGTACAGAGAAAAATCCTTTCTGTGTTTAAGAGGAATTTTTGCAAAACTAAAGAGTAGTGCAAGAAAACTTCCCTACTTTAGTTGTAAAATTCAATCTTTTAGGGGAACGAGTCCGTCTAGTTAGTATAAAGGTTTGGAACACCGATTAACAATTTTCCTTTCGGCTCTTTGATGACATCTCCATTATCGTATACGAGAAGACCACGGACGAATGTTTTCTTCACCACCCCTTTCAGTTCTTTTCCGATGTATGGTGTCAACTGTGGAATTAAAAAAATACTAATTAAGCCTTTGAACCTTTATTATACCGGAGCCAGACATAGCTCAAAGAGCATGAAAATCTAAACTACTTTGCTTTAATCCGCGAATGTATCGCGGATTAAAGCAAAGTACTAGTTTAGTTTTTCATGTATGTCATGGATTTCCGCAAAGTAACGCCTGAATCTATCAGTTATAGCTCAAAGTGTTTATACATTTTTGTCCTTGGAGTCTATAAAGTGTTACAGAACTTTGTGCAGTTATACAGTCCCCGGCCACATTACATGATCATAGTAATGAAGCTATGTCTGGCTCCGGCATTATGGTAATTCCTTTATGCAGACTATTAATAAGTTGTACGCAATTAATTTATTAAAGTGTCATGCATATTTCTGAGGTTCGTGTGTACTCATTTCTGTTTAAAAGTGAAAGGCCACCTACCAGGAAATTTCGAAAACTGCGAAACGTACAAAAATAAACTTTGGCAAGTTTATAGTTAGTAGAAATTCGGTAAGAACGGATTTTGCGATAGGACCAGATTAAGGTGGTCTGCGGCATTTTGTAAGTTTAATTTTACGCGGGCGAAGTCACGGGAGGCACCTAGTATTTTTATGTTACAAGAGGCATGATGAGTTTGGCAAGGGATAGAGGAGAGTGGCCGAAAGAAAGGCAGGCCATGCCCAGCAGTGGGTTATAAAGGGCTGAAAATCAAGATCAAACAGAAGAAGAATATGTTTTCGAATAATATGCCGAAAATTTCAAAGAAATTAAACGCTATATCTATTGCTCTATCGCTTGCTATTTATTTTTTTAAATCTCCTTGAATCATATTTAATATTAGTTTCCAAACATGTAAGGTGAGCACAATGAAGTCTATTATATCATGATTACGTATAAGATGTTTCTTATTAGAATGCTATCGGCGTTTTAATATATTTAGTTTTATAGCTTTTATCCGGTCTTAAACTAATTTAGTGCTACGTTCGCCTCGAATGCTTCACTATCCGATATATTGGCTTATGTCTTGACTTCCACAAGTAGTTTCTACAATACGTTGTAGTTGTGTATAAATACGTTCATATCGACTTCGACAATATGGAAAGACCGCCGCATAACCAATAACAGCAAGGTTCGCTTAATGAGAGGCGTAATCTTTCCTGTTTTCCTCTATTGGGCTCAAACATGGACGTTCCATCAAAAGTGTCGGAAAAGGATTGATGCCCTTAAGATGTCGTGTTGGAGCCGGTTGTTGAGGATAAAATGGGCAGCTCGTCGCACTAACGTTTCCACTTTAAAAGAGCTTGGTATAAAACCAAGACTTTGGTCAATTGTGCAAATGCGAATCCTAAAGATGTTTGGCCACATTATCCGCAACAGTTAGTAAACAATTTTTATTTCGTTATAACAAACACGCACTCTTCTGTAGTTGTATAGAAAAGTTCGTAATGTGAAAAACAAATATAGCAAAAACCAATTATAAACAAACAAAAGAACGAATAAGGAATTTAGCACGAACCAAACTGCATTAAACTCACAAGCATCGTTTCATGCAGAGATGCTCGCATGAAATACAAGTTAAAATATACATATTATATAGTCATACGCATTTAATAAAATAATTTTATCCCGTCATTGCAAACAGATACTCTTATTTTATTTAGTTGCATAGAAAAATTCGTAATGTGATAAACAAATATAGCAAAAACCAATTATAAACAAACAAAAGAACGAATAAGGAGCAAGCATCGTTTCATACAAAGATGCTCGCATAAAATACAAGCCAAACTATGCTTAAAATTATTTCATAAAATAATTTTATTCCGTCATTACAAACAGAAACTATTATTTTATTTAGTTGCATAGAAAAGTTCGATTACGAACTTTTCTATGCAACTATAAACAAATTATGAACAAACAAAAGAACGAATAAGGAACTTAGCACGAACCAAACTGCATTAATACTGACAGAAGCATCGTTTCATGCAAATATACAATACAAATTAAAATATGCATATGTAAATATAAAATAATTTTATTCCGTCATTACAAACCGACATTTCCGAAACCGATTGAGGAGGTCGTGGACTAATCAGTGGTCAGCATTTGAAGCGATCGCTAAGTTAAGTAACTCTTACAGCCTCCGGGTGATAGATGGGTGACCAATTCTAGAACTGGTTTACATTTGATATCCGACCTCCTCCGTGTTTCGGAAGGCACGTAAAACATTGTCCCCGATTAACTTCACTTTGTGATATTAGTCGTAAGGCTGTAGAGATCGTGAGGGTTCCGAGGATGACGTCAGATGGCAATCTGTCATCTCAACTCGCCACACAGCCACATCCCTGCAACCTAAGCAGACCCTGGTACTAGACCGGGATAAAGTTGGGAAGAAGAAGATAAACCGACACTCTTATTTAATTTAGTTGCATGGCAAAGTTCGTAATGTGATAAACATACATAGCAAAAACAAATTACAAACACACAAACAAAAGAACCAATAAGGAACTTAGCACGAACCAAACTGCATTAAAGCTCACTCGTTTCATGCAAAGATACTCGCATAAAATACAAGTTAAACAGTTCCAGAGGAGAGAATATTAGACATTCTAATATTGCAATGAAAGCCAAAGTTGGACCGTCTCAGGATACCTGCACAACAGTAGTGCTATTCTCAAAGTGGTAACTCGTCTCGTAATTCACTTGACATCTTAATTTCAATTTCAATAATATTTAAAATTTTACCTTTTTTTACCTTTTCTTTACCTTTAATTAGAGGTAGCGCCACGCTTGTAGTTGAATTGGGTCGGCGCGTCCGGGTACCAGTACCTCTTTCTCACATGAGATTAGCGTGAAGTGGCGGCAATGCTGTCACGTCAAGTGATGGTGTTGTTTTAGCATTTCGTTCGGTTTGTGAGACTTCCCGGTGCCCTAAACTTGTCATTAAGGGCCGGCAACGCATCTGCTGGCCTTCTGGTCTTGCAGATGTCTATGGGCGTCGATAGGCACTTAGGTGCCCCCTTGTAACATAAAAAAAAAGAAAAACCTTAGTCTAAAATTCTCAGATTCGATAAAGACCTTTTAGGAAAAAGCATTTACAATACGTACTAGCCGCCAACGCATATGCAACCATTCTGGAAGCGTAATATCTTTAGCAATTCAGTGAAACCCTCTGCCCATTTGCCAATGGTTAATCAAAGACCAAGTCAAAAATTGTTTATTCATATAGACTTTTAACAAGCACTTAAGAATGTCATATGTATAGTAATTTTTTTTAAATTTTGGTGATAAAATTTACGATTTAAAAACTACGTTTACGAGGGTTTCTCGCGCCCTGCGCTGAGAAGTAACCACAAAAAACTATATATTAAGTAGGTCATTATTAAAAAAAGGATGTGAATAAACATAGTTTATACTGAATACTACTTTGTGGAAACGGTTTCAATACCTGTCACGCAAGTACTTGAGTTCTTCTATGTTTGTAGTATTATCTTTCGTAATCTGGAGCTCCCCGGCATGATAAGTAGCACCACCTTACAGAAAAAAACAGCTAAAACTAAGGTTTGATCATAAATCTAAGTATCAAATATGATAACAATCTTCTTATATCTAATAATAATAGCTTGTTACATTAAGCTTTTTTAGAAGCGCATGCTGGGATCTTTGTAGGATATATGTATGCCCCGAGCATCGGATTTCTGTTCGTCCGTCCTTCTACAATATGGCTTGAAGTTTATCTATTCGTCTTGTCGTTAATGTCGTCTGAGAATTCACAAGTGAGTTACCAATTAGATACTTAGATCAGAATAACCAACTGAATCCCACGTTTTAAACATATTATGCAAGTTACTATTTAGCGCACATGTATGTCAATTATAACCCTTATAATGTGAAGCCTAAAGCTTATAATTGCGTGCGCTCATATGATTGTTTGTGGTGCATTCTTGATGGGAGTCTGCGGTGAAGACATTAAGACGTGGTGCATCACACAATGTTATATCTTTGGTTAGGTGTTCTTAGGAATTATATAGAAGAAGGTAGTTACATAGGATATCTTCGGAAAATTAGCTTTGGCAGTGAAGATATACCTAGGTTTTTTTATATAACAAGGGGCAGACGGTTCACTTGAGTGATTACCAGCGTCCACGGACAACTACAACACCAGAGGGCTTACAGATGTGTTGCCGGCCTTTGAATAATGAGTATGCTCTTTTCTTGAGGGTCTCTAAGTCGTATCGATTCTCTCTTTTATGAGATTATTCTATATAATGGTTAATAGTGTCTCGTCATCGTCCCTAGCCACAGACGGCTTCGTTGGCAAGGGCATGTGCATCGCATGGAATCTTCTAGACTACAAGACAGGTCACGCTGGATGTTATAGCGAATGCCAAGCGTAATATAGCCTGAGGGAGAAAAGGAAGAGGAAGAATTACTGGAGTTCTATCCTATAGTGGATTCCAGAATATGTGTGTTGTGTAAGAGCTCGGGTGATGGATCTCCTTCTATGGAGGGGAGACTGCTCTACTGCGGACAAAACGATTGGATACACGCCAACTGCGCACTTTGGTCCGCTGAAGTTTTTGAGGAGATTGATGGTTCTCTACAAAATGTGCATTCTGCAATATCTCGGGGGAAGATGATCAAGTGTGCCGAGTGTGAGGTGAAAGGTGCCAGCGTCGGATGCTGCGCGAAGAACTGCAGTGAAACATATCATTACGCGTGCGCGAGAAAAGCCGGTTGCGCTTTCATGGACGACAAGAGAGTATTTTGCCCGACCCATGGAAAGGACGTGCCAAAGAAAAGTTTGCAGAAGGATGCAGATTTTGAACTGACAAGACCAGTTTACGTTGAGCTGGATAAGAAGAAAAAGAGGTACAGTGAAATAAATAATGTACAATTTTTGATGGGATCCCTGACCGTACATAGTCTCGGTAAGATAGTGCCCTCAGTGTCAGACTATGAAGACTTCTTGATGCCTGTGGATTTTTCTTGCAGTCGTCTCTTTTGGTCGTGCAAAAAGCCCACCAAAATTGTAAGATACACTATCAAAACCAAGCTTATATTGGCCGAACCGATGCCCGGATTCGACTTTGGTGTTAATATAACCGTCGACCACTCTATGGATGTCCAAGTCGTAGAACGAGTGATCGCCGAGATCGGAGCGTGGCACGAGAGCCTAGAATCGGGACCCAACAAGGCTGTTCGTATGCTTAAAAGTGATAAGTCACCGATCAAATTTGGCAATATGGTAACTCTAGAAGATCTGGCAGTAAAGCAAGTTGTAGAGTATCTGCTTGATAACGTTTGTAAGCAAGAGCAACAAGATGAGGAGGAGCCGCAAAACACCGCCGATCTCTTGCCCCCCGAAGTGAAAGACGCCATATTTGAAGATCTGAATCACGATCTTCTCGATGGCATATCCATGCAAGACATATTCCCGAAGTTAATGTCATATGAAGATCTTATAGCTATGGACTTGAAGGGTGAATTTTATGGAGCCATAGCTCAGTCCGACGACAAGTCTGATTCTCGATCGAGCGATTATATTGACGAATTATTAAATGCTAGATTAGAGTCTGGAAATAAAGAACTCAAACGAAGTAAATCTGAAATGCTGCTGCAAAATCATAATCTGAAAACATTAACCACTGGCAGAGGACAGCAAAGGTCTACAAGTTTGACGTGGAACAATAAGTTCGACACGAGTCTGTTATCATCTACAATAAAGAGGTGCAAAATTGGGAAATCTTCAACTGTCACTGGCAAGCTGAGCCCTATCCAAAGAATCGCCGAAATTCCCTTGGAATCGATCAAAGAGTTAGAAAGAAGTAGCACCGATAAGAAAACAAAACCGGAGACTAGCACAAGTAACCAAATTTGCCAGGGCAACGATACGCCACAGCCACATTCCTCCGGTCTTAACTTCCGCACGACATCGCCAAAAGAGAAGGAGGAATCCTCTACAGAGGAAAAGAATAGTAAATCTGAGGGTTACTATACAGATGTGATTGATTTTTACACAAAAATTCAGTGCAGTCCTATTTCGCAGTTGGACGGTGCAGCCGATTGGTCGGGTTCGGAAAGTACGTGCAGTTCTCGCCCAGGTAGTCCCCACGATGATTTCACCCCTATACAGCAACTCGACGGGGCCGAAGATCATTTAGGGAACGATAATACACCAAAAAATCAAACAAATCAATTCCTGTACAGAGCAAGTGGAACTGAAAGCACTTACACAGTTACCATTGCTGGAAACTCAATAAGCGGGCAGCCGGAACTAGTTATGCGACCTTTAGACGATCCATCTAATGGTAATGGACAAATTGAACAGCTGGTTAGGTGTGATAGATGCCAGTGTACTTACAGAAATAAGGAGTCATATGATAGACACGTCCCATCCTGCGACATGATGTCTACTAGTGAAAGCGAAAGTGAAAATCCAAAATCTCCCGAGAATAGAACCTTAACCACATTGCAAAACGCCTTCCAAGGCGCTTTTGCTCAACCGATGATTATTCATGCTGGAGTTGTAAGTGGAACAGAGAATACTGTTAAAGCAGAAGGAATATCTGCTCGACGAACGTCCATTAATACGAGGCAAATCACGATTAATGGCACAATAGTCGAAACTCCATCACCCGGCCCCGCAAACGAAATGACGATGACTATAACGGAGCAAATGAAATCGGGCACTGTCATATTCGATCAAAGCAAAACAACAAATGTGCAAGTCTCTGCCAACCAGCAGGTGCTGTCCTCACCGCAAATCGTTGTGACACCCCAAATGTTACTGCCTCCAAAAACGAGTTCTGCCAGCGGCCAAAAAATAATGACTCCTCAAATAATCACACAACCTGGCCTCCTTCCTTACAATATCTGCGTAAAACCGGGCACAGGTCATACGAACATACAGCAAATACAGGGAAGCGCTGATATGGCTCAGTTGCTTTCCGGCTCGGGTGGAATCCAAGTGTTGTCTTCTAATTCTAATCAAGTTTTGACGATACCTTCTAATCAAGCGCCCTTAATACAGGGTAAAAATCAAGTGACCAATTTCCCTAACATGGCCAGTGCGTCCTCTATTGCATTACCAGTGAATTCCATTCAGGGGATGCCTAATACATCTATAATTCAAAACATTCAGCCTATGATCAGGCCGCAGATTCAGGGTAATCCTACCATAGTGGTTCCAGCTATGACTTCGCAAAGATTGTCATCTCCCAATTCCCAGACTAAGCAACAAATAATCCTACCAGGCACACCCCAAAAATCGCCAAAAAAGCAACCGGCCCCTGTCCAACCGAAGCCAATCTTCCAAGCGGCTAACAGGGGTCGAGGCAGATCAATGCCAAAACCGACACCTATAAAGAGGCACACCAAACTAGAGAAAACGTTTACGACTATTAATCAGAGTCCATTGGGCCCCGGCAACACTGTTATACAGTTACAAACTAACAATCAAACAGGCCAGCCTTCGATTATTGTGCAGCCCGTCACTAACCAGAATATCATGTCTGCGTATGTGGAAGCATTGTCTCAACAGCAAAATCAGAATATGCAGTACATTGCCACAATCGCACCTCAAGGGGATTTCAAAACTGGACCCACACAGTTTATTTCGCAGAGCGGTCTTGTACCTCAAATGTTCCAAATACAGCAAACAGAGTCTGGTGGACTAGTTGCCGTGCCGAGCGGAGGTATACCAGTATTGTTACCTCAAGGAAATGTTGGCATATTGCCACAAGCATTACAACAAGGGGCTACGATTTTACCTCAGGGAACGATACAAACTCAAGGAATAATCTCACAGGGACCCAACGGTCCTACGATATTGCCTCAAGCGATACACACCCAAAATGGAGCGACTATAATACCTCAGGGGACAATTCAGGGTTTGACGTCGGGCAATTTAACATCTCAAACTGCAACACTTTTACCGAATAACACTTTGCAGACCGCAGCCGCAACCGTTGTGCCCCAAAGCGGTATTGGAAACGGTCAAACAACTATCATACCTACCGCTTTGTCATCGCAAGGTAATACGTTGATATCATCTGCACCTGGCACGACAATACTGCCACAGGGGACTATATTACCGCAGTTCTGCAACGATCAGGTCCTCCTTGGATCGGCACCTACCTTAGAAATGGTTACGGATCCATCCGGATGTATGTATTTGACGACTACGCAACCTGTGTATTACGGCTTAGAAACGATCGTCCAGAATACCGTAATGTCATCCCAACAGTTTGTATCTACAGCGATGCAAGGTGTGCTCGCACAGAACAGTAGTTTCTCTGCAACAACTACACAAGTGTTTCAAGCTAGTAAAATTGAGCCAATTGTCGAAGTTCCCACTGGATATGTCGTTGTCAATAATGTAGGAGATGCCGTTGCCTCACAAGCGGCATCATCGACTCCAAATGTTGTAACAGCGCAGTCAGTACAATCGTCACCACAAGTGATGAAGAACGTAAAAACTTCAGTACCAAATCTGACTTTACAACCCCTACCGGATAAACAGTCTAATAATAACCGGCAAACGCCAAAAGTTATTCAAATGAGTCAAGCGCCATTGACAGTTGGATCTCAGCCAGGAAATATGATTAATGGCAAAGCTGGCCTCAATCCCATTACATCTCAAATACATAGTATGACTCTGTCAAACACGACTCAGAGCGTACAGCGGGTTAACATTTCGAAGCCAAATAATGTATCGATGTCACCCAACGTGACTCTCGTAGCCTCGACAGGACAACCAGTGATGGCAATTTCACAGTCCGTTCCGAATACTATCGCCTCATTTTCCATGCAATCGATACCTCTGTCACAACCAATCGTTTCGAGTTCAATAGCGCCATCGACAAATAAAAATAATACCATGAAAATTGAGAACTCCCACGTTATCGAAATAAGCGGGAATTTACACGACAGTTCAAATTGTAGTAGTATGCCTACTATAAGTGTGACGCAAAGTATTAAATCACCTACTCCGTGGAGACATCCAGAGAATAAAACAGATATTCATAATATTGGCCTAAAGACTAATTCAGTACAGAATTCTTCGATGAATATACAGAACAACTTGATTAATGCAAGACAAATGATGCATAATGATACAGGAAAAGATACACAAAACTGTTTGTTAGCTATGAATAATAGTGGCAATTCTATTAATTCTATGCATTCTCATCAGTTCGAATCTAGCATAAATTCTAGTCATCATTCGTCTGCTCACACTTCTAATAATGTGATACAAATAACAGCTGGTAACATTTATCCTCCAGCGTCGTCTATTAGTAACTTTGATGCGGACACTTCATTAAAGCTAAGTAAAATAAACGCCCTATCAAAAACCGAAGGCGGGCACCTGAATTTTTCGCCAGAAATAATGTCATCTCATTCGCAACAACATAGCCAAGCCGATAAGACCTTCCAAAATATCGGTCTTAATGAAAGTAAACACAATAATGATAATATCCAGAATCAATTAAACATACATAAACTAAGCAGTTGCCAAGTTCAAGGCAATATGAACAATTCTCCATCGATTAGTATCATACCATCGAACATGATGCGGTCTCAGATGCAAAGCAATCAGAATTCAATGACGGTAAACAATAACCAAAATCAGATGTGCTCCATTTCTAATAGTTCATCACATGGCCAAGTTCAATTAATGAATTCTGTAAATACATCGATGCAAAATGTAAACATGCCATGTCCGGAAATGCCTAATAATCGAGTCAACATGGCTGTATCTAGTGAAAATAATCAGCATCACGATATGCCCAATATTGCTATCAGTACTTCTAACCTGACACATGGTAACTTGCAAACGATGTCGCATGATAATAGTTCGCACACAACTCCTAATCAAATCCATATTATGAATGGACAAATTCAACATAATCGTCTCGTAGATAACGGCGGACAAATGCAACAAATGAACCAATCATCTACCGCGAGATCATTTCACGATAATCTTATGACCGGCCAACAGAGTCATAATCAGAACAATCTGCTTCCGAATCGCAGCACACCAGAAAACAGTAACTTGATGAACCAAAATATAAATATGCACAATATACCCAGTAACCACAATATGAATCGCAACGAACTTAGCGAATTGAATCACATGCATATCAATCAATCATTACCTAATTTGAATAATTTGCAAAACAACAGAATGATGATGGAGAGCTTGCCGTCTCATGGCATGAATAATCCCAATCACCAAATTCATACTAATAATAGATCAATGGAATCCTTACATAATCAACAAATGCATTCTATGCAGCAAATAAATCATCACATGCCCGGTAATAATAGTCGATCACAGATGGATAATAACATGCACATAAATCAAATGAGCATGCAACAAAACAGACAAATGGACAACGTGGTCCATCATCACCAGCATCAAATGAGTAATATGATGCAACTACAAAATTCTCGCCAACATATGGATAATAGTTTAATGGGAATGCATCAACATGTTTCGAATCAGATGCACAACAGACAGCAAATGGAAACAAATATGCATATGCATCATATGTCAGGAAACAATGTGAACATGGGCCTCGGGAACCAGCTCGATAGTTCGAATGCTATGTCAGCCATGCATAACAATAGACACGAGAATAATTCAATGTCAATGCAAAATCTTAGTTCTATCAATCAAATGCAGACTAACAGAAATACAATGGAACACAATAATCTCATGCAACATCAGATGAACAATATGAACTCTATGAACAACATGAATATGCATAATAACTTGAATACCTCCATGCAAATGGAGGTATTCAAGTTATTATGCATATTCATGTTGTTCATAGAGTTCATATTGTTCATCTGATGTTGCATAAGATTATTGAGAGATTTATAAGAAATATCATATACTAGTTGTTACCCGCGACTTCGTCTGCGTAAAATTAGGCGAAAAAGTAGATTTAATTTTAGCGTGATGATATAAAGCCATCTACGATAAAAGGGCCATCTAACACTGAAAGAATCTTTCAAATCGGACCCGTAGTTCCTTATATTAGCGCGTTCAAGAAAGCAAACAAAGAAACAAACTCTTCAGTATTACATATTAGTATAAGTAAAAGTATAGAAGAAAAAAAAAATTCGGTACCTTCTCCATAATCTCATTTAATGGTAATTTCAGATCATCAGGATGCGTGCGTGCCCAAAGCCTTCTAAAAATTAGACTCAAAATGTATTTTTTTATGTTACAGGGGGTAAACGAGTAGGCGGTTCACCTAAGTGACTACCGACGCCTATGGACATCTGCAAGACCAGGAAGCTAGCAGATGCGTTGCCGGCCTTTAATGACTAGAGAATATAGAGAATGAGATATAGAATATAGAGAATATAGAGAATGAGATTAAGCCACTGAGAAATCTCAAAAAATAAATCTCACAAACGAACGAAACGCGACAACAATGCCATCACTTGACGTGACAGCATTGCCGCCACTTAACATCGATGTTATGTGAGAAAGAGGTACTGGTAGCCGGATGCGCCGGCCCAATTCGGCTACAGGCATGGCGCTATCTCTAATCAGGCAATCGCAAGTTAAATTATATTACTATTATAATAAAATTTGTAGTAAACCGATTTTCATGTACGTCCTGTGGTTTTCAAGAGTTCATGATAGTTTATCTTTAGCTTTTCTATATATAGATAAGCCAAGAAGACTAAATCTTCAGCACTAGAAATAGTTTCACGAGAAAACAATTATGCGTATCTCAGTGGCGTGAATACGATTAGAGATGAGAGGTTTTGTAGTTTTCACGGTTAATTTAAGTAAATCAATCATTGTTAAAATCACGTGTCTGATATATTCCCTACATATCACTCGTCTAGTTTCGAACCCGTCCTGGGTCCTTCCTCATGAGCTCACTACAAAGCAGTGTCGCAATGGCAACAGTTACCAACAGTCCCGGAATATCCCGATATACAATGCACGCCTTTTATTATAATAGATTAGTTGACTATTATACGGAGACTAGTTAATATACCCTGCAGTCCACTAAACCTAAAATATTAATATTTCAGCGAAAACAAACTTTCACCTGGTTAATTTTGCGTTTTTATAAATCCATATAAATTTTAGCGCCAAAACGCTCCGACTGTCATGGCGTCTTGTATGACGACACATCTTGCCAAATAAACCGTTGTACATGTGTGACTGTAGCATATGTCAGCAACGACGAGTTGTTTGACACGCAGTGACGTCACGCGCTCAGTTTGCTGCCTTAAGTTACGTGAATCACATTTTTAATTTAATTGATTTATATTTTCAAAATATTAAATAACCTGACATATTTTAGTAATGCCACTTGATTTACGTAATATTTAAGCCTCTGTCAACTATCGGGAACAAAATTTTTTTATGATTTCTTGAAGTGGAAACTACCCTATTAACTATGAAATTCGCGCACGAAAGTCTAAATTCAAAAGTCCCTCTTTAAGACAAGCCAAGACTTGCTCATGGGAAAATATCGCCACTATTTCTCTAACAACTCGTAGAGGATGAAGAGGTCCTGAGAATAAAAAGCAAGCAGCATACCTGTAATGGTCGTCACCCCATCTACCACCGAGGGCACCGCCCACTGCCAACCAAGCAACGATGCACAAAGCGCACAGCAAAGTCGTAGCCAGGATACCAGGACAAAAGGCGGTAATGTTCTCCCAACAACGACCGAACCAGCCACGATTTGA
>JANCMC010009603.1:9691553-9738439 GCA_024363005.1 Charaxes varanes
AGCAAAGTCGTAGCCAGGATACCAGGACAAAAGGCGGTAATGTTCTCCCAACAACGACCGAACCAGCCACGATTTGACGACAACCTCTCGTATCTATAAAAAAAAAATTTAACAAAATAAATCTACATCTATATATAACTATATATATATAAGATAATGTTTTGTGTGAATCAGGAATTACTTTAACGTCTTTGTTTGACCTCTAATATGTCGCGATAGGTTTTTTTTAAAGAGCATCTGTAAATATTATTAATATTTACAACTTACAAAATAATTTAAATGCTAGAATGAAGTAATGTAAAATGATACCTTTTCATTTTTTTGCAGCTTCAAAAAGGAACTGAGAATATTTAAAATATTAATTATGTACTTAAATGAATGAAATATTAATTATTAATTATGGATGTAATACATGGAGAGTGTTTCTTGTAACAAAACAAAGAGCCAACTGCGAGACAAAGTTCAATAAACCTTTATATAAACAACCGTGTAACATTGGAAATAAACAAAATATTGACCTTTGAAGTAAACTAATTTATCAGCAAGTCTATCTAGACCACTGATGATTCATGTTTAGAAATAAATTGTTAATTAGATAAATATATTACGTAGTCATCTTTTTTTATGTTGGTATTTATATTGTATATATATATATATATATATATATATATATACATTTTATTAGTAGGCTAGCACAGACCCAGCAGATGTTCTGTCTGAATGTTGGATTACTTACTATTTACTACATTCTATTATCCTGTAATATTATTCCCCTTCCCGTTCCCGTCCATAAGGTTACATTAAAAAATTTTAATTGGCAAAAATGCTACAGTTCCTTAAGAAATCATTTAATAGTGTGGGTTAAGTATTCTTAAATTTTCCCTCAATTTTCTAAACTTTTTCTTTCAAAAGAACAACAAACACAACAAAAAAAAAGAAGTAATAAATTTGGTCCAGCCATTCATGCTTGATGCTGTGACTAGGGGGAAATAAAGACTCATTATTATTTATAAGTAGATGTCTTGATGGAGAAAGAAAAATTTTCTACAATTATTTGTATTTTAAGAATACTTATGTATTCTAGCAAAATTGCTCTATAATATTAGCTTGAGGATGTTGTGGCTTAATCAATGGCAGGCATTAAATTTATTCGCAAGGTTAAATACCTCTAATCACCAGGTGATAGTTGGGTGACCAATGGTCTAGATTAATTTTTTTTTATGTTATATCCAACCTCCTCCGTGTTTTTAAAGGGATGTAAAACAGTGGGCGCAGGTTTAGGTCACTGAGTGATAGTAGTCTGAGATTGTAGAGATTGGGAGAGAGAAGGGTGATTCCTATGGGTGATGGCAATTGGTCATCTTAACTAGCCCTGTAGACACATCTACACAATCTATACAGACCTTGGTACAAAACACTTATAACACTAGGAAGAAGAAGCTATATAATATTAGCGACTTGTAGACAGAGAAAATGATGAACAATAAATGTGGACTAAACTATTGACTGTAAGGCACAGTCAAGTTAGTAGAATTATTTGTTAACAATAAATTTATCTGCCATAGTGAAGATTGCATTTAAAACCTTATCTATAGTAGACCTGAATTAGATTACTTCTCATTTATAGATCATGGATAGTAGGTGAATCCTATACAAAATAAGGGTATGAAAATTTTAGTGAAAACAATGCAAAACAGAAATCTTAAAATATTGTTCATAAACATACCCATGTTCAATGACAGGCTCTTCTTCATTTTTGGGCATTTGTAATACGCCACCAAATAGAGGGCCGCGGCAATGCTTAGCCCTTCCAAAAGGAGCAAAAGACAGTTTTCTTTTATATGATACATTATTTGGGCCATTTAGCGAGGTTTCAGTGTGCATACCAATATTTCGGGTGGAAGGCTCT
Organism: Charaxes varanes; assembly: GCA_024363005.1. Classification (NCBI taxonomy): domain Eukaryota; kingdom Metazoa; phylum Arthropoda; class Insecta; order Lepidoptera; family Nymphalidae; genus Charaxes; species Charaxes varanes. The sequence continues at coordinate 9,693,463 of JANCMC010009603.1, forward strand.
CCGGCTTCACCATTATTTACGCTTTTATCATTCTCATAACAAATACGATAGTTAATATTATCATTTAAAGTCAATAAATCAGTTTTTGCTCCAGGTGACTTATCGCAAAACTCTTCGAAGGATACAATTTCATAGTCTTCGTCTTTTTCCTGGCCTTTTTCAGCCTTATATGGTATTTTAGGCATATTGTTATATATATAACTGCGTTATCCAGTTAATGTTATGTTTAAAATGGTTAAATTACGCTTAAAGGTATTTATTTATATATTGAATAGAAAAATTCAAGCATTATGTGTACCGGTGTACCTTACACATATTTGTGCCATTATTTTACATTCATCATGAATTTAAATAAATTGTTCAAGATATAAAGGTCGTCAATTTACAAATCATTGTTTTCATCAATAAAAATTTTTAAATACTCAGTACTCACTAAACATCAAAATCTTGTCAGAAATGATATCCAGAATATAAACCTAAGACCATAGACCAAGAAGCACAAATACCGTTAAGTCAACAAGACATATAGAATATACAATTTATTCTTAATAACAGATATTATTTAATACCATCATATTTAAATTCATCATTTAGAAAATTTCCGCCAGAGCCGAGCCAAGCTAGATCGCGGAACAAGCGATTTGGTGGCACGATCGACCTAAGCGTTTAGTTTTATCACGTTAAATTATCGTCCGTGAACTGACTTAGACAACCAATTTTTTTTTTCAGACTGGACTGATTAATATCATAGAGAAAGAACGACATGACATGAAATTTGTTTTTATTCCAAATAAATTTTACAACAAAACTTATGAAATTATGCTTACAATTCCACACTAAGAAAACTTGTGACGAAAGCATTTATTTGCAAGACATACTACAACTTAACAGAAAATATAAATCAAATTTATTCTAGGTTTTATGACTCTTATCCAAGTCTACATGGCATAATTTATTCCGCCAATGTCAAGTTACTTGAGAAAAAAATAGAAGAGATTGGTTGGTGAAGACTGAAATAAAAACTAAATTTTGACATATTACCAAATAACAGCAATTTTTTTTGTTTACTGTAAGTATAAATAAGTGCCCAACTCAGATACCGTGAGATTAGACAGTGTTGAATTTCTAAGCTTTATTTTTTGCATTTCAGCTAGTGAACGTGACATCAAAATCAGTCAAGTTTGCTGTGATACAAAGAAAGATTGATGCCAGCGTGAGACATAACTTCATTTGAATGATCATTTCAATGATCTTGTAGTGCGGCCGGACTTTGTGTAGGTGCGCCAAGTTTTGTAGAACTTTGAAGTTTTCAAGGACAAAAATGTATAAACACTTCGAGCTTTGACTATTGGCTTATAGGAGGGGGGTAGGCACCTCAGAATGGGGTCTTGTGTAGTCCTGAACGTGTATAGCTTAATGAGCTAGAAGGACCGTTTAATGTCCTTAGGATGCTTAGGTCAATTACAGACTGTCATACTATCTACTATATTCTGCAATCGTACTCTAGTCTAAACTATAGTAATTGTCTACAAGTACGTGCGTACTACATACCTAGACAATGGAGTTAGATAAATTCAAATTCAAATGATATTTTATTCAAGTAGTCTTTTACAAGCTCTTTTGAATCGTCTATTATTTAAAAGCTACCACTAATTCGGCAGAATCGAGCCACGAGAAGAATCAGCAAGATACTCGTTACACACTCTTATAAAAATAGTTCTTGCAAAACTGAGTTTAAAATACATTTTTGCATGTTAACTATAAAATACAAATCTGAAAGGTCTCAATTTATCTTTAATATAGTCTTCGACTTATTCCTGAACGTGTATAACTAATTGAGTTAGGATGACCGCTTAATGGCCTTAGAATGCTGCGTTCATGTGCAGACTATCACACTATCTACTATATTCCCCATTCGCAGTGTATACTATAGTGGTGGTCTACAAATACGTGCGTACTACATACTTAGAATATGTAGTTAGATAAGCAAGGATACCAAATTTGAACCTTTTTTTAAAGTCAGAAAAAACGGGTACTATGGAGCAGTTTTGGTTTTATCTTTCAATTACTGTTTTAAATTCTTTCCAAATAGCACGTGACAACAGGATAGGATTTTAGGATCACTTCATTGTCTGTCTGTCAAGACCCTTATACTCAGGAACGCGTAGAGTTACAAAGTTGAAATTATTACCAAATACTCAGGTCTGTGGTCTCTTGAAGCTATGAAAATATCATACCAAAATCTATAGGGTACTTCCCGTTGACCTAGAACCATGAAATTTGGCAAGAAGTTACATTTTATAACACAAGTAAAGGAAAAATTCCGTAAATTGTAAATTTGTTGTTGCAACAGTGACTGTTTGTTTATGTGTCTGTCTGTCCACCAAGATTCTTCTTTTCAGAAACGCTTGCAGGTATACAGTTGAAATTAATAGAAAATACTGAGGTCTATGATCCCTTAAAACTGTTTAAACATTAACTCTCTAAGTAAACTCAATTAAAAGATTAAGCCCTATATGTCGCTTTTGATTAAAACTTTTATGTAGCATTTCCTCAAAAAGGGAAACCAAACCCTATAGGTCAGGGTACTTCCTGTAGACCTAGAATCATAAAATTTGACAAAAAGCTATAATTAACAGTACAAATATAGAAAAAATTCCGAAAACCATAAATTTGTCCATCACTAAAACAAATTTCGGTGACCTTGTCATATTAAAAGACATCTCATGAAAAGTTTTATTTTAAGATTTATATCTTAAAATGTATTATGCCGTGTCAGTAATTTATGTCATTTCTTATTGAGTTTTTAACCAAAGCCAGTTTCCAGTTTGATTTATTGTTTGACGAGATAAGAGCTCACGTAAGTGCCATTGTTATTTCGAACAATAACCCAGCGCTAGTATTATATGTACAGCCTATGGAACAGGCTAATGGACACCTGCCTCTGGGAATATCACTAGTAATTGTTTTAATTCTATCAAAGCATTTCGCTATGAAATTGAAGTGGCGTAACTTAGGCATATAGCTTTTGTGACCTCTGTACAATGTTATATAAAGGGCAATATCGTAAGGGGAGCCTGCAGTAAACGCATGCAGTTGGCATGCGCAGGAAGAGGTCCTAAACCAGCAACGGACAGATACTGGTTGATGATGATGAAACAACAGACCAATTCTCTCGATGCACAATTTTAATTGTGTCCGCTGCTTGAGAACATTAAGAACAGTACAGTAAATAAACAGTGAGCATGAAGAACAGTACAATAAATAAACAGTGATAAACATAAATTTATTATGTGTAATATAACTTCTAGAGATAGCTCTCTCGTAAGATGGATTCTAAAAATGTTCGGAACACAAACAATCGAATCGAAGTAGATTTACAAGTATATACGAACTTTGGCAAGTTAAGTACAGAAATATACCGGCAAATTAGGATCCAATTAAATGAACAAATGTGAACGTACCCTTTGAGTTAATATTATTATTATTTTTTTTTTATGTTACAAGGGGGCAGACGAGCAGGCAGCGGGCACCAAAGTGCCTACCGGCGCCCATGGACATCTGCACGACCAGGAGGCCAGCAGATGTAACGTGGCAAACCCATTTCTTGGTCGACTATACAAACGTCATCTATCACAAGTATTTAGAAGTAGCAAAGAAATCTGCGTTTTTTGTACCTATTTTTAATAATCTAAAGAATTTTCCTTCGTGTTTTTCTTCTAAACTTTCATGGAGACAAGGAGAATAAAAGAAAACAGACAGAATTTAAAATCGTCTAGCGGTTTTCAACTTTTAACGAGACTAAAGAACAACGATTGATTTTTTTATATATACTTATGTAGATGATTAATATAAAGTTCCGCTGACACACCATAAAGTTTTATTATGTTACTTGACGCTAAACGCTGTAAATATTGGCAGTTTCTTCCTCTGGAATGTCTGCGACGATTAGAGGTTCATCGGCGGCATTTTGTGAACTCATTTATGGGCCGTATACTTACTTAACTGGGGTCGTTCTAGATGACGATATACGCGTTTAGATTAGGGCGATCGGTGGCAAAAACATTCGAACATTATCCAAATTTATGCATAAGTTTTATTAGGTATAAATCTCTATTCTCTATCCCACAAAAAGTCAAATTATATGATGTCCCACTATCTAAAGAATGAAGATATGAATAACACAGTCCCATTATATTTTTTTTTCTCGTTACTCAATTTCCACCACAGGCTAAATGCCCTTGCCATTTTTTAAAGTAGTATATAATGTTGTATTCATTATTTTCGTTCACTCTTCATTTCTTATTGTTCTTCTAGTTTCCCATATAAAAACCTGCTCCGGCTGGACCCGCGCTACGGGGAGGGTTTGGGCCGAGAGCCCACTTTCGCAGATGTTGCTAACGTGGTCTCCGACATGAGGAACGACTGGAAGGTTGGTACAGCAGAAAGAGCCTCAATAGCTCTCCGGTAGAAGGGATGGACTAATCAGTCAGGTGCCAGGTTCAAACCTTGACGCCGCTGAGGTAATGTCGCTCACACTCCCGACATAAGCTTTTCAAGCTTAGTAGAAGGGGAATATTAGACATTCCTAAAAACGATTAATATAAATCTCTTATTAAAAACAAAGAGAATACTCATTCCTCAAAGGCCGGCAAGGCATCTGGGAGCCTCCTGTTGTTGCATTTGGCGAAGGGCGTCGGTGGTTACTCAAGTGAAGGTTCAAAAGCTAAGAAAGAAAGGGAAAGACGTAAAGTTATTTATAAATACTAAAAAATGTGGATTTGGTTGCTAATTCAGAACACTTTAAATAGAGGACATTTGTATTAGACCTGTTGACTAACGTGACATTTAAAACAGGTTATTCGGCAGTGTTACGTTCTATGGAAAAGACAGAGGAGATTGGTTAATTGACTAATTGGAAAAGAGCCAAAGCTTGGGCAAGACAACGTCTGTCCACTTCGCTAGTCATCAATCGCACTATTTTATTGTTTCGTTCGGTTTTGACTCGAGCTCGAGCTCCGTCGCCCTCGCCCCGGGCTCCAGCAAATCCACCCTCGGCCACCCCGCGCCCCGCCTGCTGCCCCACTGCGCCAACGGGCCAGCTAAAGTAAGTAAAACTATCGAAAATGTTCGTGCTAAGACCTCAGTACATGCACATGATTATGAAAAATGTTAAAAAAGAAAAAAAAATATAGAATTTGCACTCAGAAGCGGTACAGACCTGTTTCGCCTTCGCCGTACTCAGCCATGGAGTCAGTATCGCTCTCGGGACCAGGTTTGGTGCCGCTACTCATCGAATGCCGGGATTTGTTGTCCAGTCTGCGAATTCAAATATAAAATATTTAAATGAATTGACGAATTTTCAATGAAATTGCCAAGTATTGATAAATCGTACGCTTAATCATAATTTGACCGATCAAAGGTCGTCCGTAAATTATGTCAGACGTCAATGGGGGAGGAGGGACAGAGGGTAGGAGGGGGGGGAAGGGGTCAAGTGGTTAGTGTCGTCACTTATCAAATTTGAAAATATTGTAATTGAAACATATTCTTTAAATTATTACACATTAATGATACAGGAAGCTTCGTTTCAGCGTCCTCTATCGGCCAATCTAAGAATTATTTCGATATCTCCATCCAACAGTAAGATACAGCTATTGTTAGTCTTTTTAACTAAAATAAGGTTTTAGTTAAAAGAACAAAAAAATAACAAAAATATTTATTTAATTTGAAGTTTTATTTTATTTTTTATTTTTATTTTATTTAAACAGGTTCACCAGCAGTTGGTACAATAACACGTACATAAAAAGAACATACATAATAACGACATTCCAAGTTTACGTTCATACGACAGCCCTTTTATAACGGAACGCTTTTTTATCGAACAATATCTTAATTTCAACGTTATGTATACACATGTACTCTATATTTTTATATCGCCGACGTTAAAAAACCGCCAACGTCGAAATTTAACGCAACGCTTTTTTAACTCTCGTGTTTATGATGGCTTATGTGTTAAATTGTCAAAAGTAGTTTTATAGACGACCAAGGAATTGGTTTGCCACGCTAAAGTTGAATGTCGTTTGCACGTCAAGTAGTTATAAGGCTCATTTTTGCTTGTTGTGCATTACATTAATTTCTAACAATAACCCTTAGTAAAATTTTCTTTAAGTAGGAACTGTCATCCAAAATAGTAAAGCACTCTCTTGGTGGACTAAACTAAAAATAAAAATTTGGAACATCGCTTTAAATAAGTATATGGTACGCAAATCTAAAGATATCTGGCCGAATTTAGACAAACCAACGATCTCTAGTTTTATTGAGACGGGACAAATGTGCGAACAGTAAATTTGATTCCAAGTGATTATCAACGGTAATGGACAATTATTGTAGACGCAGACGTGACGTCTATAGAAAAGTTCATGGACATGGACATAGCATTTATTGCTTCGCAGAACATCTCAGTAGAACCAGTTTCACCAAGTGACGGTGGCAATGGGCCAAAGCTGATGGCGCCAGTTTACTATCTGTTTCAGGATGACATGTAAACGCGATGCTAGTAATGGGGGACCGATAAGTGGTCGTTTCACTGCGCGGCAATATTTAAACGAGGAAGTCTGAAAGCGAATTTACCTAAACGATATAATTTTTTTTTGTTTTTGAAAAATAATGCCAGGAATAGGTATAATAATATCTCTGATTAAGTACAAAGGTTAATTTTACAATCGACTTCAAATATGGTTCTAATTTAACTCTAACAATGGTTTTGAAATATTCGACCTCCTCCGTGTTTCGGAAGGCACCTAAAACAACGGGTCCAGATTAATGTCTGTGAGTGATATTAGTCGTGAGGTTGTGGGGATTCCAGGGATTACGTCAGATGGCAATCGGTCATCTTAACTCGCCCAACACCCTCATCCTCTGTAATTTAAACCGATCCTACTACTAGACCGGGATAACGCTAGGAAGAAAAATATATAGCCTATAGCCTTCTTCGATAAATGGTCTATCTAACACTGAAATAATTTCTCAAATCATCAAAAGGGGAAAAATCCGCCGATTTTGAAACATTCTTCATTAGTGCTCCTCTCCTATGAGTCTTAGTGTGATGGTATATAGCCTATAGCCTTCGTCGATAAATGGGCTATCTAACGCTGAAAGAATTTTTCAAAATGGACCAGTAGTTCCTGAGATTAGCGCGTTCAAGCAAACTAACAAACAAACGAACTAACTCTTCAACGTTATATATTAGTATAGATAAAGATTATTAATTTTAATTTCCTTTTTCTTGAAGTCAAGAACTAAGCGTTATCCCGGTTAAGTACAAGCTTTTAATTTAAGCTTAGTAGGAGGGGAAAAAGGGAATATTAGTCATACCTAAAAAGTATTCCTAATATTCTTTTTTTTAAAAAAAAAAGCTTTTCATTTTATAATAATATAATATAATATTTTTTTATTTATTTCAGGTAAAGTACACCCATATAAGTGAATTTAAGCGTAATAGAAGGGGAAATGAGAATAATAAACACACCTAAAAGTGTTGCTAATATTATTTAAAAGATATCTTCTATATGTTAATACGTAAAAAGAAAGCATTAGGTACCCCACGAAAATTGCCCAAACGATGGATTATGAAAGTAGGTACAATAATAGTTTATTTAAAGAAGGGTTTGGGAATGCTAATATTTTATTATAATATGCAATATGAATATATAAAATTATTTATATATTTATTATTAAACCACATGCATACAATTGCCAAACGATTTATGTCGTTTACACATACATGTTTACTATAAGATTATGTCAAAGCGTAGATTACGACGCGGGCAGATATTAATTGTAAAATATTACAATATCGTTGTAAAGAATTGAAATTTTATGTATAGATTTAAATGAAGATATAGTACGCAAATTTAAAGATGTGTATAAATGTGGCTAAATTTCGACCACCATGCAATTTCTAGCATATATTAAAGAGTGAAAGAAAAAGGAAAAAAATACTTATTTGCACAGAGATTTTGTCATTATAATTGCAGTCCATGGTTGGATTTATTTGTGTAAGGCTCTCCTACTTTTTAGGTATGTCTGATATTTCCTTTTCCCTCCTACTAAGCTTAAATTTAAAGCTTGTATTAGGAGTGGGTGCGAGAATACCCCAACTGTGGTGGGGTTTGAACCGATTACCTTGCGGATTTTAGTCTATACCTTATACCGTTTAGCTATTGAGGCTCTATTGTATGTATCTATTTTAAGTGACTTATTTTATTTAATATCCCAAATAACCATACGGTCCGCCTGATGATGGGCAACTTAATCTCTAAGTCAAATTCATAGACGTTTGTAAATACAAAGAGTATGCACTCACTCCAACTACCATATACTCTATCCTATTGGGTTTCGAAAGAAGAGATGTTTTATACCATTTCTATAGCAACTAGGAGATACTTCATATAGTCATGCGGCTCCACTCGACTTATGATCTACGTCTCTTATGCACTACAAGCGACGGGATGTTGTGGTATTAAAGAAACTAATAGTGAGATCGTACTGTAACTAATCCTAATTAATAAACACACGATTATTTAGAATACGGTGTACTCGTTATCTATCTTTATATATATTCTACTGTACGTGATTATGTCACTGAACTCCTAAGCGGCTGGACCGATTTGAACGATTTTTTTTCTGTTTGCGTTTGGGTGGCGCCCTGGATGGTTAAGATCCACAAATCAGTCCGGCAGATGGCGCTGTAGCCGATAACTTGGTTATCCTTTTATCGCTTTTTACGTTCGGGTCTGTCGGGTTTTGGTTATAAAGTACGAACAATATTCAAACAAATTTATGAGATGAGTACTAAACGTCGAACTCTCTCTTTGATTAATCCTGTTCTTCTAAATCAAAAGTATACCATTATTAAAGTGCATATTGTAGCCAGGGGATTTCAACTATCATCAAAGTATTTTGCAACTCTAAAACCGGTGCCATTGAAAACGAACTCGTCCATATATAAATGCAGGCGGGCGTGAAACAATACCCGTTTTTCGGCGTTGCCACAATAACCCCGCCAAAAGAGATGCGCCGATAGTGGTTGGTTGGTTGCATAATGAATTTACCTTTATGTATGTTCGCGATGGACTCGAAAACAATGGTGCCGTTGTCCGGCAACATTTCCAGTTTCCTCTTTGTGATGACATCGGAGAAATGTTTTAAGCCGAATGTGACCTGGTTGGGAAAAAAAAAACGTTCGATAAATTATACTTACAAGGGTCTTCCTCTAGCAAATTGTTTGTCATTTATTATATACAATTATTATAGAGGTGTAACAAACGTATTCAATCTAGCAATGGTTATCAAATATCTCTAACCGTATTTCGGAAAGCAAGTAAAACAGTGGGACCCGATTAATGTCACCGAGTGATAATAGTCGTGAGATTGTGGGGGTTCCGGGGACAACGTCAGACGAAAGTCGGTCTTAACTCGTCCCACAGCTACATCCTCTGTAATCTAAGCGGACCCTGGTACTAGACCGGGATAACGATAGGAAGAAGACGGTTCTTCTTTTCGAAGCGAAACATCCATTGATTGTAAGACGGACTTGAATGGATTTAATTATTTATTTTACAATTTATGTACCAACACAACAAATATAAAATATGTATCAGAGATTTTTGTGAACAAAGGCTGCCTTATCTCTTAAAAGAGATTTCTTCTAGAAACCCTTAAATTTACCGCGTGGGTGCCGGGACTAAAGTTGTGCATACAGAGGACGAAAGATTATTCTTTACGCCCATCGGAGAAGAAAGGCTTTTCTTTACGAACAACCTTTTTAGGGTTCCGTAGTCTACAAGGAACCCTTAAAGTTTCACTCTGTCCACCTGTCCGTCCGAACGTCAGTCTGTCCGCCCGCAAGGTGGTTCCCCCCCCTCCCCTACGATTTCCAAACCATTTTATAACTATACAGACATTCCATATTGTTATTGATAGGGGATGCTAAAACTCGCTAGAAAAATTATTTTGAGCAAAATCGGACAAAAGCTTCTAAAGATATTTAACAAATTCCTTTATCGTGTATCAGATATTCGGAACGCTTCTATATAAGCTTGTCGTAACACGCTCTTGATCACTATATAAAGCCTTATCTCCTATTGATTCTCCGCTTTAGAGACGAAACTTGCAATCAGTACGCTATGGTGCTTTGTTGATGGTCACATTTGTAACATGACAATTTACCTACCTCTTTGACTAGCCGTTCGAGTTCTTTGGTAGGTGTGATTTCACCTTCTTCTGCTGTTGCGGTTTTAGCACCCATGTTCCGAGGTTTCGGACTAAGTGGGGAATGTGATCTGTAACAGGAAAAGGCAAATGGAAATGTTAAACAAACAACATGTACAATATAGGTCTGAAAATAATTCTAAGCGACAGAACAGCCCCAAAAATTCGATACATCTATACTTAATTTTAAAATTGAATGGAATATCTAACTAAATATTTTTGCAGTGATATTCTATTATAAATACATTTCGCCTAATTTGGCATTATACGGTTTATATGACAAAACAAAAGACATATACATGTAATACCAGTCGTCTGTGACACTTCGCATACTAATGCCTGGCATCCACGTTACGGTGTACTGGAAGGATTCATGACCAGGTTTGCCTGCGCAGTCCGACGGCACGCCGGTAAAGTTTAACGAGAGGACCCGGAGTACCATAAAAAATGTATTGAAAATTCATATCCGATTTTGCGCCGGTCGCCTGCCCAGGGTCAAATAACTGTCCCACAGACGCTCCGATCTACCTCCACAGGTATGTCTGTACAGGTTGTCCTCTCCAGTAACCGTACCATGGATGCTAGGTATAATAAAGCAATCGTACATTTTAGGAGAAACGGATCATCTTAGTTGAATATGTTTGTAGAGGACAAACATATTTATTCCAAGTAATAGTTCATCGGAACATAGAGACTTAATCACCCAAAACCAAATATGTATTTCCCTTCGACCTATAATTGTATTCAACATTAAAGGTCTCATATGACAAATAAAAGAAAAAATATGCTATGCGTATAGTATAAAGTATGCTTGCATGTTTAATTATGCTACTCAACATACCTAATGTTTTATTTTTAATAATACTAGGGAATAGTTTAAGCTATACCTATAGAAGGTATAGGCCTAATACTCCAATTTATTAATGTATGTATATAATTACACGCAAAGAAAACCTTCGGTGCCATTTTAGGAAAAAAGTCGCAGACGGAGGTATATTAAATTTAGCAGAATTATAGTTTTTATAAACGAGGATCTGCGAATGCCAATATTCTTTTTAAAGATGCATTATTAACACGTTAAGTTATTAGAATTAAACTTCGAGCACACCAATGCCAAAAGATTTACACAGACATGCATACAATTTACTATAACATTGTCGAAAAGTGTAATCATGTCGACCGTATGTATATTAATTGTCAAATATTTAATTCTTGTATAATAGACCAAGAAATTGGTTTGCCACGCTAAGGTCGAATGTCGAATGCACGTCAATTAGTTTTAACTATTAGGCTTATTTTTGCTTGTTATGCATTACGTTCATTTGTAACAATAACTCTTAGCGAAATTTAATTTAACCGGGAACTGTCAACCAAAATGGTAAATCACTTTCTTGGTTAACTATACAACGCCGTTATACAAATAATTAAAATTTGTATATAGATCTGCATATAGTACACAAATCTAAATATTTGTGGTCGAATTTCGACCAGGCATGGATCTCTAGAAATATTTATATCTATAAAATATTGCTATATCTATAGAAATGAATCCCCATTTTGAAGGTCACTACATCACGCGTCAACGGTTGGACCGATTTCTGTAATCCTTTTTTTGTTATGTTTGTCATGGTCAGAAGAAGAAGAATACGAAATAAAATTTAAGAAAATTGCGCGAAAGATTAGAAAATTATAAAATACTTTACCACCATATTAAACTTGTATAAAGTAACGCAAACGGCTACAGGAACGGAAAAAGGAATAAAATTATAAGATAATAGAAATAAGTAGTAAGTAGGTAAGTCCCCCAATTTATTACTTATGTAATACATTAGGTTAGGATGTAGTCTTTACGGATTTCACTCTAACAACTAAAATTGGTCAAGTGTAACGTTCAATTTTATTCCCCATAAATTTCATACCTCGGGCTTAAATACGAAAACCTATTACAAACATTTTAAGGAGCAGACTCTAAACGTGCCTTTATACGTACCAATCTAGCTCTGGTTAGCGACCTTGATAGTGCTGTTGATATTATTTATTGGATTGCTCAATTACAACCTGTGCACGGATTTTAATATCGTAAAGTTGCCCAGTTTCGTATCGAAAGTGTCAGCTGTTTTTAAGACAGCCTTCAAGTGACTCTCGATATTATTTCATATAATGTTTATAAATAATACGTGAAGCGAAAACTTTAGGTACACTTTTACGAAAAATTGCGTGAACGGAGATGTATATCATATTTGGCACAATTGTAGTTTATAAGGTCAAGTGTCGTTTTGTTTCGAAAATATTGGACTTCAAACTGGTGGTACCTTCAAGCGCGCTAAGTTTGGTTTTGAAATTTTCAATAATAAGTCAACAGCAGACAAAATAAATATACAATAGGACTTTTAAACACGTAAGCGTCTGTCTTCAAGGTCAAACTTATCTATACGTATAAATAAAATTGAAGTATATATTTGTAACGTCAAAATAAAATTAATAATTGCATATAAATAAGTAGGATATATAGAACTATATGCACACGGACGTCTGTCTGTCTAAGGTAGACAACTTAATGCCTATGTTATAGGTAACAGACGCCTGTTATGTACAATTTTTTTAAAGGGTATATAAATACATATATAGATATATTACACCCAGACACGAGTTGGGAATCGAACCCACGACCCGGAGCGGAAGGTAGAATCACTGCCAACTGCGCCAACGGGCCAGTCGAGTCGAGTATATGACTATATATATACGATAACTATAAGAATAACAAAAGTTAAATAGTTTTTGTCCGTCTGTCTGTTTGTTTCGTGATTTCCGAAACGTATAGACCGATTTTGACGGGATTTAACTGGTGGATAGCTGATTTTACTAGGAAAAGCTTAGGCTACCTTGCTTTTAGCTAAATAATTAGAGTTCCGCACAAAAAAATTAAAATCCTCAAAATTAAACAAAATCACTGAATTCATGCGGACGAAGTCGCGGGTTGCAGCTAGTAAAGGTATATTTTAAAAAGTACTTTTTTTAGATTATTTTATTTACAAGCTAATGTTCACTTTGTTGGCTTGCTTTTGCCAGACTTTGCAGTTGCTTGCTGTGCTTTGAGGACCTTTACAATCTTTTGTTCCTCAATTAAGAAAGCTCTGACAATTCGCTGCTTGACACACTTGTGGCAGAGAACACCACCATACACTCGCTTTACTGTTTTCTTGCGGTAACAAAGTCTAGAACGTTCAGCAGGTCTTGCAGGCTGGATACCTCTGAGTTTGCTTTTGCACTGGCCACATCTTGGGATCTTCTTGGGCTTCTTAACATATTGATACACCAGACGTCCACCAGGAGTTCTTACTCTGCAATTAAATAAATAAAAATGAGAAAACCATTAATTAATACCATGAACCAAATGCTATTATGTATGTTTTCAAATACATATATTTTGATTAGCGTATAAAATGTCCCACACCAGGGACATTATAGGCTATTATTATTAACATCATTCCCCCTCTTTAGCTGTTTCCTACCCTGGGCCACTTAAATCTGCATCTTTCCAGCAAAGGCATCTAAGTCATTTTGCTAGCATAATATTATTAAAAATACTTCAAATTAGATAAATATTAATAATTACAGATTTTACTCTCAAAACCATGTTATGAAGGGGCAATAAAGTCAACATATTTGACTAGTATATTTCACAAGTCTTACTGCAGAATTGTCTACAAAAATACATTTGAAAAGTACATTTTATCTTGTATTATTTATTTAAGATATATTTAAAATAATCTTGAAATAATTGTAAATAACTGAACATGTCATTGTAGAATGAACAAGCGTGTATACTCCTTTCACCACAAATATATTAATAAATTACATAATAAACAATTAAAATAATATAAATAGTCATTAAAAACCTTGTTTATGACGGTCAATCCCACAATCCTAGAGTGGAAGGCATGGTCATTGCCGACTGCGCCAACGGGTCAGTCAATTTTATTTAGTCGTTTGCGAATGCGTAAAAGCATTTCGCAGCGCAAGAAAAGTGAATTGAAATTGATTAACCCATGTGGAAGTATGCTACCATAAAGACACAGTATCCTATTTTATTTACTTTATTGTATATAATATAATAATTTAGATCCGAAAACAAACGATTTCTTGATTAGATATTTAATATTGTGTGCAATATATTAGCAATATAATATTTAGTGTGTGTTCCGATATACACAGCGAGCACTGTAAGCTATGACGTCAGTTTTGTATACTGTAAAGGTGTTCCTTTTTCGTTTGCTATCCCCATTCAATTCCTCCATTTTCACTTTTTCAATTTAAAAAAAACCGCGATTTGTCTTCAACCACGATTTTTGAATAATATAATACCGATAAATTTATTAAATTTAACTGTTAATTTTTTCAACAAGAGCCGCTGTTTTTGATTGACCACGCGACCACAGCACTGAGAGCACTGAAGCTCGAAAGTGCCAGTGCTCACAGTACAAATTATATATTTGTACTAAATACTGCGTTATGACTGGTTAGAATAAACGCCATGTCGGTTATGTGATCTTACAGACTTGATTTAATACTTGCATTTAGTTATTTTAATGTGAAATGGATCATGAGTGGATTGTATATATCCTCAATGGGATTTTTCATTTCTTTATGTTCAAGCTACTTAAAATTTTTCATGAATCTTAATGTAATTGTGAATGAAGGTATGAGTAATGTACTAGTATATTATGTTGGCAACACTGTGTGCTTCATGATAGGTCGGTGCCCTTTTCGCCTGCTTCAGGAAGTTCCCGCCAAAAAGGAAGTTAAAAGAGGGGTTTGACAGATGGTCAATGAGATACGAGGAACTTAATTTAAATAAATATTCTAATATTGTTTATGTTCTACTTTGAGTCATAAAAGCATTTTAGTGTACCAATTGTTCTTTATGTTAAATAAAAGTATGGAAATGCGCTAGCTAAAGTTTACAATTACTGTTTTATTTTTCCATTCATATTAAATATAATAATAGCCTTCATATTGATTTCCTAGAATGTTTGTTTAATTGATACATATAGTTTTATTGATACCAAATGTATCAGTGTATTAAGTACATTCAATAGTGTGACTATGTTATGTACTTAATATTTTATTCTAATTCAAAGGAAGCTTTATTCGAAAGCACTTTCAGATGTTTTTTTTTATTTGTGTTTCCGAGGATTACACAAGAAACCATTCTGAGCTCATAGCTACTATATGTCTGCAAACAATTATCGGACCAGTAGTTCCTGAGATTAGCGCGTTCAAGCAAACAAACAAACTCTTCAGCTTTACATATTAGTATAGATTATTTACATCTCATCAGAAAAATGTGTATATTTAGGAATATACGTAAAAAAAAACGGAAGTGTTTCGATTTTTCTGAAGAGAAGTATATATGTATTAATATATATAAGTTATAGTAAGTTAAGCAGATATGCAGAAACTACGCTTCATAATAGACAGAGATAAGTAGCTCTTTGCACTAACTTATACTTTTAGTTTCGTTACGGCAAACTAAACGTATAAAGTGTTTTTCGTATACAGGTTGTAAAAGACATCGTACCGCAACTTTGTGATAATGCTACATTTAATGTCCTAAATAAAATCACATAAATCATTCATCTCGGAAATGAGAGGTTACAAATATTGCCATCCTCATCCCATTCTTGAGCACGCAATGTATCGTCAACATTGGCAAACAATCATCAACAAAATGATGCCGCGCAAAACAAGTCAACGACCCGCGCCGCGCATCCCCCGTTACGTACTTTTAAGTTTGATTTACATTGCGGATTGATGTAAAAATATTGAATTAATTTGTTTCTGATTTAAAATCCCATTGGGGCAGATAGTAATAATGATTTTATACAGTATTCAGTAAAAAAAATGGTGAAAAAAATTTTACATTTAAAAAAAAACCGACGAAAATTTCATCACTGGGGAATCTAGTATCATCTAAACCCATGGGGTGCGTCTCGAAGCCCCACAATCTCCACAAATTATAGATACATATAATAAGGATGATTACATACGGTTGATTATATTCTCACCCTTTGTTACAGATGTCATGCGACGCGCTTGAAGTATCAATATAGGTAAGTGATTATACAAAACATAATTTCGCTTTGCACCGGTTTCGTTCCTTGCGAATATCCTAAGGCAATAATTACGTTGGTAGTGTTTATAATTCAACGCTTTCCTTCCGCGACATGATCCTTTTACACTCAACGACATTGTAGAAGGAAGCTATGAAACAAATCGTCATTATTATATAATCAAATTCATCATAATTTCATTATTACACATACATTTATTTCGTTTATTCATTTATTCATCTATTTTTTGTATCTATTTGGCTGACCCGTTGGTACAGTGGGCAGCCACCCTGCCTTCTGCTCCCAGGGTCGTGGATTCGATTCCCACCTCGAGTCTGGGTGTATTATCCATATGTGTGTATTTATATATTTAAAAAAAAAAGAAATATTTGTGTATAACAGGCGGCTGTTGCCTATAACACAGGCATTAAGTTGTCTACCTTAAGAACAGACGTCCGTCTGTCATAGTCACAGTCCTGTATATATTTATTTATTTATCAATACAATACAATAGCTTACATTAAAATTCTTCGCGCCCTTAAGCCTAAACGACTTGTCTGGGAACTGCACATTCTTCTCAAATACTAATAATCTATCTTAAACTATGTATCTATGTGTTATAAAACACTCGCCGCGTTAGTGTGAAACGCGTAATTTTTAGCAGTTCAGTGGGCTCTGAAGCGTTTCCGTGGGCGGTGGATGAATAGCGCTGCCCCTAACAGCGATATGCAAATGTAATCTAAAATTAGAGCCTATTTTCCATATCGAGACAATGAATTTCGCGAAGAAAACAACAGAAAGTTATTGAAACGTTTTTTTTGCTCTGTCGACACTTGACAAGAAAAAAGCGTCCGTAAATAGGGAGAAGCACATATGTTCACCTATCAAACTGAACGTCTCAATACATCTTAACAGAAATCCGCCAGCGCAGGGTAAATGCCCATTTTTATATAATTGTACTAAGCAGACACAAAAATTGACAGAAATTCTCTTT
The DNA here is from genome assembly GCA_024363005.1 of Charaxes varanes. Lineage (NCBI taxonomy): Eukaryota > Metazoa > Arthropoda > Insecta > Lepidoptera > Nymphalidae > Charaxes > Charaxes varanes. Next base: position 9,710,842 of record JANCMC010009603.1, read on the forward strand.
CGCACGTTAAAAAAAATATTAAAATAATTAAATTACAGTAAAATATTACAATTTTTTTTTCAATTAAAACAGCAATTGTAAACATCTAATTACCGACAAATACATACAAAACGATGCTCTTTTGTTTGAACATTAGCCTCATTAAACAGTTTAACGGACTAGAAAATGGGCAAATTAGTTCCATGTCTGTTGTATGAGGCCGTTCCGCTAAAGGTTTATAGTGAGTGGTTATTTGATTAGCACAAGTAAGCGCTTATCTGAGTCTTGGACTTCTAAAAAGGAGATTTTATCGTGTTGCAAATCGCCTTTGCACTGTGAATATTTGTGTCCGCACCAAAACCTGTGCTTTGCCGCTGTCCTCACGCGCCCCACAATCGCCTGTTTGAATATATAATTGTATACACAAATGTGTTACATAATGACGATTTTATTTCAATTTACATGTTTGTAACGCTCTACTGTGAAGTTAAGAATTTGGGGTTACAATAATTTACGTGGAAGGTATCGAAATGTGCTCACTTTTTTATAAATCCTCTACTCCACTTTGAACGAACAGTAGCTTCGAGTTGGAGGGCTTAATACTACATCGATTCCAAAGCCTCTTAAGGACATCTTAAAACGCGGTAATATACAAGATTTTACGGTTTTCTTTGAGCGAGTTAAATCTAATGCCGGAGCCAGATATATCTCCATACAAATACTCACGTGTTTGTACATTTTTGTCCCTGAACTCAACAAAATTCTACGAAACTTTGTGCAGCTACACAAAGACCTAAGCCACACTAGATGATTATTGCAATGATCATTCAAATGAAGCTATGTCTGGCTCCGGTATATTGGCAGACACCAAGGAATTCTCAGAAGGCATTTATATTAAATATCGGCGAGAAGCAATCGGCCATCAGTTCGATCGTCCCTGACCCATCGCCCCTGTATTGAGTGTCCCCTGGGCGCAACATTATTGTACGGCTAATTGAAATTTGTAATAATGTACTGTGACACCCGACTTCGTCCCAGATGAATGCATTGATTATATTAAATTTTCAAAATTTTGAAAATCAGTTAAAAAAGATCAAATATGAATTTCATTATTAAAATTCATGCACTTCCTTCAAGTTTCGAAATTCCTAATTATAGGTTATCACAACATGCTTAAAAATTATAATTTACATCAGTCACTTAATACACTAAATATACAGATTAAAACCTCCTTAGGGGTGAAATTTCCAAAAATCTGTTATCTGTCCAAATATTAAGTTTGTAACTCCGCGGTTTAGGCTATGATGAATCTGTCAGGACAATGATTACATATATTTGTATTTATAATTAATGTATATGGAAAAATAAGTCAAAGTTCAATAACGCTTTCGCAAATGGCAAGACTTGTAATAGTTTTCGATTTCCTAACACTTTCTGCTAATGTAGTCAGTAGCGTTAAAATTATTGATAGTTAGCATACATATACTATATTATTGATTATTTATTAAAATACTTATAAAGCTGATGAACTTAATAATTTATCAAAAAAACAATTTAATATTACTGTTTCATATTTTCTCACAGTATGTACTCGTAAGTTTAAAGAGGTAGGGAATATAAATCTAGAGGTTCACTTCTACACACTTCTACGGTCTATTAAGAAGGTAAGCCGTTAGTATTATGTCCAATACCTTACTTACAAAGAACAATGTATCAAAGTTATATATATTTTAGATATATCATTGGTGGCAATGCACTATATGAATCTTATTCAAGTAATGTCGATACGTATTTGGGCGAATATCAGCCAAAAATTGAGACATAGAAAAATTGTTCCAATAATTACATGTAGTCCATGGAATCCTGTTGCTATAAAAAAAGTAGAGCCATAAATTCTCCAATTCGGCTACAAGCATGGCGCTACCTCTAATTAAACTGTTGGTCTGACCATCTCGTTGGGCTACGATCTCTCATGCGTTTACCGTCGACCTTGCCAGTAACCATAAGATGCTCTAGGTTATGGCCGTCTTTCCTTGTAATGTGACCAAACAACTCCAGTGCTCTGCAGAGGCACACCGTAGACAGTCTTGTTTTTATTTTTAGTTCCCGCAGACGTTATGAAATGCTAATATGCTGCGTTCAATTTTTACGGCTAAGAGTGCGTGTAAGGCGTTTTTTGAAGTTTTTTTTTCATTTCCCCACCATGTAAAGACCCCTAGCATTTTTCCGTAAACCCTCTTCTTAAATGTTACGTAACATTTCAGTGACAATTTTTACTTAAAGTAAAAGGTACCCGAAAATTGGCTGAAATAACTTTGTTATTGTTTCAATCGCTTTTACGGTAATAATAAACGAAACAAGAGATTTCAAACTGGCAACACATACATACATATAAATTTTGTTTGAAATAGGATCATATTCTTAAAAAATATCCACTAAAAATTTATATTCCCTAAATTTTTATTAAAATTTAAAAAAAATCATGTTACGTGACGCGTTACTCAAAAATCCCCTCCCCCCCCTGTAATGCGTCGTAATTGCGTTTTACAAGACTCCTCCCTCCCCCCAAATTGATTTACGTAATACTTGAACAACCCCTAAGTATTTGTGTTTTCAGTGTCACCCTGGCTTGGGTGCGATGCACCTTTATATTGTCTTACTCCATATCTTTTCTTTACCTGTCCTGTCTTTCTAATTAGAGGTAGGGCCATGCTTATAGCCGAATTGGGCCGGCAAGTCCGGGTACCAGTACCTCTTTTTTTAATAAGATCGGCGTGAAGTGGCGGCAATGCTGTCATTTTTTTTATTTTATTTATTATTATATTATATTAGTCATGTCAAGAGATGGTATTGTTGTCGCGTTTCGTTCGGTTTATGAGACTTCCCGGTGGCCTAAGCTCGTCATTAAAGGCCGGCAACAGATCTGTTATCCTTCTGGTCATGCATTACATTCGTACAAAAAGTATTCCTAATGTTCTTTTAAAAAAAATTGGTTCTTGTTTGTTACGGGTTATCTTTAAAAGGCTAGACCGTTTTTTTTCACTGGCAGATTGGTGATTTTTATAAGAAATAACATAGGCAACTACTTGCTCTACTTTTAGCAAAATAGTGAGGGTTCTGCTTGAAAAAAAAAACAACCCTTAAGATTGAACAATACCTTTGGATCCAACACAAATAAGGTTGCAATTTACAGCTTATTTTTTTAAATATTAGCAATACTTTCAAGCATCTCTAATATTCCCGTTTACTCTCCTACTAAGCTTATATTAAAAGCTTGTGTCAGTAGTGGGTGCGGCTTCGGGATTTGAAACGACTACAACCTACCTACCAGTACATCCCTTACACTGTTGAACTTTTGAGCTAGTTGTAAATATTTGTGTTTTGTTTCAGTTGATGATATTACCGACCGAACTGAGCGTGTACTACTACCAGTCGCTAGAATGCTGCTTCAACAACTACACAGCAGAGTCGGAGAAACTTCTCACTCTAGAAGAGTTAAAAACTACCCTCACTGGAAAGAAATTCATAATATACATCAATGATGTCGAGGACATCAAGTAAGTGATTAAATTTGATACTTGGTGGATTGTGACAATAAGAAATATATCAGAGTATAAAAATACCTTATATATATTTTTTAATATTGTAAATGTCCATACTGACTCTAGTCAGTCATCTATGACACTTTATTTAATAATCTTTTTATGTGGAATGCATCATACATTTATATAGGCAGATGCCTATATTTCTCGATTCTCACATTGCAATGTGCTTCAATAAAAGCTCAATAAGAGTAACTGACTCATTACTCGCATTGCATAAAAGTATTTCCAGTATTTTTTAAAACTTCTCTATATATAAAAACAAAGTTTTCCTTTCTTATTCGCTTATATATTTTAAACTATGTCACGGATTTACATGCCGTTTTCACTATTAAACAGAGTAATTAAAGAGGAAGGTTTATATTATGTATAATAAATGATCTACAGCACCCATGCGAAGCCAGTCGTCATTCTTTTATTTGACGTTTCGTCCCGTTCAATACCAATAACCGAAACGGCCCGTGCCCAGGTTGGTGTCGACGCTGTACTCGCTGGAGGACGGGCGCAAGGTGGCGGCCTTCGCGCCGGACGCGGGCGCCTACGACGAGGTGGTGCCGCTGTGCACGCGCGCCGCCTTCAACTACAGCTTCGGGCACGCCTACCTCTCGCACGCGGCGTCGCTCAACGAGCTCTACCTGCAGAAGGCCTCCGACGGCGACCGCATAGTGGCCCTGCTAGAGGAGCTCTACAAGTTCTACGAGGAAGGTGAGCTTCCTTGAGGGCGCGGTAGAGGGATCCCGAACCTATACCCTTTCCTCTTTAAAGCTGTGAACGCGTAGTGAAGATCATGGATTTCCTCTTATTATATAAAATATTTAATAGAATCTGGTACTATTTTGCGCAAATCCATGACGAGATTGTACCAGTGCCGGCATATCTTAGCCATTGCATTAGTGCCAAATATAATAATGCACAGAGATATTTTTAGGTCCTCCTTATTACATTCGTAGCGAGGATTTTTTGAGTGTTTCTTAATATACAATAAGTTTACCTATTAACAGGAACTCCAAAGGCGATGGATGAATTAGAAATCGATGCGCTGTGCGTCGCCAAATCTGCCGACGGCAACTGGTATCGGGCCACAATCCTCAGCACCACTGAATCCGACGTCACGGTGCAGTTCCCCGACTATGGCAACTCGGAAACGGTCAGCAGGGACGCCCTGAAGAAGCTCGACCCTAAGTTCTACGAGCCCTGCGCTCTAGCCCTCGTTGCTAGTTTAGGCTTAGTTGCTCTCACTGATGATGCAGTCGCAAAACTTGTCGAATGGACGGCGGAGAAGGAAGTCCAAGTCACCCTAGCTTTCGGCACGGACGGTTGGCTGGCGAATCTTCACTTGGACGGCGTGGATCTTTCGATGAAACTCGTCCACGAGAAGTTGGCCGCCCCTCAAGCAGCCGCCGAGGAGATTCCCGATGAACCAAAACTAGAGAACGAGCCTACCGTTGAACCTACATCTTTGCCCGATGGTTGCACGCGGGTATACATAAGTCATATCGACACGCCGGGACAGTTCTGGCTTCAGATGCTGGACAAAGTCGACAAAATCGAAGAGATTCAAGCGGAGCTCCAGGCGAGCGCCGACGAGTACGCCGACATCGAATCGCGCGACATGGGCACCCTCTGCATCGCCAAATATTCCGTCGACGACCAGTGGTACCGCGCCGAGATCCTCGATTCCGACTCGGATATTACCACCGTCCGCTTCGTTGACTACGGCAATACTGACGTTCTAGACAACCAACCTGGCTTGATCAAGGTAATACCCGACCGTCTAAAAACCGTGGAGCGCTATGCGATCAAAGCCAGTGTGAATGCGATCCCGACCGGCACGGGGCAGTGGTCGGAGCCGGCCTCCGACCACTTCGTGCGACTCGTCGGAGACCTGTCGGCGCCGGTCGACGCGCAGATCGTCCTCGAGGACGTCACCACCTACGTCGACGTCTACGTCAACGGCCGCAACCTGACCGACGAGCTCGTGTCCGAGGGGCACGCGACCCGGTCGGAGGAGAGCGAGTGCGGCAACTACCCGTCCTGCTTCGCCAGTCAAGTCAACTCGCCCTCCGAGTTCTGGATCCAGCTCGAGAGCGCCGCCCCGGAGCTGCAGGCTATGGAGGCCGCCATGGTAGACGCCGAGGGTTTCCCGGAGTTGTCCGCCAAGGAGGAGGGCGCGCTATGCGCCGCCAAATACCCAGAAGACGGCGCCTGGTATCGAGCGCAAGTGGTAGTGGACGGCTCTGAGGGCACCGAAGTCCTCTTCATGGACTACGGCAACGCCTCCATCGTGAGCGAGCTGCGCAGTCTCCCCGAAGATCTTCAGATCAAGCCGGCGCTGTCCAGAAAGTGCGCCCTGCAAAAGCCGCCTAACGTCAAGTCCTGGTCGCGCAAATCCGAAGTGAAATTCAACGAGCTAGCAGCTGAGGGAGCCACGATATTCAACGTCCAGTTCGTCGCGGCCGGTGACATATCTATAGTCGACCTCTTCCTCGAAGGGAAGTCGGTCTCCGACGAGTTGGCCGCTCTCTGCGAGGAGCTTCCGTCTTCAGAACGACCGACGCCCGTAGGACAGGATTTGCACAGCAGCGGTAAGATTTGCTATATCAATTCGCTAGATGAGTTTTACGTACATTTGGATGAGTCTGTGTCGATCATCGACAGGGTGACGGAAAGACTAAACGAAACTGAACAATTTGACGCCGTCGGAGAACTCAAAGTCGGTTCCGTATGCGCGGCGTTTTGGACGGAGGACGAGAAATGGTACCGAGCTCGGATATTAGAATTTTGCGACGTCGGATATCACGTTCAGTTTATAGATTACGGAAATAAAGCCAAATGTGAGGAATTCAGGCAACTTCCGGAGGACATCGCGGGAATAGAACCTTTGGCCAAGTGTTGTCGCCTTTCTGGTTTCACTGACGATACTTCGACTGAATCTGCTAAATCCAAATTGGAAGACTTAGAAGCCGAACTTATTACATTCCAAATAGAATTTTTAGATAGTGTCAAGGAGCCGTCGTTAGTAAGATTATTGCTTAATGGGACGGATATAAGTTCTATATTAAAAGCTGACTCGCCTGGACCAAATGAAGATGAAATTGAATTTGACCAAAAGCAAGATAACAAGCCCGACGCATTGAATGAACCAAATGATATTGGAGACACAAATGATTTAAATTCTTCACAACATGACTTAAACGAAAGTGTAGGCAGTACTAACACAGTGATAGAAAATAAATCTTTTATAGAAACCGAAGAACCGACCAAGGTTCAAGACGAAAGTGCAGTGACAGATAGGAATACAAATGAAGAGAATGAGAAGATAAGTAATATAGAGTCACATAGAATTGAAAATAATGAGGCGGTATCTAATATAGAGTCACCAGGAGTAAAGACACCTCAAGATAATACTAGTTCCAAATCTCTGGGTGAATTAGAGCAAACATCAGTTATGCCTTTAAGGGCACTGTCTCCTGAAACAGTAACTAGTCCCAATAGTTTGACCCCCCTAAATTATTAATATGTTTTTATTATTCTTTTGTTTCAGTGTGTCTTCTCTTTTATTAAATGTTGATGTTATAAGTGGAAACTTAATTGGTTTTGAACTTATGTTATACTTTAAAATTATAATAACTATTGTATCATTTGTTTCTCTTAAATAAAATAAATTGTATGGATTCACCATGCAGGTACCAGATCCATCATGTTGTAGACAAAGGAACCATAAGTGTCTGGGACTTAGGTGTAACCTATGTATAAAGTGAGACTAACACACAATTTAATCTCCTGGTTAGCCAAAAAAGTTATAATCCTACTTACTACCGCTATATTTAACGAAAATAATGAATAATGTCGTGTTTAAAACATTAATTTAACAAAATAAATTAATCATTATCAGCAAAGCTCTTGACAAAAGTCTCGCCTGGTACAATGATTCATGTTCTAAGAGACTAATCTAATAGTCACTTCAAATTCAGTATTCAATATTTAGTCTCAATGAGTCAAGTTATTTGGAGAGGAAACAGAAATAATAGACACTAGCTTCATCTAAAAACTTTGTCTTTGTTGTTTTAGTTGAATATCATAAAAACTCACAACTCCTATTTCATTTCAATCCTTTCATACTTCATTTTAGCTAAAAACAGTAGTCTATGTCCATCTCTAGGGTCTAATCTATGTCTATGCCAAAATGTATCAAAACATAACAGACCTTCACATTTTTTATTATAATAATGTTAGCAAGGCTATCTAAATAAATTTTATAAAATTTATTTATTAAAATTTTATAAAATTAAATGCTCCGCGGGTGCCTCCTGTGAGGCCAGGTCTGCGGATACCGTCTGTGGTGGAGAGAGCATGCCCATAGTGGATCACAATGGTGGATCTGAGCTTGGGCACGTGGAGTGCGTGCTGATGCTCTTTTATATTACACTTTGTAAAAGCAATAAAAATTGTAAAGAAATAAAATGTAGACCCCCACTGGGAACTTTACTAGGACTTATACTTTTTTAAATATTCAGATTCATAGATCAAATTATTGTTGGAGAATTGTTTTTGACCGTACATTTTTTTTGAGTGTCATCATCCTGCAATCAAGATAAAATTAAATATAACGAATTTTAAAAAATCCGTTTTCATAAGATTAGAATCGGCCTTTATTAGAAAGTGGGCCTAGAAGTTATAATGAGACTGATGCTTTTGAAAGTCTGTATTTTTGTATATTGTGTGTTGTGAAGCGAATACTTACGGTACCATAATTACGAAAATTGCGCGAACGGTAGGAAATTTGGTGTAATTATACCTTATATGGTGGAAGAGAATGGTAAGCGAATCCTTAAAATTTATATAAAATATGTATTAGTAATGCATTAAATTATTAAAACACCCTCACGCACACCAGTGCCAAACGATTTACACACACATGTATACATTTTGTTACAAGCTTGTGTCAAAGCGTAGTCATGACGATCGTATTGACAAATATATATGTTTTGACAAATAAAATGAAAATCATTTATATTTCTCTTAAGGTTTTATCTCCCTTTCTTCTTCTTTGCTCATTCCCTAGCTAAGTGGGGTTCTGGGTCACAAGTCCCGGGCATTGCTATGGTTCCTTCCTCTGCAACGCGATAGACCCAGCACCCGCACGGTGAAGCCATGAAATGCTAAGAAATTCGTCTCTAATGGCCAAATATCATGAAGTAATTACCGATAAAATTACAAATAAGGCCAAATTTCATCAAGATCAAATCAGCAGTTTCAGAGTCTATCGCGGTATTTTATATACGAGTACATGTATAGTCGACCAACAAAGTGCTTTACCATTTCGGATGACAGCTCCTAGTTAAAGAAAATTTTGCTAAGGGTTATTTGTTAGAAATTAACGTAATGCATAATAGGCACAAATAAGCCTTTTAACTAATTGAAGTCCAAACGACATTCTTTGTATGTCTCCCGGTTCTCTAAATTTCGTGCTGGATGACATTTCGCTTTTATATATGTATATATAAATAGACAGCCGCTTTAAGTACGCATCAAGTTTAGACTTAACAAAGTCCACTATCGTTTGTGTCCATACTAGCCGTGAGTAGTACGTTCGAGCACAGTGTTAGCACCGGCAGGCACCAGCGCGAGCGTCTGATAAAACGTTGGCTTGAAAGCTGCCTAAAGAGAAAAAAACTCCGCTTGCCCGCGTTTCGCTCATTTATTTGCAACTTTTTAAATCCAATTTGGGGATTTTTAATCTTAAATTTTTATATTTACACTAATAATGTGTGACACACATTAATAATGTCGGACAGGGAAGACGTTGTCTTACCCGCATTTAGGCTCATCTGCTATTAGAATATTAATCAAACTTCTTTATGTTTTTTCCATTAAACGTGATACTGGCCGAATGTCATATGGAATAATAATTTTACATACACGTTAGTCAAAAGTTTGTTTGAAGCACAGATCATAGAAATGGTTTGAAGTATTCTGAAGAAGCGACAAATTCTGTATTTTTCATTATTCATAAAAAAACTTTCGACTTTTCATTTAATTTTTTTCTTTAAACCTTCACTTAAATAAGGGGAATGAAACAGGACAAATAGAATTTAAAACGGTTCACCGGTTTTCTAGTTTCAGCGAGACTAACGAACAACTATACATAGAAGACATGTGTAAATTCAAATGTCATGATTTAAAAAAAACAAATATTTACGTAACACCTACAGATACTTCACTTTTTTTTAATTACTAGGACCGGAAGACTCTGTTCTGCCCGAACGTTGGGTTACTTAATATTTACTACATTCTAATATCCTATAATATTGTCCTCGTTCTCGTTCCATAATAGTTCACTACTTTGGCGTTAATGGCTTAATCATGAAAGATGCCGAGGCGGGCTTTAGAGCTATTTAAGATAAATATTTCCATCATACACTATATACAATTAATTTTTTTATGTTACAAGGGGCAAACGAGCAGCCAGCAGACACCTAAGTACCAACCGCTAGGTTAACTAGCTATTGCTGCGACCGGGTGATAGATGGGTGACCCATTCTCGCACTGGTTTATATTTGATATCCTACCTCCTCCGTGTTTCGGAAGGCACGTAAAACAGTGTGACCCGATTAGTGTCACTGAGTGGTACTGTTTGTAAGGCTGTAGAGACCGTGGGGGTTCCGAGGATGACATCACATGGCAATCGGTCATCTTAACTCGCCCCACAGCCACATCCTCGGTGATGTAAGTGGACCTTGGTACTTGGAAGAAGAAGATTTTTACACAAACCAGTAAAGTTTCTACATAGAACAAAATTTATTACAGCAGCTTGAAAGACGAAAAATATAAAGAGTTCTAAACATTACGCTACCAAAAAGTAGTAGATTGCAATTAACATACAGAATTTATGTATAAAAAACTTTGCTTTAATCCGCGAATGATAGAGAATTTAGAAAAAGTCTAATATAATCTAAAATCAATCATTACATATTTTGGTCAGTACATAGTGTTAGTTCTAACTAAAATTAAAATTATAGAAGATGTTGTATTAACTTATCTTCAGTATATAATCTGTGTTAATTGTGTATTACCACCATGATAAACAAGACTTAAAGCGATAGTTATTGGTCGGTCGTAATGGCGGCACCAATAAAATGTCTTTAGAACAGTGCTACCACAATTGAGAAATGTATTAACAAATACTGTAGGTTGTTATGACGGCAAAGAGATGGAAGTTGTGGGTGCCTATAAAAGAGTGTGTGTGTGTGTGTGTGTGTGCGTGCGTGCGTGCGTGCGTGCGTGCGTGCGTGCGTGCGTGCGTGCGTGCGTGTGGGTGTGTGTGTGAGTGTGTGTGTGTGTGTAGACGAAATCGTGGGTACCAGTTACTATTTATAAAGCTAGTTGACGTGCGATAGTGGCCATAAATTTTAATTATGTCTAATTATATAATTAACGAAAGGTCCTGCCCACCGAAGATAAGACCAAAAGCTTTTTAGGCAAAGCACTTGTTTTTCACATAAATATTAAATTATTATAATCATACCCGCACCGGTCGGTGTCTGGACCCTGCTGATATTTGGCTAAGGGTCAAACGAGGTCATAAAAACAAATTATCATTTCGTTTCACCTCCCATTAGCCTGTTATTTGTAAGTATAAATTACTTACGTTTTTCTGTTATTTTTTTTTTAATTTCCCCTTCAACTAGAAGAAAAAGTGTACGTTTAGGAAAAGAGCGTGCACACAACTCTTAAAGGCCGGTATCGCAATGTCAACCTTTTATCCTTGTTATATATAAACAAATTAATGCAGCCGAAAGAAATACACGATCGTTCTTGAGCTTTATAATGCACTAGTTGTTACCGGCGACTTCGTCCGCGTAAAAACAGGTGAAAAATCTGATTTTCACCTAATTTTAGTCGCGGGCATAGAAATAAAAGTTAAACGTTACTACTTGCTTATAATTGAAAAATCTAGAGTTCTCAAATCTAGTTTCTACAAAATTTTAATCAAACTTCTATCCGTAAATTAATAGCATTTTCTTCCATTAATAATTTAGGATGGTGGAGGAGGTTGGAATCAAATATAAACCTATGCTTAAATGGATCGCCCATCTATCATCCGATCACAGTAAGAGCAACTTAACCTAGCGATCGACTCAAATGTCGACCACTGATTAGGCCACTCCTCACTGCAAATCTCACACATTATTAAAAAAACTCCAAAACGAATCTCTTATTTGAATTTATCCTCTTGATGCCTCAGCCAGATGTTTTGATAAAACATCTAATGAAGCATGAAAAAAGATAAAGAGATAAGAGCAAATAGGTAGTTTCTTTAGGAGTAAAGTATTTTCATCTCTGTATATTGTTAGAGACAACGCGTGGGAAGTCTTAGCAAGAGTTAGTATATCTCTCATTTTGATAGTGTTGTATCTTATAAGAACCAATAATTTCATCGCTTATCGGCCCATTTGTAAATACGATGTGAATTTATTGAAAGCATAATGAAAATAACCACTTTTTTGACCGACATTAAACACTCACATTTCGAAACATTGATCTTTCATTTGACATATGACATACTTATATATTATGTTTATATTTCGATTAATTAAAAAAAAAACAAGAGAGAGCAAAAGCGATTCCACTTTGTATTTATACATGACACTGCTACTGCCAACCCTCTGCTGGGCACAGGCCTCTCTTTATTTTGGCTACTCTCCCCTATATCTTGCAACTCACGTCCAGCGAAGCTACGGAAGGTTGATCCGAATGGCGCGCCTTACTTGGCGGCCTTTATCCAGCAGTGGTGACAATGTCGTTGATATGATGATGATGATGATGGTCAGATATATTCAGTTTCTTGGAAGAACTAGCATCTGTACGAAATATCTATATTACTTTTGAGGGAATCCATATTTTAAGTTAGGATCCACTGGCTCGAATACATTCAAACAGATTCTGTACTATTTAGATAAATGCTTGGGTTCGAGGGTATATTTACATATAATTTAAATTGTATTGCACGACCTATAACTTTGCGAATAGAATTACTTAAAGGTATTAAATGTTTTACCAAGTGACTAAGTCTTGTTTTATTCGCTATAAAAATGCCGTATTCCTTGTAACAATATTGATGGAGAACGAGTTAAAGATTAAGGTCAATTTCAGTATTCTCAGTAATATTAGTTAAAGTCTCTAAAACGAAACGGTAGCAGAATAGGCTATAATACTGTAATTCCTTCTATGACACGGTAGGTTTACTCCGCATTATAGCAAAACGCGTTGAAAGATTATTCTCTTACAACGTGCTTGTACGACCCCGAATGCGCATAATATAATATTACATCATATACATATACATTATACATTATAATGATATGTATTATAGAATAATGTTAATCGACTATAAAAGCACCGTGTTATAGGGGGGATTACAGTAATTGGTAGGATGCCCGGTACCAATCACGCTGCGCTAACGTCGTTGTATCTTAACGTGAAATTCGGTAGTCCACAAATGCTATCCGAATATGTTTTTAAAACGTATTTACAGCTGTATATTCTTTGATAAACGTTGTCATAAGTTTTATTGTATATATATATATATATATATATACATAATATTGGATACTGCCTTTTTTAAATAGCTTTGTAAAACTCAATTAATGTAATGCCGGAGCCAGACATAGCTTCATTTGAATGATCATTTCAATGATCAGGTAGTATGGCGTGGGACTTTGTGTAGCTGTGCAAAGTTTTGTAGAACTTTGTAGTCTTCATGGACAAAATTGTACAAACACTTTGAGCTATGTCTGGCTCCGCCATGACATTAGCTAATTATCGTCAAAATTGACCTTAGCCTTAAGTGGTCATGCATAAATAACGTTAAAGTGAGGGTAGGATATCACCAACATGTGACATCTTGTGACCACGACCAGATGGGGGGATTAAAAGCGTTGTGATGGAACAATACATCAAAATTAAAAATATTCAAAAGAACTGGAAAAAAGTTATACTAAATCGCTTTCCTTATATCTGTACTAATATATAAAGCTGAAGAGTTTGTTTGTTTGCTTGCACGTGATAATCAGGAACGTTGGTCGTATTTGAAAATTTATTTCAGTGTTGGATAGCCCATTTATCGAGGAAGGCTATAGGCTATATAGCCTCCTGATAATAAGAAACACAAGAAAAAAAGAATTAGCGAAATCGGTCCAGCCGTTCACGCGTGATGTCGAGCCCACTCGAATCTGGGTGTACTAATTATTTGTGGATGATTATTGATAAATGTGAGTCTTTATCACTAAACATATTTTTTTTATTAATAAGTTAAAATTTTGTGATGACTTTGATAGTATTCTAACGTTGACGTTGAATATTGAAATTTGAAGCAAAGTTAGTCATGGCTCATGAATAAAAATACAGAAATACACTAAAAATGTCTGTAAAGCGGGAAGTTTGATTCTTGTTTTTCAAACTGGATGTATAATTTTTTATAGAGATTATTTTTATATAAATTTCTAACTTAAAGAGTAATATCTGCTCTACTTAATTATGCTACAATTGTACCAATATATTATGGCAGAAAGGAATAATTGTAATTGATTCGAGTCCTGTCCCTCAAGCATTTCATTCCATTTTCAATTTCAAATATTTCCACACAAGCGCTATCTTCCATTCAATTTAGTTCGCTGTTTCTGGCTGCATTGTAAAGAAGGGCTAATGATGTAGACTTAACAGCTGTATAATTATTTAAGTCCCAATATTTTGACAGAAATAAGCTGATTCGTTTTGAATAGGGCTACATCGTAAAACAACATGTCAAAGCCATGGTATTGTAATTTACGCGTATTAATACAATATTTAGCTTAACTAAATTGAATATATAATAATTATTTTACGTGTATAATTGAAACTGTTTGGAAAATCATTTTAATAATGTGCAAAAAATTAGGTAGGGTTAAATATAAATTCGAATGTCGTCAGTACTCCAGCTGACTTAGGGCAATGCTTCGTGGCGGTAGATCCAGAAAATTTCGCACCTGGTTTTGGCGAGCGACTGACGGAATGCATCCGACATTGGAGGAAGCTAGAACCGGTATTTGCATATCATATTACTATCCGATTAGCTCTATATTCTCTTACATAAGTATTGTAAGAGAATATAGAGTATAACATGATTTTGACCCTACCTCTATTAAGGGTAGCAAAGAAAAGATGAATTAACGCTATAAAGTAAGGTAATCGATTTGAATTACATACTACTACAAGGTGTCTTCCTGCGGCTTAGGCTTCAGGGCGTACGGGCCTCGAGGTACATAGATACATACATACCACCTAGTGGAACACCATTTTATTCTAAGAGATGGCGCTTAACGCCACTGGCGGCCTCCATAGTTCGTAATATTTAGAAAAGCAATTATCGAAAAAAATTAATCGGCGTTATGATTTTCCAAACTATTTATTTATTTGCTTTATTCGCGTAAGTACAAGGATGACATTAAATTTTTATTAAACCGTAGGAGAGGATGCACGGATCTAGGATATAGCTAGATAAATATACAGTTTATCTAGCTATATCATAGCTATGTCATATATTGTAGATAAATATACAGTTGAAGGTAACGATAATAATTTATTACAGGCAGATAAGTGTCTCCCGGTGATGGCGCCAGGGGACAAAGAGAGAAAGGCTGCAGAATCAACAGACAGTCTTGAAACAGTTTCCTATGTCAAACAACAGATAGACTCCAGCGCAGAGTTAGCACGAAAGTTAAAAGTGAAACCCATGGAAGTGAAACCCGAATAATCTTATTCACTGCGAGACTTTGTCGGCCTCTCACACGTGCTTTATGACTATATATTGTACAACGAGATAGTTAAAGAATACAACAATAGAAATGGGATGTAAACAAGAATCTAGTATTTATATTAAGTACTTTATGATGTCAATTATGTCTATAAAGTTCTAAGGCTCATGTCTTTAAAAATTAGGAATATATGTTTACTGTGATTCCCCTATAACACGGTAGGTTTATTCGCGTACAACGCGCTTGTACAGCCCCGAATGCGCATAATATAATATTATCTATTATAGAATAATATTAATCCGTTATGAGAGCACCGTATTATACAGGGGATTACAGTATATGTTTTTTTCTATACTAGCCAAGCTAAGTTGAAGCCAACAGAAATGGATAGCCGCACCGTGTGTGTCACACGAACCATTTTGAGCCACTTTTGACCCACTCATAGCTCAAAGACTATTTCACATAAGCATTTCAAACTTGGCTTATTTTGGCTATTAGGACACAGCTCGTTTTCATATATTACGAATTATATTATAGCCTTCAAAAGTTCTAAAGCTGTAAGTTTTCATTGTAGTCTTTCAAAAATTTGGATAGCTGAACATGACTTTTTCGTAGGTATTTAATATTATTCGTATATGAGAACGAGCCAATTCAAACCTTAGAATTCAATATGTTATCCTAAGTTATAAGAATAAATATTATTTAAGGTTGTTATGATTGTTTGTAAGTTGTTATAGATAAGTTTCAGGTGTGACCGTTGAACTTGGCTTTCATTGAACATGTTTTTCACGGAATTACTATAATTCATTGATACGCCGCTATGTATAGATGTATAAAATATATTGATAATGTAATAAATAAATAAGATATATATAATAATAAATGTTCATTGCATCTCATTACCATTCGTGTCCCATTTCCCAAAATCCAATGGATTTGACGTGATAAGTTACATATACACTCCAAAGACCTTATTTCGCAAAAGTTATACCGTTGTCGTAACTCATGATTACCATCAATTAACGTTTTAATGTCAGACTATATGCCAAAGCAAAGTCGCGAACAGATCTCCCCTCATGATCAGTAGCATGCGAAACAAGACCATCGGCATGATGGACAGTTTTACGATCTCCAGCCAGTCCAGGCACTTTATCTCAGGTCTGAGATTGCAATTAATTTGTGAACAAGGAGTTTCATTGACAAAAGCTGCTGAAAATTTTTAAACACTAGTGTCATAGAAAAAAAGAACAGAATAGGCCTGTTTCGGCGATATCATTCCGTGCAGCGCTGCGATAAACTTTCACTATGCTTGCCTTTTATTGTTGACGTATACAGCGACGGAACCGAAACCACTGTCGGCGTTACCCATACAACCCATGCGATGCCGTATACAGATTACCGCAGGGCAGGAATACAAGGTGTTTTTCAGTACCAACTAGTTATATCGTACAACGTAAGATGGCGATACAGACTCACTGGTTTGAATTTTATAGTTTGTCCCTTACTTATTCACATAATATGGCGAAGCCACCTAAACTGGATCTTAGCCTCAGAGACGTAAGAGTTGCCACTTCTCTCGATCCTGTGCCTTCTCATGTGATTGCGTGGCTTGAGACGCTGGCTCAGGTCCCCATCAACTTGGTCCTTCCATCTTCACTTGGGTAATCCGGTGGATTACTGGTCCCTGAATCCATTATTTTTTAAATATCTTACACATATGATTAGGCAGTAAATAACTATATTTATAATCTAACCTATAAGAATGACTTACCCGTATATGCCTGTGAAATAGAACTAAATAATCTTAACCAAGGCAAGGCAATATCTAAACAAGAAACACCAATTATATTTTTATCCTCATTGTCTGAACTAGCAGCTGATGAGGTGCTAACGGTGACGTCAGTTTTATTAGTTATAAGGTCTAAAATTTGACTATCCTACATAAATTGGTATCCTAGAGGTTCGTTGTCTGTTGTACTAATACATATTTTAAAGATCTCCATAGTGCAGTATTTTTAAACTTGGCTGTTTTGTTACTGTTAGATCTATAGTAAAACTGAAAAGTTATTAACAGTAAATACATGCATTTTGCCAGGCCACATTTTTGTTGAGTCGGTAATGTAACGTATAGAGTAAGGGCGTGTAGAATTAGAGCAGCGGTTTTAAAAGAGAACTGGTAACTTTTTGGCAGCGCGATCCATATGGTCTCGTCGTGTCAACATTTTACATGAAAATTTTTTTGGTGGGATATTTATTTAAATATATGTATATAAACTTCTTTATACTGAATATATAAAATACATGTTTAAGAAGAATTTGTTATAAAAATGACAGCGTCAAGAATTTTTCGGAACCGTTCCGAACTTACAGGAAAGTGCCAATTAAGTATAGCAAAATATTGTGCCCAATTTTCTGATAGCTTCTGTCACTTTAAGATAGACAACGTTCAGCTATTATTGATGGTGTGTCACAAGTGCGCCTTTATGATCTCCATGATCTGGTCAAATAATCTGCGGTCTTAATTTGGTGAATTCCAAACTGCATATTAACGATTAATTCACTACATCAATCAAGGCTACCAAGGTAGGTAATTTTATTTTTCTTAATTAATACTTTTAAAATAAACATTTTTACGCTCCGTATACAGGGTCTAATTTAAGCTTTTCATCTCAAACTTGTGGATTTAAGGTTGTAGATTGTAGGCACGACAGAAATGGGACGATAGTTCTTTATGTAACAGGAATATAATAACTTATGTTAAAAATGTTGGCAGCGATGCGGTATCAATGGTATTTTGAAATTGTGTTGCCAAGACAAAATGTAGACTACGGAACCATTTGATCCAAATATTGTGTTATCCATCTGATCCAGAATATTTCCAAGTAAATGTTGCAGTGTTTGTGTTTATCTGTGGCAGTTATGATTACCTAAGCTAGGTATAGTGACGTTCTCTCGAGCACACGGATATGAAGGGAGTTGTATTCAAGTTATGATAGAGAGTAGATCTCAGCTTTTGTACTGGTGTATCAGCGAACCCATGATGGAAGCTATGCGTGGTTCAAGGACCACGCCTTAGATATCACAAGGATTGTACATATTTTTATATTACAAGGGGCAAACGAGCAGGCGAGTACTTCACCTAAGCATACTACTACCGCCAGAAGGCATCGCAGATGCCTTTAAAGAGGAGTTTAGACCACCGGGAACTTACAAACCGAACGAAACGCGACAACACTACTATCACTCAATGACAGCATTGCCACCACTTACTGGTACCCAGACGCGCCGGCCCAAATATACTGCAGACCAACGAATTTCAAGCGTGCCGCTACCTCTAATTAGATAAACAGATAGGAGTAAAGGAAGGTAGGGAGTCACGGACGATATAGGGGTAATGACATTAGCAGCTAGGATAGTCCCGGGTCGCGTACTGGATCTTACGTATTGGATCAGACCAGTTATCGGACAGATAAAAAGGAAGATCCAAACCTGGATATAAAATATTTTTGAATGCGACTACATATTTTAGAAAGTCAATGTAGTTTTTTGCTTTGGTGGCGGTATGGCGGTGTTTATGGGGATGATCTCAATGAGGGGATTCTTCCGCACCTTGGGTAGCAGAAGGGACGCCCCACCGGCTTTTGTGAATATAAACTTGGAAATCCATATTATGTTCTATTTGAACGCTTTTTTAACGCGCGGTAAAAAAACTCTCGTGCGCATGAGCGCTAAAATTTAAAAATTGTGGTTCTTGATACAGATTAATGATCGTATGTCGTTATCCCGTTGCAAGTCAAAGTCCCTGTAAAAACTGAACTAAAATTGGAATGATCCCTTTTGAAGATATCCGATTAAGGAAGAAGACACACATTTTAAAAAATAGCTTGATGAAATTAATGCCAAGTATTGTGGTCTGCGGCTTCTTGAAGCTGTGAAAAAAAATCAAACCTTTAAGTGTACGCAATCAAAAGATATGGCCCTCTTTGTTAAATTTGTAATGCTATTCAAAACCTATGGGATACGTCCCGTTGACCTAGAATCATGAAATTTGGCCAGAAGCTATATATTGTAGTACAAGAATAGGAAAAAAATCCGAAACATTAAAATTAGTTGTTAGGTTACAAAAATTTTGCTATGACAATTTTTTTAATATAACGAGCGGCAAACTTTTGTCAAATTAAGAGATATCTCATGAAAAGTATAAATTTTAAAATAAACTCATTACGTGATGGTACGGTACCCTTAGTGCGCATGGCTGACTCGCACTAGCCCGGTTTATTTTCATCCGATTTTTGTAGTTTTTTCTATAAAACCATTACGAAAAAAATACAGTCTAATTGAGAGCCTCCTCGTTTTAAGAAATCGGTTGAAAAGATAGACGCATACCTTTACTTGGGAAACTGTCCCTAAACTATGTTGAAAGCCCTGTATTAAAGACGAGAGTGCTATTCAATATTACATTATACAACATGTTAATATTTATTTAATAATTAATTATTATTTATGTTAGTAATGACAAAGTTATTATAGCATTCATATTATATAATCATTTCGGTGACGATATTGACGAAATCATCACGAATATTGTTTTTAAGCTCATCAACGGTTTTTACACCATTGGTATACACCAAAAAGTTGAGATTTACCCATTAAAAATCACAGGGTACCAAATCTGACGAGCGCGCTGATCGCTCTAAATCACCCCTTAAATAAATGTTCTTCAGTTTGTGAAAGTGACAAAAGACATGTAAATCAAAGTAGTGGAAGTTGTGACGTCATCTTATTGGAACCACACATCTCCTAGAAAGCTGCATATTTAGGCTTAAATCGTTTAGGTTTTCTTTAAACCGCCCTCCACACTTACGTCTTTTTCTGGAGCGCTGGTTTCAACAAAAATCGGCATCCATAAATGTATGCAACCACTAATAAATATATTTATGATCTTTTTAGTATTTTTTTGTGATCAGGAACAGAATAACTTTTGATTGACACGAAAATGTTAGTGAAAATGGAGAAAACCTTTAGATTTCCACCCTCTCAATGTCTTGCGCATATTGGTAGCCACCTTCAAGATATCAATATTATAAGGATTCGAATATTCTAAGATAATGCTATGTATTAAAAAAATATATCTCTTCCCCGTATAAGTTCAAATTGACTCTACATTTTAGATATAAAACGTTTGTATGGGAAAAAGAAAAGGGCTGTTTTTAGCGGTTTCCCGGAAATTATTCGGTTTTTTCTCGCCGTAAAAACCATCCTTGGATTTCAACGAACATTTTAAAGAAGGAATTGGTTAAATTGGTCCAGGCGTTGTTAAGTTATGCGCTTACCAACACATTTTGCGATTGATTTATATATATACGCATTATTGTACACCACAAAAGAAATTAACAGATATGAAAGTAACATACAGCAAGAAAAGAAGTACTAAATAATATTTTAGAACAATTTTCGTATATTTATAAAAAAATCTTCTTACGAAAACCCAGTATTCATTAGTGTACCATTCTGGCGTTAGAAGTTCACATCCTGTCCCTTTTTACCACAATTTCGGCGCCACATACTCTAATACAGCGTTTGTCAAATAGTGGGTCGCGATCCGATACCGGGTCAGCGTTAGCAAACTGTCGAGTCGCAAAAAAAAGTCAGGAAGGCCTGATACTTTTAAGAAACATTTTTTATATGAGAAAATTCTTATGGAAAAAGGTAGGAACACATAGAAGTAGAACAAAAACATTAGTAATCAGTAAAATAAAAAAGATAGTCAACATTATAGTAGGTCAAGATAAATGGGTATAAAAATAACCTAGTCTAGGAAAAAAGTATGGAAAATACTTCTGTAACATAAAAAAATATTTCATATTTTATTTCGTCATATTTGTATTGTGTGCTGTGTATAATTGGGTATTTTGGAGCATTTCGACGTTAATGTTAACATTTACATGCACACATACACATATACATACATGCATTTCTGTATTAAAACCAATAAAAATGACCGCTAAGCGGCCAGGACGATCGCTGCGCGGTTTTTTTTGTTTTCATAAAGCGATCACGAAGCGATCGCTTTGGTTGCTTGGCGCCAAAATGCCTCGTTGCAGCATTCACAACTCGAAAATTTTACAAAAAAAAAATATTGTCCGCCTCCATCAACGGAATATTCCATTAGAATGCCAACAAAAACTTCGAGAGAAAAAAACAAGAATAAGCATTTTTGAGTAAAGTCCTGAAACTGCATAATTCCCACAAAAATCTTAAAGGCGTACTTAGAACCGCAGAATCTTATTGAAGGTTAAATCTGTTAAGTTAGCGACGGCTTTGACAGGGCCTTCCTTTAGCTGTCACTGTTCTGGAACAGCAAAATTTTATATAAACGTATTCCATGTCATTTCCGCCCACATGAGGAGACGCGATCAACGTTCGATCACGATTCATTATTCACGAATGTTGCCAGTCACTAATGTCTTATTATAAAGAACCCACCGCTGAATATGTCGTCAATCATCTATAATTAATCATCGACACTTATCAATTATTTTATGGGTATTTTTATTATGGATGTATTGAAGATATTACTGAATAATAAATAAAAACTGGATAGTTCATTTACTTCTCTACATTTAATATGCCGGTGGCCTAAACTCGTCATTAAGGGCCGGCAGCGCATCTGCTGGCCTTCTGGTCGTACAGAAGTCCATGGGCGCCGGTAGGCACTTCGGTGCCTGCTGCCTGCTCGTCTGCCCCCTTGTAACATAAAAAAAAAATTAAATATAACAACACATTTACTAAAATTCAACACATTTATGTCTACTAGACTCCTATTTACTAATAATTATATTATAAATTTGGCCCTCCTTCCTCAAATTTCTTAACGAAGTGGCCCGCCTACATGAATTTTTATTAATACGGCCCTTGCCTGTCAAAAGCTAGCCGACCCCTAACATTAAACAGATTTTGCCGCCCTTTACTTACAGCGCATGCCAACTTTGGTCTTAGGTTGTATGTAATTTGGGATCTAGGAATACTTTTATGAAATAAAACAAATAATTTCGATCCTTAAGTTAAGTTTAGGAAATCTGTGTAAAGTAAATGGGTCCATGAACAAAAATGTATCATTAAGACGTGTCCGTTTAATTGTAGTCTTTAAAATTGAATTTGTAAAAACGAATATTATTTAGTTTTAAGACCTTGATTTTTTGTATTAATCACTACGACACTCTTATGTAATATAATATGATGTAACATTTTTTGCCCTACAGATTTAGAAATAGATTTCTGTGTGTAAAGCTCGCCGACACAGTAAAAAACACAACATTACGCTCCAAACACAACTCGCGGATGTGGCACGAACAGCTACCGAGCTGAAGTACGATTTTGCAATTTAAGCGGACGCTGGTACTAGACCGGGATAACGTTAGGTTAGAAGAATTTAATCTTGACTCTCGGTCGAAATGGGGGCAATCTCATTCATACACAACTATTTTCTTTGAACTTTCCATCGAATTTGAACGGGTTTATATTACAGACAAATGAAGTAAAGAAATTCGACTGAGACTTTGAATTGCCTTTCGATCGAAATACAGTGCTCTCATTATCAGCTAATCCAACTGCATCGGACGATCATTGATTAAAGCTTAGTCCGTCAAAGAAATCGGTTCCAAATTAGGCATGATCTGAATCCAGGTCGTTCCCACGTTACGCTCTATTTAAACGCTTACTCTAATCTCTCCACGCCCCTTTAATCTAAATTTGTATGCCCTGATGCCCCCAGCGCAACTCATTGAAAACCAATATTTAATAATGAAAGATTAATTAACTTTGCATGATATTTGCCTATTAATAAAAATTTGCATGAACATTGATATTTTCGTTGATCGTTACAGAAGATTAACGTAAAACATGTTCTATGTACAATATTATGTATCTTTTTTTTTATGTTACAAGGGTGCAGACGAGCAGGCAGCAGGCACCGAAGTGCCTACCGGCGCCCATGGACTTCTGCACGACTAGAAGGCCAGCAGATGCGCTGCCGGCCCTTAATTACAAGTTTAGGCCACCGAGAAGTCTCACAAACCGAACGAAACGCGACAACAACACCATCACTGGACGTGACAGCATTGCCAACAAAAAAAAATTAAAAAAGGCAAATTGAGAACGCGGGGGTGGGTTCGTGGGTTCGATTCCTACCACGAGTCTCGGTTTATTATCCATATGTATGTATTTATATATTTCTAAAAAAAAATATTTATGAATAACAGGCGGCTGTATAACACAGGCATTAAGTTGTCTACCTTAGGAACAGACGTCCATGTGTCATGTAGTCCTGTATATATTTATTATTATTTATTACTATTCCTATAACATTACTACCAACACATACTATTCTTAATAGACTCTTATACTAATAAAGTTTGCCGCAAAAATACAGAGGGAAGAAGAAAACTCTACACTCGAATTAATAAATATAATTATTATACCGGAGCATGACAAAGCTCAAAGTGTTTGTACATTTTAGTCCTTGAAGTCTACAAAGTACTACAAAACTTTGTGAGGCTACACAAACCCCCGGCCACACTACATGATCATTGAAATGATCATCTAAATGAAGCTATGTCTGGCTCCGGCTTTGATTTTGATTTTGATGACTTGACTTGATCCAGACCAAAAAATCAATAAACATATTTCGTCCTGGTAGGAATATGAACATGATTGTGGTCATTTTCAAATTAAATCAAATCAAATTGTTTATTTCCTGCTTTGTCAACGGATATTTTGGTCATTATTATTTCAACAGAATAATTGTTTATGAGTTTTTGTCTGGAAAAGGAGGTCGTGGCCTAATCAGTGGTCGGCATTTGAGTCGAGCGCACAAAGTGCATTTTAACGACTCATAAAACATGGGATTCTACTGAGATGGCGGTAACGGAGCAGAGCGCATAAATTGCTTAGGAATTTTTAATATCTCCTTGACGTGTTCTTTTGCTTACTTTGTTGAATACCGAGGAGGGTTAATATATACTGTAAAGGCCAATGTTTAATATAAAGTAAAATAAGTTAATAGGAGTCTTTTAATTAGTTATTCTCAGAGAGTTTTTTACCGCGCCTTAAAAAGCTTTCAAATAGAACGTACGGAACGTACGGAACTCGCAAGTTTGTGTTCACACGGCAGCGCTTTTATAACGCGACGCTTTTTTATCGAGCAATATTCTATTTTCCACGCTATATACATACATATACGCTATATTTTTTTTTATCGGCGACGCTAAAATAATAAAATTTTCTTCTAATCAAGAATTACAGTACGTTAATAGGAATCTGTTATATTCTTAATATTTCGTAATAACTTTTGAGATTTACTGGCTTAAATTAATTAATGTGTAAGATACACACATTTATTTAATATCTTTTTTCCAATATGTCCTTTTTTTCTAATACTGAACGCCTATAATATAACATGTTCTTATGCCGCAGCCAGTCATAGCTTCATTTAAATGACCATGTAGTGTGGCCGGGGACTTTGTGTAGCTGCGCAAAGTCTTGTAGAATTTTGTGGTCTACAAGGGCAAAAATATACAACAACTTTGAGTTATGTCTGGCTCCGACATTATACGAACATGATTAGCGCGTTCAAGTAAAAAAAAAAACAAACTCTTCAGTTTTATTTATGTCTATATTAACGAATGACAATTAACTTTAAATCATACGGTTACATCCAGTCGTTTTATAACTATGTGAATTGATGATGTAGATCGTAGATGAAACCTTACACCCTATCCGGATTTCGTAGTAAATTCGCACATTTGACACAAATTAACCTCTAAAGAACGTAATTCGTTTACAAAAATAAAATTGCTTGGACTATTCACTTTCTTTGTACATTTAATGGCTGTTTATATTCAAATAGGCTGTATTGTTTCAAATCAAATCAAATCTTTATTGCGAATTTGGGTTGCGAATGTTTGTCATCTTAGTGACATAAAAAGCCACAGTTCTTTTGAACACGGATAATGAAAATAAGATCCGAAGAGTAGCTTAATCAGTGTCCGGCATTTGAGCCGATCGCTAGGGTAAGCAATTCTCATCGCGGCCAGGTGTTAGATGGGTGACCTATTCTAATACTGGTTTTCAAATACATGACGTAATAAATTATTTTTAAACAATAAGAAAACCACATTTAATAAATGCTAAGGACTTAAAAAACAAAAAATAATTAGTACTTTCATATAATTTAGTAGACACCTACTGATGTGTTAAAGTCGGTACCAAGCCAAATAGGTTCCCCGCTGGAGCGATGCAGATGGCACCGGCTTCGCTTGGCGTTTGTTGATGGCGGTTTTCTTTTTATTTACAAATAATTTATTCCGAAAAGATGTAATGTACCACAGATTCTGAAGCACTATAACTTTGTATGAAGAAGATGTAAGAAGTGAAGAAGAAGAAGAAGAAGAAATGTAGTACCAAAAATGAAAAATTAAAATACAAATTAAATAACATAAATAAATACAAAAAATGATTGGTGGGTTTATATGGCAGTGGAAGAAAGGCTCATGGCGGAAGGACCCGCTTTTGTATAACATATTACTAAATTTTATTTATTTATTACTAGCAGACCGGGCAGACGTTGTCCTGTCTGGTTACAATTAACTACCTTCTATTATCCTATGATATTATCGCCGTTCCCGTTTCCGTACCTGTTACATTAGAAATAATTTAATATGGTTAAGTATCCTTAAGTTTTCTAACGTTATGCCCAATTATTTTAATTTTTCTTTATAAGAACCTTCTCCTTACAATAACAAACAGAAGAAAAAAAGGATTAGTGAAATCGCTTCAGTCGTTTTTGCAGATGCCGTGACCAAGGGAAACAGGGATATTTTTTTATATACACTAGAAATCGCCGCCTGCAACACAACAACACATATTCTTATATTCGCAGAAAAATAAAATTTGCTAATGAACATAACTTACGGTTTTCACGACTACGCTTTGACGTCATCCAATACATGTGTGTGTAAATGGGGTAAATCGTTTGGCCTTGGTGTGCGTGCGGTTTTATTTTAATAAATTAATATTGCATACTTCTTAAAATTATTAGCATTAGCATTAGCACATAAAGAAATTACGTTAGAAAATACACGAACGAATAAAGACTGAATTTGTGTGCTTAAAACTTTCTATTCTATTTGGAGCTATTCAATATAAAAAAAAACATATTACGTTATTAATAATTTATTACTTGCTGTTTGTTATCTTAGGAAAAAATAAATTTACGCTCAATTTATTCATATCATAGTTATTGATTTTTTTTTCTACTAAACCAAAACAACATTCCGTGTTAATTCATGTTTTATTATAAGGGGCGATCCACAAAATTACGTCACCGGTACTTTATGAGCCCTCCCCCTTCGATTGTGATTAACCCCTCCATAATGTGACGTCAATCTTTTGCATACATACGTTTCACACAGATAGCGTTGGATCTATTGTTAATATATCGATAATAATAAAATTTCGTGTTTAAATATTTAGAAATATTACATTTTAAACTGTGACCAAATTTAGGGCCCTTATTTTTATTGTACTGTCAAATTCCTTCGTCGTCCGTATATTGTGACCCTTTATTTTAATAGTTTTTTACTGTTTCCTGCAACTTTGTCCGCGTCAATTAAAACTTCTTATTCTGGCCGTATCAAAAAATCTGTTCTTAGCGGATGTCTACTACTTAATTACCAAATTTTGTCTTTGTACGCCCAGCGGTTTTGAGATTTTGCGTTAGGTGACATTTCGTTTTCATATATATATACATATATTATACGTAGGTAAGTTTTTTTTATTAGTTCTTCTTGGTGGGGCAACTATTCCGAGACAGTGGTAAATTTATAACATATAATCGAGCTTGTTAAAGTTTATTTGAATATAGTTTCTGTTCAATTTATATTTAATGTGTGACGTAATTTTTGGGTTTACACTGGAATTTATCGATTTGTATAGTATTTATTTATTAAATATGGTGATCAAAAACAGTATTATAAATGATATTTTAAACGTCGCGTATACAGAAATGCGTATTTTAATCATAATGATGGAGTTGTGCTGATAATAGGTCGTGTTGATACTTTGTAAAGTTTTTTATAATTTCATATTTTAGTAGCGACTTTTATATACCGTGTAGAGTCAGATGGCACTATGTTTGTGATGGTGTAAGCAACCTTTTATGTC
>JANCMC010009603.1:9738539-9803841 GCA_024363005.1 Charaxes varanes
TTTTAGTAGCGACTTTTATATACCGTGTAGAGTCAGATGGCACTATGTTTGTGATGGTGTAAGCAACCTTTTATGTCATTTTTTTATTCCTATATTTTAGGTATCAGTTTAATTTTCAAATAAATGTTTCCTTTCTAAAATTATATTTGTAATGACATGTGCGATATTAACAGCCAAAGCCACCAGTTTATTTCTCATACTTTATTCATAAATGATTATTAGTCTTTTAGGATCGCTCTTATTCTTAATTCCATTCGTCTCTCACATTTTATACTTTTATTTCTATCTAGCGGATCCGGCAGACGTTGTCCTGCCCGAACTTTGGGTTACTTACAACTTACTTAATTTGATTATCCTATAATATTATTCCCGTTCTCGTTACATTAGAAATGATTTAGTATTGTGGTTAAATATTCTTTAATTTTCCGCGAAATTCTATTTTTTTTTTCTTTCATTAGAACCTTCTCGTGACTATAACATACAGAACACAAAGAGGATAAGCGAAAGCGACTCGGGTGATATCGCGAACGCACCTTGTTTATAATTTTTCCCGACGCTTAACGAGGTTAACGTCCCGAAAATTATAAACAAAGCACGATCGCGATAGGACCGGAGTCTTAAATAATAATAGTGAAAATAACTGCGAAAGTTTAAAATGTGTTACCGTCACTGTTATCGACACCGCGTGTCTTAGTCGATCGTAGGAGATGTCACTTCACTAGGCACTCACGGAGTGAAGTTTTTTTATTCATTATTCATGATGCATGGGACATAGACGATACAGATATGAAATTTCTTTCTTTGATTCAATTTTTTAGTAATAATTATTTTTTAATTTTTTTAAATTATTCTTATGGATGTTAAAATATTATTGTAGTTTAGAAGACATTTTAATTCTTGACTTGAACTTTTGTAACCCTTAAATTATAATACCAACAAATATTACTTTTCAATTGTTTTACTTATGTATTTCCTTTAGATACTTTTATTTCAATAAACTTGCTTACATCATGACTATATCTAATGATTATTATTGACGGAAAGAAGTCAAAACGGATACACCTATTGCTTCTATCTTTTTCGAATACTGAATAATAAGTTTAAATTCGAAGATATATTTAAGAAAAAAAAAAGTTAAAATTTGTTAATAAAATTGTGTAAGTAATTGCAAAGTATAACTCGCTAGCTTTTCTGACGTAGATTCTTTTGTACGATAAAACAGCAAATCGACGGCTCCCACGTAAACTGTCGTAACTCAAAATTCCAGTAGAACTTCACAAACAACTAAATTGTAATATAATCGTCACTATTTGAATACATATTTGTTTATAAAAATATATTACTTAATGAAGATTTTATTTCAATTTAAATGTTTTTAACGCTCTAATGTGAAATTGGGAATTTGGAGTTACGACAATTTACGCGGGAGCCGTCGAAATATTTTTTATTATACGGTCAATAAATAAAATATATATTAGATGTAACAAACATAGTGCTTTTGTAAATAATAAAGTAAAAATGTAATCAAGTACATAATATTATATAAGGGTCATAAAGTCCCTGGACATGCTGTGACCAGTTAGGGTATTAGCACACTCGACTCTTTTGGACGACAAATAGGTCTAATAATGCAGTGTTGGACTAATTAATTTAAAATAAACAATATATCAAGAATTCAACGGTACAAAGGATAGACTGAAATCTATCTATCTATCTATCTCCACTAAGCTGAAAGGAAAACCTGAACATTAAAACTTTGTTAAGAAAATCCCGGAGGAAGCCCTAGCTTAATCAGTGGCCGGCCGGCATTTAAGTCGATCGCATGGTTAAGCAGTTCTTACCGCAGCCGGGTAATGGATGGGTGACCCTTTTTTAAAGTGGTGTTTGCAAATATCGAACCTCCTGCGTGTTTCGGAAGGCACGTAAAACAGTGGGTCCCGATCAATGTCACTGAGTGATATTAGTCGTGTGATTGTATGCATTGTTGAGGTTTCGTTGATCTACAACAGCCACATCCTCTGCCATTTAAGCGGATCCTGGTTTAAAACCGGGATAACGAAGAAGAAGAAGAAGAAGTTATTCTCAGAATTCTTTATATAAAAAAAAAATACGACTAATGAGTTTACGACGTGTAGATTTTAATAATACACACGAATTAAATCCGTTATATAAGTAGTTTGCATTATATTAAATGTGTAATATTCGCAGAACTTCAACTTGATTTTTCAAACGGAATAAAACCAATAAGGGATTTTATTATTTTATAATATATGATCCATGATATAATCGATTTATTATTTGAGACCTGTTTCTAAAACACAATCTCAAAATCTTAAAGGTTATTTAACTGAAATGTGTTAAATATCAAAGTATTTATACATCTTGTCAAGAACTTTTGAAAGAAAGAAAGAAAAACTTTATTCAGACATAAATAAGTTGTTTATTTATGTCTGAATAAAGTTTTTCTTTCTTTCAACACTATAAATAAAACTTAAGTCTACTACACACACACACAAGAAAGTAAAAAAACAAGTTTTTTTGTTTTTTGTTGCTAAAAGCTGCGAGTGTGCTAACATTGTTAACCGACCAGGAATCTTCAGCTATAATTTTTCTTTTACCGTGTCATAATACTCTAGAATTAATTGCCGCTTTGAAAGATACAGTCACTCGTCAAAGTCCTCATTGCCTTTAAACTTTTCGTAGAAACTGATGACCCTATTTTCAAGTTGTAACATTAAGAAAGGAAGACCGTGGCCGGTATTTGAGTCGATCGATAGGTTAAGTAGGTCTTGCTGCGAGTGATAGATGGGTGACCCATTCCGCACTGGTTTATATTTGATATCGGACCCGATTAATATCACTGATTAGTCGTGAGATTCTGGGGGTTCCGAGGATGACAACAGACGGCAATCGGTCATCTTAACTCGCCCCACAGCTAAATCCTCTGCAATCCAACCGGACCCTGGTACTAGACCCGAATAATGCTAGAAAGAAGTAACATTAAAATATTATAATCGAATTCAATCAGAAGATGTTTTATTCAAGTAGGCTTTTACAAGCTCGTTTGAATCGCCAAATATTATAAAAGTTATCACTGATTGGGAAAAGTCGAGCCACGAGAAGAATTGACAGGAATCTCGTTAGCTACTCTTTTCAGAATAGTTCTTACAAATTTAATTAGAGGTAGCGCCATGCTTGTAGCCGAATTGGGCCGGCGCGTCCGGGCACCAGTACCTCTTTCTCACATGAGATCAGGCGGGAATCGAACCCACGACCCCGGAGCAGAAGGCAGGGTCACTGCCCACTGCGCCAACGGGCCAGTCACAGTCAAAAATATAATGTAATTTGTCACTAAAATTAATTACAACGTTGTTTAAAAAATTAATAAGCGTGGATAAAATACCTCCATGTAGAATGATCGGAAGGCGGTCGTGAGTTGTAATAGAGATCGAGCGGCGTGGAATCTGGTGATAAAGCTCCAAGCTGCATGCGACTCCTCTCTTCCCTGCCATCTCCAACAGGTCTTACAGTGCTTCCAGGACCGCCCGTTGATCGTAATGTACCATGTCTGAAAAAGATAACGAATGAATTATATTCAATGTATCAAAGCCAATAATTATGGTGGTGAATCTATATTTACTATAAGCAAATGTGATGATACTGGATGATGACAAACATAAAGGTTGGAGATATCCTAATCACCTATAGCGATAGCAATTTTGAGTTCATTTTCATCGACCAATATAACGAAAAAAATCGTGTGAATTTTTGTTCGACTAAAGCGGCAAAAAAAGGTCTTGACGTTTTTTTTATAAAACCAAAATAGATGACAGGTCTTAAAATAATAAAAGTTTGTTTGTACAATATTATACATAACACAATAATAACAGCTGGCCCCTTGGCGCAGTGGGCAGTGACCCTGCCCAGTTTAAAGATCCAATTTAAAGTAGATATTTTTTAAAAGAAAGAAAGATTATTTTATTAATATATTTGGATACCCGAAAGCGCTATTGAATTTCGTATGCTTACGAACTTCAATAGGCTAGGTGGACTTGCCCGGAGCGCCCGCGCCTCGCCAACTGTTGTCGGGAGGTATATATAGCGATCGTATGTAGAAATTTCGCTAGCGTGAGTTGGTTTGTATGGAGATTTTCAGGGTTTGTATTGCGGTCGTCGTCATCTGTACAGCGCCATCTAGTTTGCCTTGGTGTAACCTTTCCACTCCACATCACTGCCATATCGTTATGCGGCGGTGGCTACACGTCTTAGTGGCTTGCAATCGACACATATCGTAGCCACACATGGCAGACGAGAAAGATTATTGATAGATAATATAATTATTAACAAAGTAATGTTTTGGTAAGAGTCGAGAATATCGTTATAACTAATAAACTGCGTTTGTAGTTCAATATACCGCAATACGATATATGCATGAAGGAAATGACATCTACATTGTTTCCTATGCTATACGAGACCGGCTATCATGCATAACAATTGATTTTCAAACTTCACTGACCGGTAGAAGCAAAGTTGTGAACAGTCATAACTTTATCACGAGCCACAAATTGATAAAAGCTTGTGTTTAGAGCTTTATAATAGATTTTAAAAGCATTTACAGGTCAGGTATCAACGCGGACTCATATTTCCATCTACGTTTTTATCTATGTTTTTTCTCCATATTCTTGCCTCTCTATATAAATCATAAAAGGTTCCGTAATGTAAAGTACCTGTGCGAAGCCGGGGCAGGCAACGACCGTATCGAACAAAATGTTTGTAACTTTAAGTAAATCTGAAAATAGATTGCCCAGGGATGTTTTGCGTCATGGGAGGGGGGTTACATTATAAACATTGAGTTAGTGTGGTCCAATAGCCAGCGACTTAGCAAGAACTGACTAGTGTGGACTGCCAAGTTCAAAAAACAGTGTTTATGGTCAACTTGATACAACACTTTATAAATCGTTTATGAACAAATGTTGCCTAATGAATAAAGAGCTTTAGATTTAAGTCGAAAAAGAATATCTTACAAATATTAATTATAAATAGATATTAATGACAAATAACATAACTACATAGAACTATTATTAAAAATGTAAGAAAATTTGATATTAAAAATCTGTTACTGTCATTCCCTTCTATAACACGGTGCTCTTATAACGCATTAATATAATTCTATTATGTATACTATTATATTCTGCACATTCGGGGCCGTACAAATGCGTTGAACGAGAATAGTCCCACAACGCGTTTTTCTATAATTTTGAATAAACCTACCGTGTTATAGAAGAATTTCAATATTTTGTAACTGTCAAAGTAATTTTAACAATATTCTCCTGCTCGCGCTGCATTTCAGTAAATTCTCGATTCTATTAACTGAAGTAATTAATATATTCACAGTTTTTTTCTTACAGTTAATATACTATGAGCTGTTTCATGTGCATACATTTTTGCATTTCTTTAACTTTAATTAGAGGTACGGTACCTTTTTCTTACATAAAACCCTAGGTCCTAAGGGACCCGGAGCTCATTATCTATATCAGGAATTAGTTTTACGGGTAATATATGATGTACCCGTTTGACCTTTGTTATATATAAAAAAAAATCATATAATCCAGATTAATCTTATCCTCTAATCTAAGAACTTAATGTAGGTTACACAGACACCTTCCCAGGGCTCTTATTAAATTACCTATTCCAGCGTAACTACGGAGTTAACGTTCATGAGCAAAGTTTCACCAGCAACTTTTCGCAAGATTTCATCGTGCCCGCAAAATTCCACCTAATATTTTTGTTATGAAAGAAGTAATGACCTCTTGAACCCCGTGAAAAATGCTTTTAACCTTATTTTGGAAGTTATTAAATAACTTTCGTGGCTTGAAGCGTGTTATACGGATACCTTTTAATGGAATATTTTCTGGAAAGGTCTGGACTCTCTTGTGACTGCTCAGTTGGTTTATACAAAGAGTACTATAAAATGTGTCTAGAATTGGTAGGTTTTCATTTATTAAATTAACATGTTTTTCAATTATTTAATAAATATTTCAAATTAAAAATACCCAACATATTGTCGCATGAATGGTTATAAATCGCTTTTTGATCATCAGCCGTTGGAATATTAGCCCATTTACCGGATAAAATAAATAAAAATAATATATACAGGACTATACGACACACGGACGTCTGTTCCTAAGGTAGACAACTTAATGCCTGTTTTATAGGTAACAGCCGCCTGTTATACACAAATCCATACGGTACTTTCCGTTGACCTAGAGTAATGAAAGTTGGCAAGTCATATCTTGTAGCACAAGTAAAGGAAAAAATCCAAAAATTGTAAATTTGTTGTTGCAACAGTATCTGTTTGTCTATCTGTCTGTCTGTCCTTCAAACCCCTAATCCTCAAAAACTCGTACAAGTATAAAGTTAAAATTAATATTAAGCACTCAGATATGGCTGTTAGTGTGGCATTTTCCGTACTAGTACATATAATATAATATAATAGTACATTGGAATAAGGAATCAAAACCTATACAGTACTTACTGTTGACCTATAATCACGAAATTTAGCAAGAAGATATATTTTGAAGTACACGTATAAAAAATCACAAAAAAATTGTCAAATTAAATAAAATCCCATGAAAAGTATAAATTTTAAATGAACCTAATTAAGTTTTACGTGATGGTACGGAACCCCTAGTGCACAAGTCTGATTCGCACTTACCTGGCTTATTTTATTCATATAGACATTTAGAAGCACTTTAAATGTCACGTGTGTATTTTTTATAAATCATTATTTAATCATTTGGAGAAATTTACGACTTAAACTCTAAGGTTATGAGAGTCCACAACAAACTTTTCAGGAATTAGGAATAAAAAAAAGGATTCGTTTACA
Organism: Charaxes varanes; assembly: GCA_024363005.1. Taxonomy (NCBI): domain Eukaryota; kingdom Metazoa; phylum Arthropoda; class Insecta; order Lepidoptera; family Nymphalidae; genus Charaxes; species Charaxes varanes. Next base: position 9,745,426 of record JANCMC010009603.1, read on the forward strand.
ATAATGCGCGTTATCGCAAGCAAACTTAGGGCACACTGTCAGTGCATAATAAATCTCCAAATTAAACATCTGGCCTCAGTAGATTAATATTAAATTCTAAGTATTATGTGCAATACCTTGCTTACTAAAAGCAATTTATGGAAGTCATATTAGTCCAATAATTTGGTAGTTTTGCCTGAAAAGTTTCCCGGGAGTTTTAAACATTGGCAATTTTAGAAACATGATGACTAAAACGTGTCTTGTAATACAGTTTCGTGCGGCGTTCTTGTGCCTAAACTATTGAGTTTACGAAAAAAGATAGTTACATAAACTGTAAATAATTGTCTCTGGATCCATTGTAACTGTTTTAATCGTGAAATGAATCGGAAAGGAGATGTTGTCAAGACTGCCTTTAGGCGCCATTTTTACAATATGGCGGCGCGAGGGACATAAATACGAGATAGCAAAGTCGAAATTCGGAAAGAGCATATCAAAATCAATAAAATTGCCAATTTTCCCACGAACCTTTCTAAAAAACCGTTGTTATTGGAACCAAATGATTGGACTATATATTTTATTGACATATCCATCGTGGCATTGCACTTTATCGGTTAAAAGCAAGTTAACTAGCATTTGGCCGAATTTGAGCGGCTGTGCCCATCATCTTTTTTGAAGGCTGGATCCGTATCTGAATACAGAATGCAGTTGCCAATCTATTTGCCCATACATTTTTACTTCTTCTATATAAGGAAAAAAATACCCAAAAAACGTAAATACCTACCAAATCAGTATAAGAGAAGCAACGATGCGTAAAGTACTTGAGTACAATAAGACCGCCGTAAAGATATAATTCGATAAATAGTCTATTCTATCTGTCGAGCTGTTGATACGAATGTTAGGTGTACATTGCAAGCAGGTTATTACATTAAAGAATCACTTTCAACACCGTTCTCTGTTATATTTGCGATGTTTTCTCGCTATAATCATCCTTCTTTATTTATGCTGGTCATGACAATCGATTCTGTATGATTAGTTTTTAGCTTATCATTAGCTGAAGCTCTTTTATATGTAAATTTCGATATAGTTAATTTATGTTAAGATACTTACGTTTTAACGCCAACGCAGCCACGGATATTTCGCAGTTACAGCACTCGTCAATACTAATCAACGAGCTCAAACTTGATGCGGTTATATTGTTTTATAACGGAGTTCCTATTTCCCGCTTCCAGCTCCAGCATCTAGCTCAATGTCCTCATAATAATGCAATGTCATCCGCAAAATTTCAGCTCAATCGGTGGAAGATATCTGCTCCGAGTCGTAAGATTCCACCCCTTGGAAGTTAAATAAAAGCTTTAAAAAAATAACTTTAAGCTGCACTTTTTTAAGTACAGGTAAGTATGGAATTAATTTTATTTAAGAATAAACATTGATATGTCTTAAAAGCATTTTTATTAAAGAAATATATATATATACATGTTATCATTCCTTTTACCAATTAAAAACTGTTATTGAGAGTTTTTAGAAATATGTATGTGTTGAAATCGATAATATTTGTAGTTCTTTTCTATTAACCGTATTCTGACTGATCGAGCAGCCTAGCGAGGCATCTTCGGGAGGAAACTAGTTTACAATGAAAAGGAAACCGCCACTTTCATGAATAACAAGACTGGCTTTCGCGTGGATGATTAATGGGGCAAATTTGGTATGATCCTACTAGTGCGGCTTTAGATGTCCTTTCTTATAATGAACTTATATGATAGTTCTTGACAAGCCAAGGTCTTTTAGTAGGTTGTACACGGACTTTGCTGATATACCCCTTGCTCCTACCTCTACCGCGTATAAGCTGGTTTTCTAACCGTTTTTGATGAGCTCATTGATTAGGTTAAAGCACTAGTTCGTTTTTATCAGATGGTCTGTAGGGACTTTGGTCTCCCATGGAATGTAACAATTTTGCCTACGACAGACGGACGGACGAATGGAGCGAAATTAAAAGGGTTCATTGTAGTACTACGGAACCCTCAAAACGCGGCACACAGACAAGCGGTTTTTTTTTTTAAATAATATTAGGACTAGGACTTTTGAGGTATGTCTAATATTCCCTTTTCCCCTTCTACTAAGCTTAAATTAAAAGCTTGCATTAGGAGCGGGTGCGACAATACCCCAACGGCGGTGGGGTTTGAACCGGGTACCTCGCGGACTTCAGCCGATACCTTATTCCGTTGAGCTATTCAGGCTCTAATTAGTGGAGGGTCGTACATTTTAGACTGACAAACAATTTTCAATATCTCTGCACTCACCCCCGCGAGATGGCAGCACCTGGCGAACGGTGCCATAGTGCAGAACTTTTACTCGATGCGTTAGTAGGCTGCCGAAAACACTGAACAAGCGATAGAGAGGCAAGATCGGCCTAAGCGTTTGGCTTTATCACGTAAAATTATCGTTCGTAAACCTTTACGAACTTTACGAACAACTAATTTTTTTCCTCCAAATTAGCTCCTATTATTTATGTTAACGATTTGCAGCTTTATAACATGACGAAATCATTATAATTTGCATATTATTTTAAAGATAATGGAGCAGACTCTAACAAATAATAAAAGTAGTCCCGAAAACCTTTCCCGTCAATTGGCTTTACATGAACCCAGGCCTTTTTTGTCACTTCTTTTTTGGGGGCACGTTAAGTCTCAAAAGTTGTAAGTCAATAATTTTTTTGTACTCCCACCTCACCCTTTCTACTTGGAACTGTGTTTATATTTAAAAGAAGTAGAACTTCAAGCGAAAGAGCAGGGTTCTAGGCGCGCATTAATTTTTCAAGTTCAGTCGTTTTTTTTGTCAGCTTTTATGGTAATTTTTCATATTTTTAAAATTTCCTGAGGGCACTGTGGGGCATGAACTTAAAAAAATTAAAAAAAAAATATTTAATTTTTTTTTAAGATTCGATCCTAATAAAAATGAATATGTTTTGTACACATTTCGATTTTCTAAAATATTGTCTAATTTTAGTCATGTGTAGTTTAAAGAAAAAATTCAGATACGATTCAGTGCGATATATTCACTCGTTTATATCTGCAGTGTCTTGCGTTTAAATGGGTATGTATATTATAGCAGAGCGAATAGTTTAATTAAAATAATAATTTTGGAGATTATAGATAAAGAAATTCTTTTTCTTTGAAGTTTTTAAAGAAATTATTACAAGCTTCGTTGAATCGTCGAATATTTTGAAATTAACCTCTGATTTTTGAAATTAAACAATTATATCCGTTTCCATTTATTGTAAAGTATAAAGCTAAATGTACTCCACCTGGTGGTTTTTTATCTTTAACGAAGTAAAATATAAGTTCTGTAGGTTTCTGAAAACTGCATTCAATAAAACATTAGTAGTTTAGTTGACCTTTTACAGGCGATAATATGACTGACGTCGCCAGCTCCGAAACCTGGGCTGCCCACAAGGTCGTCTTCATATTCCAGATACTCCTAATTACTGCTTGGAGTTGAGTCAACCCAGCTTTGTACTCTATAGTTAACAGGAAAATGCATTCAAATTCTTTTTTGTACGTGGTATTATTAAAAAGTGCCTAACGAGTTTCGTGCTGATACTTCTTGTAGGTTTTTCTTTTCTGAATCAGTGCTAGCTTTAAAAACTATTTACGATTCAAAAGAGCTTGTAAAAGTCTACTTGAATAAAACATAGTTTGATTTGATTTGATATGGATTCTTATCAGCAAAAAATCTATTCATCTATATATATATTAAAATGAATCGCAAAATGTGTTGGTAAGCGCATAACTTAACAACGCCTGGACCAATTTAACCAATTAATTTTTTTTAAATTTTCGTTAAAGTCCAAGGATGGATTTTCTGTAAAGGTGTTCCTTTTTCGTTTGCTATACTGGTTACAGTTTAAAACTGAACGAGGTCCAGTATACTGACATCCCCATTCAATTTTTCCATTTTCAGTTTTTCAATTTTACAAAAGCACAACTTTACAATCCCACGACTTGTCTTCACCCACGGTTTTTTTAATAATATAATACTGTTAAAATTTAAGTATTAAATTTTTTAACAAGAACCCCTGTTTTTGATTGATCGCATGATCAAAGTACTGAGAGCACTCTGTAGCTCAAAAGCGCTAGTGCTCACAGTACCAAAATTGCGACTATTTAAGACGTCATATAAGAACTAATTTATCACTAGCGCGAGCACTGAACAGTGTATATCGGAACATACCCTATGTCTCTCAAACAGACCTCTTTCTTTAATATAATTCTTCCTAACATGCTTTTTTTTTCTAACCAAAGTCGTGACTGTCCAAATAAAGTAACCAAATTATATAGATAGAGTACTTTCATATGATCTCTAGAACTCATTAAATTCGGAACAGTAGCCTTTACGTCCAAAAAAAATATTAACTAGATACTACATGGTGAACCTTAGTAGGTAGTGTAGTGCCTTATCCTTATTATCTACCTAGATATCCTAAAAAATAATAATTCAGCCAGCGTCTTACATAGTATATTCGTGCCCAGACTTGTGTGCAATTATGTAGTTGTAAGAAGAATTATGATTAATTACATTCCAAACATGACTAAAAATACAAAAGTTTCACTTTAAATTAACATCAAATAAATATATCGGTTTATTTTATATAATATATGCTTGCAAAAAAAAAACACGACAAAAATGTAGTTTCCGATAGAGGTTCGCTGTGTTATTATTTAATAAAACAAAGGAAAAATAATAAGTTTGTAGGTTTAGAAGTAATAAAATAAAAGTTTACAAATATTGTTTCATATATATTTTTTCGAATGATAATGTTTTAGTTCACTTCGCTTGTTTCAGTTTTTACTTGAATATGAGTACACGGTGAACCCATAATAAAATGTAAATAATATTATGTATTTTTGGAAGCTTTTTTTAAATTCTTATAAAATAAATATTTTAAAATTAGTTTAGTCAAACCTAAGAGAATTTACGGATGTTGGTACGTTAGATACAAAAAATAAAATATCGCACGGAAAATCTAAATTCTCGTGTGCCTTACTTGATATTTAAGAAAACTATTCGGGGAGATTAAAACGTATTAAACTAGTGTAATAAATTGAACTAGTCACGTTTAAACATTAAATGCTCCTTTAAAAATGTTCATTAAAAATATGTTAAAAATTTGGACATTGTAAGGCACACTATAAATTGATATGTTTAAAAAAATACCTAATTAGATATATTTTACATAATACGTTGCTGCTTTTTGGTCTGAATCGCTATAATAATTTTAAGATTACAGTAGAAGCTCGTTTAACCGGACTCATTTCTGTCGCTAGGCATCCGGATAATCGAATGTATGAAGAAAACCGGGTATGCATACGTAGCATAATGTTATGTTTTTATTAAAAACAACAAATACATATCTAGGAACATCAATGTTTTTAACGAACGATAAAACTCTGAAGATAATTGACAACGATTTTTCATACATACGATCGATAAAACTGCGTAGTCGAACTACGCAGTTTTATCGATCGTATGTACTGATCGACATCGCAACGAATTATCGATATGTGAATAACGGGCAGAACTAAAAAGTAAAACAGTAATGAAACGCGTGGGGCAGCGATCCCGCGGGTCGCGAGCAGGGTAATGTTACTTCCGAGATCCGATACCTTTATGCTTTACGAAATTCGACTTCTAGCTATTTCATATACGTAGTGGGTCACGATTGGTAGTCCGGACTCTGGATAATCATGAACCTGGATTGAGGATTGAGATCCGCATAAACAAGGTTCTACTGTATTCATATTTTGCTTTCATTTATTGATTAATATAATTATACAATAAAGAGTATGTATATGTAACTGAAGATGTATATCATGAGTTCAATAAAATATAATGGATTCATTTATTTTTTGTAAGTCATATTTAGAAATCTTATTATTTTAAGGTTAAAAAAATCAGATTGTAAACATTGGTTCACTTGTGAGACGGAGATTAAATTAAACGATTTTGTTTCATTGTAAGCATTTTAATTTTTTTCTGCAGTAACCTAATTTAGCCAAGTCTTCTTAAGTCAATAAAAGGGGCTAACCGTAGAATCGAACGAAACAACCTGAAATTTTGTATATACTTTTAGCTTTCCAGATGTTATCTCAATAGTCACAATGGTCACCGTTATTGCGGGCTGCGATACTTAAGGTCAAAGGTTTTTCGTGATTTTCAGTTAAATGGTAAGCTTTATCATAAAACCGTTCAGGTAAACACTGTATATCTCAAAAACATAACTCTGGAAAAAAGAGTATTGATGCATTTTGTATATGTATTTGTGATCTACAATTTTCATAGCTATGAGATGGGTCGACGACATAATATCTGTCGCGGATCTAGAGGGCCTAGCATGTACAGTCTCGATAGTTTTACTTACTTTTACGATGAAACCGAACGTCAAATGATTTGCTACACATTGCTAGCACGAATGAAATCAGAACCCGCACGTATCTAATCCTCGATGTTACGGCCATGTAAATCGTGCCAAATGGAAGCACGAACCTTCATTTGAAGTTATGTTTCAAAGGTGAAATTAAGTAAAACTATCGAGAATGTTCGATTGGATCAAGACCGGAAAGAATGTTAAAAGCGGGATAATGCCTCTAACTAGCAGTGGGAGTGAAAAGGTTATGAATGATGATGTAATTATCTTTACAAGTAGTTTAACAGTTCGTAGGAAAAAGGAAATAAATTCTTAAACATAAGAGAATTTTATTCACTATTATTTTATCATTTTTATAGGTACAGTCTAGATTGGAAAGAAATTATACATACACTTTATGGTTACGCAAACTAACTTGAAGTGGTCGAATAATTACAGTTGAATTGAATTGATATTAAGAATAATTATAATGATAATCTAAAGAATAGCAATCCTAGACTTGGTATGTAATCAAAACAAATATACAATTCCACATTTTTCAACATCCAGTTACTGTAACACGTTACACATTTACATATTTCGCTGTTCTGGTTCCTTGTAGGGATAATCTATGTAATCGAAGATTTCTTCTTCTGATGCGATCGGCACAGGTTGCCCGGGAACACCTTAAGATAATTTGGTGCATTTAATGTAAAAATGTTTCTATGGTCTCTTACATTTATAAACACTCCTCTTGGTCTGCTCTAGAGCCACCACTGTTTAGTAAACAGGCGCATGAGCAAACAATAGTACATTACTACAGCGGCCGGCAAGAGAGGCATTGATGGACGAACGTGTGAACACATACGTAAGTCCATCAATGCCTAGTTGCGGCCAAGGCTTGTATAGTACTTTTCTCAAATAATGCGCGGAAATTAAAAGTATTTAAAACAAATGACGAAGTTGACGAACAGCCAATAACAATATTTTTTACGCGCCAAAGTATTTTTTTTTTCACTAAACAGCTTTCTATGTGCAAGCTAGTTCGACATTTAAATTAAACCTTTGATAAGTTACCTCTTTGTCGCAATGTTGCGAAGTAGAAGATCGTTCCATTTTTAAATTACACGACAAATATGATTTTACCGCTGCTTGATCAGTACAGCAAGTTCGAATTATCTCGAAGAAGGTTGTCAAAATAATGCTTAAATTTCCAAGCATGTTTGAGAAAAATATTTATCTTACCGGTAACTCCAACGGGTCGTAAAGAGTATTCATTTAATGTAAATCCATGTTCGAGGGCGTGCGCTCTCATCTCCTTATTAAAGACATCACTACCAGTAAAGTATAGTACGGCACAATAATATTGTTCGTGCGGAATTAGGCGGATATCCAAACGCCTGTACGGGTGCTTGTTTGATAACCGACATACCCCCTGCATAGAAAAGTAATTAAAATAATTAAATTGAATTGCGGCTATACAAAACTCCACTATATACGAAATATATTTCTAATATAATTTATTATCAAGCCCGGCAGACGCCGTAGAATTATGAATTTCGGCTCGTCTGCCTCCAATTAACGTCTCCTTTACGTCTTTGCCATATAACGTGAAACTGGCCGATTATTTTATGAAACCATAATTTTACATAGCATGGTAGTCAAAGCATTTAGTACCAACGTCATCTAATTGAAGTACTCTGAAGTAGCGAAAAAACCTGCATTTCTTAGTATTATTAAATAATCTTTTCCATTCTTTTTTTTAACCTTCCCGAAAATAAGGGGGAAAAAACAAAGACAATTCAAAATGGTACATCCGTTTCCGAGTTTTAACGAAACTAACGAAAAACAATTGATTTTTATATATAGATATGCTTAATCCTACTAATATTAGGTATAAAGGCGAAAGATGTGTACATGGGTATCAATCATATTAATATAATATATAAATATCGCGTCAAGTTGTTTGTCCGCGATGACTCCTAAACTGCGTAACCAACTGATCCAACTTATAAGATAGGATAGCTTACATCTCAATTTATAGATGTAAATAAAAATGAGTCCCTGAAATGTATGCACGTACGTAACTTCCGAACGACTGCACCAAATTGGATAATTTCTTTGTCGTTGTGCTCGTTATTGTTAGGACAAGATTTGTATAATAAAAAAAGTATGGCAAAATGAAAGCGAAAAGGAAATGGAACGGGAAAGGGGAATAATATTATAGGAAAATAGAATATAGTAAATAAGTAAGTCCTTACGTTCGGGCAGGACAACGTCTGCCCAATACCCTACTTATATATATAAACATACCCTGGCTTGTCCAATAGCCCTCGCCGATAGGTACAGCAGCTGGTAGCCGTTATTCTTTATCTTGGTGAACAGCTGCGCTACGCCAGATTGCGCCCAGTCTTTGCCCAACAGTGGGAATATATGGCCCAGCACGTCCGACCTGCAAGTGCAGTTTTTTTATTAATATTACAAGGGGCAAACGGGCAGGAAGTTCATCTAAGTGACTACCAACGCCCTTAATTATCTGCACCAGCAAAACGCTACCAGATGCTTTGCCGGCCTTTAATGAAGAGTTTAGGTCTCACAAACCGAACGAAACGTGACAACAATACCATCACTAGACGTGACAGCATTGCCGCCACTTCACGCCGATCTTAACTAGATTATTTGAATAATGCAGATGTCAACCTTAACATTAAGGACAAACCGCATTGGTTTTTTTAATGTTAAATTTTAAAAAAAGACTTGTAATTTCTTATAAATAAATTAATAAATAAAAAAAAAAAAAAAAAAGAATTGCCTCCTGTGAATTCGAAAAGTTCGTGTTAGATCCTCTGGATTCTTTTTCAATATACTCGAACATATGATTCTCATCAGAAAAATTGAGTTTATCTTTTGTATAGATTATTAGAAAAATGTTTATATGTATTTAGGAATATATTTCAAAAAAAGAAGTGTTTAAATTTTTGTGATGAGAAACATATTTGACTGTCAATTTTTTGTCAAAATTTGATGTCGTACATTTTTTTAAATTAGCCTGTACTGCCCCACTACTGGGCAAAGGCCTCCCCTTTTTGTACATAAATTAATATCATTTCCAGAGCATTAGGCTTTAGCCCAAGATCATCAACGCACCTGTGATGGAGACAATAATTACAAACTATACCACGCAACTTTGACAGCGTGATTCCAGTGATTTGGTACAATTTTAAGTGTTAATTTCGTTGCCATGTCGGTTTTTCTTTTAAGAAATAAAAGTTATATACGGGTAAATTGTGTTACTAATGGTATTAGACCCGGCAGCAAACCTTTTATGAAATATTTTCCGGCCAGTCAGGCTATTTGGAGCAGTTGTTGAAATTGTCGTTTAGGAAATTAAATTGGGCAGCATGAAAATGCCGCCACCCACAAGTGGCTGCTGTACGTGCGCGGGCCTCCGCTCAACCCCGATTTGTCGCGGGTGCTGAGCTCCGTCACCGTGCGTCTCCACCACTCCTACGCCCCACACCACATCGTGGTCATAGAGTGAGTGCTTCCATATAATACTTACACATACCTTTTATTGCAATTGGCAAACCCAGCTAACCTAGCTCCACCAGGAAGGTCGCAAATGTCTAATCGTCGGACCTATACAGATTTTTAACTATATTTGCTCACCACGGGCTAGGAGTAAGTTAATATGTTTTTAATAGTTTTCTTTCTCTCACTCTTTTCGTTTCTTATTTCTCTTTTATAGTTCCAGTTTCCACTAGATAGAGGAGAGTGGTCTAAGAGTGGGGAGGCCTTTGCCCAGCAGTGGGACATTATGGGCTAATTTAAAAAAAAAAATTCCAGTTTATTGACAAAATTTTAGACGAGATCCGGATCGGGCCTCCTCTTCAGAACAGCCATTTCCGCGATGAAATGGGCGTCTCGGTGGAAGATGGAGGCTCTATGGTTGCATTCCACTACAGCATACTCGCTCGCGGCAGTTGCTTTGTTCACGAAGCGACCAACTGCGTGGTCCGCGTCTTCGGTGTAGTAGACGCACTCTTTGATGTGATGGGAGATAATGATTACCACCTGCGAAACGGTGTAGTGGATGGCTATCTTCTTCTGCACGCAACGGATGATGATGACCAAAATGCACCAATTTGCTGGAACCAGCCACCCAAAGTGAGTTTTGGCCTCCGACAGGAATTCGCGCCACTTGTTTCGGTCCTGCGCTGTCTCTTGCCAGTCGGCCGTTATTTGTTAGATTACTATAGTTATATAGATTACTATAGTTCAAAAGATATAACTATAGTGCTATACCCATATCGATACCTCCCACGTAAGTTATTATAACTCCAAATGCCCAGCTTTGCAGTAGAGCGTTACAAACAACTAAATTGTAATATAACAGTTACTTTTTAATATATTATTGTAAACAATAATGTAATCGTCATTATTGAATATATAATTGTATACTCAAACGAGTTATATAATGAAGATTTTATTTCAATTTACATATTTGTAACGCTCTAATGAGGGAAATTGGGATTACTACAATTTACATGGGAGGTATCCATCCGAGTCTTGTTATATCTATGGACCTTAGGGACATATAATCGCTTTATACATAGGTATGCATAACGCGGTACAATCGTGTTTAATATTATAAAAGCTTCGCTCTAGTACCGTGCTTTTCGGTTGTAAAATGGTTACAACTGCGGACCGTTACGTACTATCAAGGTTGCTTCATTGTCTATGGTCAATTAAGCAACCTCGATTTTTGGTAGAGCAAGGAAGGAATGATTTAGAGTAAAGATTATTGTCATCAGATTTGCATAGCGCAGAAGTATACTTCTGCGAATAAACATATGTATACCTCTGCTAAAGATGTGCTTATAATTCTACTAAATAATAACCTAGTTGATTATTAATATATATTTTTAAAACATGCTTTTGGATGTGATAACATTTTGTAAATCGCTTAACGCCCGGTGAACGCAAGAAAATGCATGACTAATTGTCACGTTCCACCTTAGCCGAGTGTACCAGCGGAAGTGCGGAACAAGCGATACAGAAGCACGATCGGTCTAAGCTTTCGGCATGATCACGTAAAATATCGTCCGTAAACCTAATTTACAGACAATTTTTTTTTTAATATTAAGCTTCCCGTAACACGAGCCAGCCGGCCAGGGATCGAATCTAGTACCGCGTAGATTTTATAGCCTAATGGAAGAAATGGGGGGTAGAAATAACCGTTTTTTTTTAAATTTCCGGTGATTCATATAACGCTACATCTATCATTCTCTCCGCTCTTAGTCCTTAGAGGATAAACAAATGTTTAAATCACAGAGCGATGGAATACATAATATAATTTAACTACATCTGGGCTATGCCAATTTAAACTGGTAACAAGGTTTGCTTGGGTGGACGCGAAATAATATGAAAAACTTCACGGGCTGAAAGGTATTAGTCAAAGGATTAGATAAGCTATACGAAGCTTTTTAAACATATTTCTGTGTACGTCTTGAAACAACTCTTGGCTGCATCTGCTTCAATAAAAAATTATATTATCATAAAAATATACAGCCAGACATTTTCTTTGTAATGCTGATCTACTTGGGTCTCGTTCGGAAACGAAATTATCTGCATTCAAGTTTTTACAGTCTTGGTGACTTCCCGGTGGCCTAAACTCGTCATTACGGGCCGGCAGTGCATCTGCTGGCCTTCTGGTCGTGCAGATGTCCATAGGCGCCGGTAGGCACTTCGGTGCCTGATGCCTGCTCGTCTGCCCCCTTGTAACATATAAAATAAAAAAAAAAACACTCAAAACAAGGTGGATAGACATGACATAAAGAAATGCCAGCTATCAGAATCTTTTATTAAAGACAAAGCGAATTGGAGGTACAAAAATAGGATGGCTGAGCCCACCATCATGTAGGATATTTCGCTAGCGTGATTTGGATCTTGTATACGCAACTGCGTTTGTACCGCGTTCGTCGACCTGTCCGTACAGCGCCATCTACTTTGCTTTAGTGTAATCTTTCCACTCGACATCATCGGTAGCGGCGGCTACATAACCAAGCAAAAAAAGATAAAGAGATAACTTTGTAGTTGTAGATAATTTTATATTTAAAATGTGCTATAAGGTAGCCTGCAAGTCCGAAAACTTCGTAGTTATTGTTTATTGACGCATTATTTCATACTGCGATACAAAATGTAGGGTAACAAAAACCAAAACAAATACATTGCAGTAATGTAATCCCCCGTACAACACGGTAAATTTTTTTTCTGCGTTATAGGAAAATGTGTTATAGGAGTATTCTCGTGCAACGCTAAATTGTTGAACGACCCGCAATGCGCATAATATAATATTATATATATATTATAGAATAATATTAATGCGTGTTAAGAGTACCGGGCTAAAAGCTGATGCACTTATATATGAATCTAGAATACGTGACTGTATCAATTATTTTGACACAGTATGAACGGAACGGAACGAAATAGGATTGCCTATAAAATGGTCAACATATGGTCAACGTTATTTAAAAAATATTTTAGATGAGTGCTTTCCTCTTTCTTACATAAGCCCTTTTTCTTAGATAAGATTGGCGTGAAGTGGCAGCAATGCTTTTCATCATTTTCACATTAATACTGGTTCATTATTTTCATGACTTCCGAAACACGGAGGAGGTTGAATATTTAAAAAACTAGTGTTAGAATTGATCACCTATCTATCACAAGGCCTTAAGAGCTACTTAGCGATTGACTTAAATTAACTACGTTACTTATTAAACTGCGGCCTTCTGTCAAAGCTGTGACATATTGTGTAAGTTGTATGATTATGATTATGCCTTTGATTTGTTTAATTTTGATATTGACGACGCGGATAATCTAAAATATATGTAATTCATGTGTCACAGCGTTTTTTGCGAACCTTTTCCGAAGTGGCTTCACTGATGTTTATGAAAATTTTTATACATATTTGATAGGTCTATTTGTTGTCATATTGTCTCTGGGCGGTGGATCTTCCTTTTTATCTGTCCGGTTAATGGATAGAACCACTACGGGACCCCCTCCCCAGACTTCTCTAGGTTTCCAGTCTCTACGTCTAATAGTTTGGAAATGCTAGGGGGGGGAGCATCTTACGGGTAGACAGACGGATAAAGTCCGACAACACATATGCGAGTCTCCTGGTGATGCAGATGTCTATGGGCGTCTGTAGTCATTTAGGTGAATCATCTGATCGCTTGCCTCTTCTAATATAAAAAAGGCGAACAGTTAAATTAAGGCAAAAACTTTAAGATATAACATTTGTAGAGTCTAGTCACATCTCCCGATGATGCTTATAAATTACTATTACATATTGTTATCTCATGATTTTATTCGCGTATTTATGCCTAAAACTGTATAACAATAATTAATTGACTTTGAAAAGTGCTACATTGAAAAAAATTTGAATTTCATATGATCAGTAAGACATAATAAGGAAGAATTGCTTTCGGCAACAAATAATCAGGTCAGTACAATCTATATCTGTACTAATATATAAAACTGAATAGTTTGTTTGTTTTTTTTACTTGAACACGCTAATCTCAAGAAATACTGGTCCCATGTGAAAAATTCTTTCAGTGTTAGGCAGCCCACTTATCGACGAATGCTATAGGCTATATATCATCACGCTAAAATCTTTTTTTTATCTGATTTTACGCGGAACGTAGTCGCGGGCACAGCTAGTCAAATACACGTATAACAAACAATCTTTAAAAATCTATAGCTATCATGTCTTCTATATAAATAAAAATGAATTTTCCAAATGTACGTACGCGCTTAACTTCCGAATGACTGCACCAAAATTGAAAAGACCCTTTTAGTTGTTTTCGTTATTGTCAGGACAAGGTATGTATCGATCAAGGTTGATCCAGGGTCGCGCGATGTCTGGTGCAGTCCAATCTACCATTAAACCATGGACTAAACCATCATTTTTAGACTTGCGGGTCTAGCACGAACATTTTCATCCTAAGTAATTTTGACTCGTCTATTTACTAAGGATGCAAATGATCGTGCTAGGCCCACAGCGGAACCTTCTTAGGCGTCACGGGGGCTGCATTAGCATTAACTAAAAGCGTGACACAATTAAGACTTTCCTCCTGTGGGCCTAGTACGAAAATTTTCGACAACTCGACTTGACTTAGAATGAACGTGTTTGTGCTAGGCTAGCTTCCAATCAAAACGTATCCTTTTTCATCTAAATTGTTTGCTTTTGATGAAAATGATACAGGCTGAAAATAAAAATCGACTGAATACAAGTGAAAAAAAAAAACAAATCGCTCGCGCTCATTCATTCATCCATTGTAAAACTTTGATACTCCATATTTAGCAAGAAAATATTAATAAATGGAAATAGACAGTGATGCAGTTGAAAGAAAAGTACATTAAACTACTTGTTGAAGTGAGTAATTAATGCACTCGCATTTATTTAGTGCCCCCACCGATTTAAGAAGAATCTACTAATATTCTTTAATTAAAACTATAAGCTTTAGCCTTTTAATACATTAAACATGAAAAGTGGCGAGGGTGGATTGAAACTGATATTACATTCTCTAAAGTTGCAGTAATTCCGTCCCGCCATGAAACCAAATCGCCGACACGAAATGAAAGAAAGTAAGGCAACTTTTAATTGTTATTGTCATACGTAAATTGACATTGATTCCAAGTCTATTCACATAAGTGTAAGTGACTAGCGTATCTATATATATAAAAATGAATCGCAAAATGTGTTGGTAAGCGCATTATTCAATATCGCCTGGAGCAATTTGACCAATTTTTTTTTTAAATGTTCGTTGTAGTCCAAGGATCGTTTTTAATGCGAGAAAAATTCGAATAAATGCCGGGATAACCCTAAAAACAGCCCTCTTTTCCCATACAACGTTTTCTCACTAAGCTGTAGAGTCAATTTGAACTTTATTGCTATTCAATAAAGTTCATATTAAATTACAAGCACTCACTGTTGTCTTAGCAATGTAGGTGTGTTAATAACGTCAAATATTCAATGTGTACTTTATTACCACTGCAAAAAGCAGAAACGATTGGTAGTCATTAGTTATTTCTAATAATATGGGAACGGGAACGGAAACGGGGATGATATAGGATAATAGAAGTTAATAGTTAGTAGGCCAACGTTCAGGCAAGACAACGTCTGCCGGGTCTGCTAGTATTAAATAATAATAAATAATATGTAAATAAATTTGTTACAAAACTTAGGTAACAATATTGTGATATGAATTCCGTATGAATTCCGTACATGTTCTGCAATTGTACTGGCGTGCAAGTATTTATATTGATTTATTTATAATTTACAATAATTCTTAGAACATAAATTATATTTAAAAACATAAATTATACCGTTGAGGTCCTCGAGATGGTCGATGCGCACGGTGGTTAGGGTGACGCACCTCCGAGGTGGGTTCTGACGTGATTCCTCGGACACCATGGCGGAGATGCGGACGTGCGACGACTCCCGCGTCTCTGTCGCGCAATGTGGCGCACTGGAGCACCGTGAGGTTCGAGGTCGGTTCGAGTCCGACATAATCCGTGGTCGACCCCTGTGGCGACGGATATCCGTTCCCGATTTCCTCACGAAAAAAAGAATACCGATAATGGTCATTAAAAATTCTGTTTGCCGGTAAAATCGTCATTTATTTTTTACTGTAGCAAAAACGGATTGTAATAAAAACCGCCTTCCAACGGGTTATAAATGGAAAATATTCGTAACGCTTTATACGATTGGTTAATTAAAAACGATCGCTGAATTATACACAGCCTCTGAAAACACTGCATTCAAAAAACCGTAATGGATACAAAAGATTTAATTACAACGGAACCGGTTGAAAGCTTAATGAGTGATTTTAATTCGTAATGGCCCCGTAAAAGGAAATCTGCTCAATATAAATCAAATACAATTGTACTGAAATGGCCGGAGGAGATATGAAATATTATATTTCAACAAAAAAATAAAAAACATCCCGCAGGGAAAAACATATTTGTTTATGTCAGAGTTTGTCAGAGTGATTCTAAATGTATTGTAGAAAGTATACAAAATTTTAGCAATAACTGCTTCACCCATTATCTCAGATCATAAGTAGTCTTATCTGAGATAGTGTATGATCTGACATCTTTTGAAACCACTGTAAATTTCATTTAGAAACAAGCGTTTGATTGTTCGGACAAATCAGTTAGGAATGTCCAGAAAACGTTTTCGTCATAATTCGTATCCATAGTAATTAAAGCCTTAATCACAAATTAACATGGAATTTGGCGAAGGTCAGTAAAAATATTATTCAATGCTATATATATAAAATTCAATGAATCCATCTCAGTAATTAATGCGCCACTAAAAGCAAAACTGCTCGCTAATGAAAGGGTCCCAAAATAATGGCTACCCATTCTTGTGCAGCTTTTGTACCCTTATAAGGGCCACAATAAAACAAAAATGAAAGATCCTGCTTGCTCAATAAGGGTTCTTAATTATTTGACGAGCGAACGTCTTACAAATGCTTTACCAAAATCTAAGACAAAAGCGCTAAACGATTGAAATTAATTTCTTTTGTCTCATACTTAATGAGATTTGGAGTTAATATAATTTGTGGCATGACCCTAATCGAGTTTTTAATACGAAATATCACTAAAGATGTGAATGAATTCTAAAGGTAACTACCATTAAAATAGCAAAAACAATGAGGCCTGAAGAAACTGGGAATATGGAATATTGTGAAAAAATAAACGAAAAATTGTTTAAAACATTTATTTTTTACTCTTTTTCATTAAATTCTGAGACAAGATTTACTATATCATGCTTTACTAACAGCAGAGTTAGTATTGTAAACGATAAAATATAAATTAAATTAATAATTACATCAAAATATAACACAACAATGTAGACACGGTTGTTACATATAGAATCGTTTATAAAAATACTATTGAAAACGGGAAAAAAATAAATAACCCAGAAAACTATAGTTAAGAATTGGTCTTTGAGAGCAGAGTAAATAGAGATTTATAAAATTACCTTATTTTTACAAATTTGATCTTTTCCTATAATATATATTATATTTCTTTTCTTATACGAAATTGAAACGCTTAAGGCACGGCGAAATTACATCTAACTATATTATACACCTATTGTAGATACTTGGTAACCATCATTATAACTATTTCTCAAATTGTGATATGTACAAAAATATTTTTCATCTTCACTATCTAAGGTTATTTTACAATTTAAAATGAATTCACAAACACACGTTAATAATTAACTTAAATGCAACCGTTGAAAATGGAATTTATAGGAAATACAGCACCATGGAAGAGTGAGAATAAATAATTCACTTATACACCAACAAACTTAAACACTAGATCAAAATTAAGCACATAAATACATTTCACCATAAACTCGTTTGTACTTCGCACTGTTTTGATTTCATATTGGCACGATTTCACTAACGTTTTATACTATATATGATATCGGTTCCCATTCTAGAACCGATATTCTTCAAATCAGGCGCGCGAGTTTTGTCTCTGCCTCTCTAATTGTTTTCTGTGATTGTGTCGCTTTCTTGCAATAATAGCCACTAGTATAACTACAACTGCGAGGGCCACTGCTATGCCGATCCACCAGTACACATTGTATGAAGCCTCCTTAGTGTTTTGAGCGTCACTCTGGTCTGCAGCGGGTACTGGATTCTTTATCTCCAAAACGCCTACAGTCGATGTCTCGTACTTCAAATTGGGTTCTTCATCAGTATCTATTATATTCTCATGGATATTGTCATGAGTCTTTAAAACCTCTGGTTTATCGAACGATTTTTGTGTGTAAGCCTCTTCGGGAATTTCATTTTCAGGAATTTCATTTTCGACGGGAGGCTCGACATAATCTTCAAAGGTATCTTTGCTTCCTGGTTCTAATTGATTTTCTAAATATTCATCTAAAAACCTAAAGTAATCCGTGAGACCGTTATATTCTAAGCCATTCTCTCGTTTTGCCAAAAGATCGCTAACCATTTCAGACCACGGAGCCCCAAAGCCCTGCATCATAACATCACTGAAAAGATAATTCACAGTTAATATAATTTATTAGACTAAGTAAAATATTATTAATAACATTAAAAGAATTATATACTTACATTAATCGCTGATTATTTTCAGAAACATGTTTAATTAAATCAGCATCATCTAACATAAGTTCTTCAGCGAAAGATTGATATATTTGATATTTCAATATCACACCCAAAAATTTTCTGTAAGAGAATAAACATAAATTTTTTTTCGTGTCAAAAAACACGATAAAATTACATTTTGAAAAGAGATCTCCTTACCCTATATACGGTTTGTTGAATAGCACATAGGGATCTCCGAGGACGTCAATATTTGAAGTATCGATTAGAGAAAAGGATCTTCTAAATTCACTCCAGCTGTCTGCTATTTTAGCGAAAGGTATTTTACCCATAAGAACATCCAATCGCCATGCATCTGCGGCCAAATAGTAGTTTAATCTGGAAATAATCCAAAAGCTGTAATATACTAAAGCTATACTATATAGTATATACTAAAGCAATAATAATATTATTAATATTATAATTAACTAAATATTTATAAGCAAAAAGATGTTTGCTTTGACTAAATATGAGTTTACCCATCAATCAAAAACTCTAGTGCTCGTTGACCTATTACTGATTCCTAAATGCAACTTTACAAGTAATTCATTAATCAACATATAAATTTTGTTCCAATACGTGCAATAAAAATTCCAAAGCTTAATTTATGTAATAAATACGAGAAAGTTTGAATGCAATATTAAATTGGATATCCTGTGGAAGCAAAGATACTGTTTGGTCGATGACAGTCTTATACTAAACATGTACATAGATGATACTCAGTAGTGGTTATTTTCATCAATGAAATCACTTACTTCGGTAAATCCCTCAAGGCGATGATAAGCTGTAGGACGAGACGATGGTAGTTTGGATTATAGGTAAATCTCTCGAGAGGATATAATCCCGCTTGATCTAACGTGTAAGGACTTAGTGATAGTAGTGATAAAAATCCAGATACCGCTTCATATACAGCTGTAAATAATATTATATATGAAGTTATAGAAATATAAGTACAAAGTACTTTTTTTATGTTACAAGGGGCAAAGGAACATGCGGTTCACATAAGTGACTGCCGACACTCATGGACATTTGCACCACCAGAAGGCTAGCAGATGCGTTACCGGACTTTAATAACGAGGTTAGACCATCGGGTAGTCTCACGACCGTACGAAACGCGACAACAATACCATCACTTGACATTATCTCCGTCCAGGTAGTAAGTTATTTTCGCATTCAGACCTTCATCTAAATCTATGGCCTGGGAATGGAAGGTTTTCTGATTTAATTATTCAACTTATAAGACCTTCTTTGTCGATAAAAAATATGGGGGGGGGGGGCGGTTTTATTAAACTTATTTCACGCCATAAAGTTGAAAATATAACAGCCAAAAACTAGACAAAACTAGGTCAATCAATGATGATATAAAAAACCCATTAACACACAAATAACACTCTCCAACATTATCATTATTACACAAATATTGGAACACTTCTTTAAAATTCAGCTCTGACAAGTAGAGTTTGAGTTTATTAATCCAAGTATACTAATAATTTTTAATTTATTTTTTTTTTTATTTTCTTTTCTCACTTCATTCTTTAGTGACGTCACCAGGCATACACTGAAAATCAGGGCCGAGTTTCATGGTGATTTATCACAGGAACTCGGTACAAAACCTGACGTGTATGCCCATTCAATCTAAGTAGACATACTTATTGTTAGCTCCGGGGGTCGTGGGTTCGATTCCCGCCTCGAGTCTGGGTGCATTATCTATATGTATATATTTCTACAAAAAAATTGTGTATAGACACGTCTGTTACCTATAATACAGGCATTAAGTTGTCAACCTTAAGAATAGACGTCCGTGTCTCATACCGTCCGTGTACCAGTACCTCTATCTCACATAAGATTGGCGTGAAGTAGCGGCAATGCTGTCACGTCAAGTGACGTTATTGTTGTCGTTAGGTTTGTGAGACTTTCCGGTGGTCTAATCACGCCATTAAAGGCCGGCAACGCATCTGAAAGCTTCCTGGTGATACAGATCTCGATGGGCGTCGGTAGTCACTTATGTGAACCGCCTGCCTGTTTGCCCCTTGTAACATAAATACATATATAAGAAGATAATTTACCAGAATATTACCAAAACAATGCGTCAAGTTCATAATACATTATCGCAAAAGACGTCCCACCTTTAGGTAACATAAAAATTAAATTACGAAGAATCGAAGTCACTCAAGTAACTGCGTACTAGACAATATCATTTAGTGGAAATATCACGGGAATAGGTACCTTCTCCACGTTTCCAGGCGCTCCTGTTGTACGTAAGATGTGTGTGTGTGTTGTCAGTGTGAGTGTGACGCGGGTCGGGAGTTCCCTAGGGACGCTAGGAAGGTAATTTTTTTTCAATTATAATTAATTCAACTTTATTAATAAAAATAGGATCAGTTCCTTTCCATTTTTGATTCCCTTTATATATTAATATATATTTTTTGGTTATTTTAATATTCCCATATTCCCAGTTACCCAGCTACGCTAAAGTTTATGCAAGCTGCCGGTAGCTAGTTGCCTAACGAACTTCGAACCAGTCATTGAACTCTTATGTTCTAATCTATAAAGCTATAAAATAAAAGTCTACGATATTATCGTGTGGCATATGGCAGTACGGTCATTTCTACCCCAGCCAGCAGTGTCGGAATGCGTGGGAATGCCTCTCACCCTCGCAATTACCTTTGCATTTATTTATTGTTCTTTACCGGTGACTTATGGTCAGTTGGACCATATGGTCGCGTGGGGGGTTGTTAATAAGACAATGTGGTACAGGTGTGTGATATTCGCAGTGGGTTAGAAATGGCTTCGGAAAGGGGTCCTGGTGGGAAGCGATGCGATGTCGCCAGTAAATTAGTGCTAACGCAGCTTTTGTTTGTATTATTGTTGACAAATTTTGAATATTTTAGGGATATTAGCTTCAACCCGCAACTTCGTTTGCATTGTTTTCCTCAACTTTCAAATAAATTACTCAACTCCTACTTCACTACCTTCAAATTTTTGCGCCAAAAAGTATTCTTTTCCAAGGATCATCCGGTATGCCGAAATTCATCAAAATTGGTTGAGCGGTTTAGGCGTGTAAACGTAGCAGACAGAGTTACTTTTATATTATAAAGTAAAATATATTAAATATAGTAATAGTTATATTATAAGTAAATAAATAATGGATATCATTGCGACGTCATTACGGCCAGATGTGATTACAGAACGGCCACCGCTGTAATAAACGCCAGCTTAGAATTCGGAAGCAAAGCGTTACATTCGAAATTAACGTAATTGGTCAGTCTTTAGAAACTGTTTTAGACTTTCTAAAATTTGTTAATATATAAACCATGCATTGCATAGATAGAGAATATATAATAGACTGTGGGAAGGCACACCAAAGTGGAAAGTTTCGGCGAGGAATGAAAAGTGGGAGCGAAGGTCGATATGCTCAACCACCGCAAAGGAAGATCTTAGTGTCCGGGCTAGTTGGAGTTGCTCGGGGCGGCGGCGCCAACAGTTGTTCGTCAGAAGTTCTATATATAGTAATCGTAAGTAGAAACTTAGCTAGCGTGAGCAGGATTGTATGAAGATTTTCAGTGTTTGTACTGCGGTCGACGTCATCCGTACAGCGCCATCTAGTTTCCTTTGGTGTAACCTTTTTCCACTCGACACCATTGCCCTCTCATTATGTAGCGGCGGCTACAAGACTATATAAGTGGGCGAGTGAAAGATTACCTAACTCGAAATTTCGGAAACCACGGAACGTAAAGAGATGAAATTTGGCTGGAGGTAGTTTATAGTTACTAGACATCCGCTAAGAACGGATTATTCGAGTAAGGCCAGTTTAAGGAGGTCTTTTTTTTATATAACAAGGGGCAAACGGGCAGGCGGTTCACTCGAGTGACCACCGGTGCCCATGAACAATTACAACATTATATTAAAATAAACATCACGATATACAAAATTAAAATAAATGTATAAATGGTTATTCGTAAGTGTGTAAAGTTTAGTAACCCAAGTTGAATTTGATTATTAATATTAAGTAATAAATAATATAAAAGACACACGCACACAATAAAATGAGACACAGATTTAGTCTGTCCCTTACCCTTACATGTAACAAAAAAAAATTGGTACTAGAGTTGTTAATTATTTTTTTATATAACAAGGGGCAAACGACCAGGCGGCATTCACATAAGTGACTGCCGACGCCCATGGATAACTATAACACCAGAGAACGCAGATGTGTTGCCGTCCTTAGAGAAATGAGTATGCTCTTTTCTTAGTCTAAGAAGTCTTTTTCTTTTCTTCTTCTTTATCTTCTTTCTAAGTCCCTAAGTCGTGTTCGTTCGGAAATAACGAAGCTGGTGGCTGCTACCACAGAGGAATTGTGCGAGGTAAGAAGTTCCTAGAGAATGACATAATTGTGGATTTAGAACATCGAGTTGATAAAGGTGGAACTATAAATTTAACATTGTTAAATTATGATGTATAGAAAAAAATATGAAAAAGGTATAGTCTCTTGCATTCCTTATTTACCCAACCGCCATTTCTCTTTCGATCGTATTATTATTACACTTGAGAAACATAATGCCTCGATACATAACCTTCCCTTACATAGAACAGCTCTGCGTCTAAACCTGTGGACAAAAAACGTATTTTGCTTATTTAATTACTCGGGGTCGTGGGTTCGATTCCCACCTCGAGTCTGGGTGTATTATCTATATGTATGTATTTATATATTTCTAAAAAAAAAAAATATTTGTGTATAACAGGCATCTGTGACCAATAACACAGGCATTAAGTTGTCTACCTTAGAAACAGGCGCCCGTGTGTCATATAGTCCTGTATAAATTTACTATTTATTTATTCAATTTTATTTAGCAAGTTAGTTTGGTTTCGAGAGTTACTGGAAGTAAGCTGTGAATAAATGTTCGTGCTAGATACGGTGGTGAGTGTTTGCCAGAGTTCTTGTGGTTTTGGTGTGGGTTTGGGTCACCAACGTAGGAGTTGTTATCATAGATTATTTCCTAACGTCTGTAGTCAAAAACTAAGGAGCATCAGACATCTTTGGCACCTTACATTTTCAAGAAAAGTTTCTTATCTGACCTAACTTATGTACTTGGATATGGTCATTTAACTGTTTTACTAAATTCTAATTAGAGGTAGCGCCACGCTTTCAGCCGGATTGGGCCAGCGCGCCCGGGTACCAGTACCTCTTTCTCACATGAGATCGGCGTAAAGTGGAGGCAATGCTGTCATGTCAAATGACGTCGCGTTTCGTTCGGTTTGTGAGATTTTCCGGTGGTCTTAACTCGTCATTAAAGGCTGGCCACACATCTGCTAACCTCCTGGTTGTGCAGATGTTCATGGGCGTCGGTAAGCACTTAGCTGCCTGTTACCTGCTCGTTTGACCCATAAAAAAACACCATAACTCCCCACTGCTGCCTTTAGAGCACGCAACCCCCAATCGTAGTGCTTTTGACCGCTCAATAGTGTACTGTAATCGAATTAAACCAATATTTAAATGGAGTGGCCAAGAGCGTGTCAAGATACGCCCATACTGGTATAGAAGAGTTCCGTATCTAAAAGTATTTGTTATATCATTTCAAAAGTTGTTTTCTCATTTCGCAGAAAATAATTTTCCTAATGAGTTTTTAGCATGTTCTATCAACATGGCAAATTTCAAGTCTCTACATTTAATAGTTTATAAATCCTAGGGGAGGGGGGGGGACCACTATGTGAGCAGACAGACGGACAAGATAGAACGAAACTATAAGGGCTCCTTGTAGGAATACGGAACTAAAAAAATAATTTCTGATTAACATTTGTATCCGCTTAAACTATAGTAGTAAATCGATAAACACCCGCATAAACACAATCGCCTTTTTTTAGCAAACTTATGTTATTACCCATACTAATGTATCAAAAAAAAAACTATAGTAGATGTACTTCTAGTTCTTACTAGACGTACTTCTAGTTCTTACTAAATGTACTTCTACTTCTTACTAGACCTACTTCTAATTCGAAAGACACTGTTAAAATCAACCTGGAAAATGTGAAAACAACGTCCAAATCGGCGGCAAGTTGTTCGGGTTGAGCGGCGCCGTGTGCGGCCAGCAGGCGGGCGGCGAGCGCGCGCGGCTCCGGGGGGCTTAAATAAGAAAGTACATATTTTTATTGGAAACTAGCTTCTGACTGCGGCTTTGCTCACATTAATGTAAATTTAAAATATAACTATGCCTGTGTTGTGAAATAAATACGAAAATCTCATCCACAACTTCGCCGCGACGGCCTTCGCTTAAAATCATCACGCCACCTCTTCTTCCTCGGCAGCTATTTTCATTATTTTAAAAAAAATACATCTTGAAGGTGGCCATCGTTCTGCTCTATACATAGTCGTCGTCAAAATTTTGATCCACTTTAACAACCATTTCTACATACTTTGTAAATAGCAATAAAATGAAGAAAATTATTATTCAGCTCGTCCATGCTTTAAGGACCCAAGGTTTATGTTTTAAACTCATTTTTGTAAGAATTATTTTTAAAAGAGTGGCTAACGAGTTTCTTGCTGATTCCTCTCGTGACTCCACTTTTCCGAATCAGTGGTAACTTTTAAAGTATTTGACTTTCGTCTTAATTTTAACAAGCTGTGCTTGGACTTCGTCCGCGTAAGATTGGATAAAATAGATAAATTTTAACGCGATGATATGTAGCCAATAAGCCTTCTTCGATAAATGGGCTATCTGACAATGCAAGAATTTTTCATAACGGACCAGTGTTTAGTGAGATTAGCGCGTTCAAACAACAAACTCTTCAGCTTTATATATTAGTATATATATGTGGCGCCATCGTAATTTTATTACTTTTGTTCACGATTATCGTGTTCTTTTCTTGTCTTCTTTGCTTTGATTTAATAGTATTAGTATAGATTATTCCGGTTATAGCATTGCATATTTTTTTTTTTGCGGAATAATGCAAAATAAATTTATTTGAACGTAATATTTTTATTACTTATATTGAAGCTATATTCACGAAATATGTGTCCTAAATCGAGATTATGATTATCAGTCATCTTAAGTTCTAATAATTCGGAATTAGAATAGAATAGAATTATAAATTGCCTTTGCATAGCCATTTAACCGGGATAACGCTAGAAAGAAGAAGAAGAATAGGACTATAATAATAATAATTGTGCGTGAAGTGACGATAATGCTGTCACGTCAAGTTACGGTGTTATTGTCACGTTTCGTTCGGTTTGTGAGAGATCCCGGCAGCCAAAATGCATTTTTTTTAAAAATAACATTAGGAATATTTTTGAGATATGCCTAATATTTTCGTAAAGCTTTTTTAAAAGCTAAGCTTTTAGCTTTCAGTGAAGGTTTTTTAGAACCCTGTGTGAAGAGTGGCAACTACGATAGCCCAATGGGGTTTGAACCGAAGCCCCTAATGAATTTCAGTCCTGCTACCGTTGAGCTATCGAGGCTTTCACTACTATAAATTGGCAACTGATCAAATCTCTATCAAATGAATGCGGCTACTGAATTTCGTTGGATAAATCTGCAAATTTAGTGTTAAAACACGTTTGCATTGCAGCAATGGGCGAATACATAATTTCTTCTAAGACCAGGGCCGGCTCTATCATAGAGCGAACGGAGCGACCGCTCATTATCCTGAGCCTTTTATGTCATCAGATGAAAATTCAGGTACATTAAACCAGTATTCAAGCACACCAGACAAACCATTCCAAGGGTATCATGAGAAGGTAATTTTTTTATTTTTTTAATAGAAAATGTACTTCAAAATGCAGTCTTTAGTTTTTTAGATACTTGAAATGAAAAGATCCTGAGCATTCAGATGGTTAATTCATTGTAGATAATTTTATTCTATTGTCTTTTGTAAACTTATAACTAATAATTTATGAAGGTAAGTGTTAGGATGTATAAAATGTAACTGTCTTATCACTAAATGAACAATGAGTGTCTTAGCCTTTTTTTAATTAGCTTATACTGTCCCATTGCTGGGCAAAGGTCTCCCCCTTTTAATAAATATTGTCTATGGTATTTCTTCCTTTTGTTCATAAAGCGTTTTGTTGTTCATCTGCTATTACTTTTACACAGTGTTAGCCTTGTTTTATTGAGCTCCCTCAATAAAAGTATGAGCGTCTTTATTGCTTATATTTTATTATTTTATAATTATCATCACACTATTTAAACTGTCAAAATTTTCCTTTCAATACTTGTTATGACCACTTTGTAGTGATGAATTAAATAGTAATTTATTTAATTATCATTTTTATACTGATCTTATGGTAAAAAGACAATTTACAATAATCCCTAAAAGTTAGATGTCCATTTCATTATTAGTCTACATGTGTTAACTTTTTATATAAAATTATTTTTACACAGCATTGCGGCGGAGGCAGAAATGCCAAAACCCTTGCGGGACGCCTCCGGGCGTTACCTCAAAAAAGGCCCTTCTCAGGGCCACCTCTCAAATCTCAAATGCCGGCATTGCATCTACGGACCTTCTGATAACACAATTGACAGTGGGCATCAGTAGTCACTTAAATAATGTGAACGGTCATTTGTTTATCACAATAAAAAAAAGTAGAATAATTATTTAAGTTATATTTATTCGTACACAAATACCGGCAACGCATCTACCGACCTTATGATAGCGTAGTTGTTCGTGGGCGTCAGTAGTCACTGAAATAAGGTTAACGCCCTGATCATTTGCCCTTATCACAAAAAAAATAAAAAAGGTAGAATGAAGTTATATTGGCACAATATTTCCAGTTCATAAAGCAATACATAGTAAATAATGTTAAGTAAGTCATACAGAGTTGTGTGAATTCTTTAGTATCACTTCCAACCCTAATATGGTTAAAATACCTATAAAGTATGTTAAATAAAGTTATAATTTAACAGAAGTTATTACTTCTGTTAAATTATATCTCTCTTCTGTTGTAGAAAATGATAAGAATATTTTCAAATCGAGATAAATCTATACAGGAGATCGTGGCCTAATCCGTGGCCGGCATTTGAGTCCAGTTAAGTATATAGCTCTTGTTGCGTCCGGGTGAAGCAATGATTTTCAGACAGAAAGCTTTTCTGCAACCATCTTTATAACAGGATTAGGTTATATACTTTATATATATATTGTTTCAAAATCGGTCGAGCCTTAGCTGCCTGCTGCCTGCTCCTTTGCCCCTTCTAACACAAAAAAAATTTCGGAAAAGACGTGGTGTCAAGTAGTCTAGGATAGGAAAAAATGGTTTGAAAGGGAGAGGCTTGTGCCCAGTAGTGGGACACTACAGATTGATCAAAAAAAGAAGGAATTACAAAAACATTTTTATAGCTATCTAATATTATACATAAGTACAGTCCGATCTTCAACAACTAAAGCCCGCTCGATTGTAGTCTAGCAATGGTCTATTTTGTTAAAAAATATAAAACGGCGCAGAGCGAGTTAAGACACGCTTATATAGAATATTTCCGTATCTGATACGCTTTAAACGTATTTATTAAATAACTTCAACGTTATGTCTGATTTCGTTTAAAATACTTTTCCTTGTGAGTTTTTAGCACGTTCTATGAACGTGGAAAATTTCAAGTCGGATGGGCAGAGCGAAATTATAAGGGTTCCTTGTACCTTCCTACGGAACCCTAAAAAAATAAAGATGAGTGACTTGTTATAGGTATTATATATGGTCCGATCTTCACCAATAAAAGACCACCCCTGCGTAAATAAGTATGCAATGAACATAAACGTACGCCCATAAAACAAATTGGTCTAAACGACGTATAAATAACTTGCCACGATGGTGTGACCTTATTGAGTTCAATTGATTTCGCCAGTTTATGGGGAAATTGAGGACGTTTATTTGTTACTAGCGACATCGTCCCATAAGGTTTTAATTATGAACTTACAACAATGTCGGAGTAAAAATTTATTTACGTGAATAAAGCAATTAGCTCTTTGATAAGCTCTTATGAATGTCAATTTTCTAAACATAGAAATTTGTTTTTTATTCACTTTTTGTATCCCGTAGCTGGACAAAGGCCTCCCCTTTCTCGATTCACCTTCCTCTCTCCTGAGCCAATCTCATCCACAACTTCCTCACAAAGGTATTCCAATTCGTTGCGCCATCTCTTCGGCGGCCATTGGTCGACATCCAGAAAGTCGCGAGATTGGCTCACCTTTGCGGGTCCGTTAAAGCCATATAATTTATATGTTTTAATAAATATATGTATGAATGTTTAAATTATTCTGGTAATAATATATTCAATTTTCCATATTTCTCGTTTTAGTGTTCCGTAGGAGTTACAAGGAACCCTTATAATTTCGCTCTGGCTGTCCGTCCGTCCGTCTGTCTGAAAGTAAGGTGATCTCTCACCCCTACCCCCTAGCATTTCCAAACTATAAGACGTAAAGACTTGAAATTTTCCATGTTGATAGAACATGCTAAAAATTCATTAGGGAAATTATTTTCAACGAAATCGGACATCAACTCTTGAAGTTCTTTAACAAATACGTAAATACCGTATCAGATACGGAACCTTTCTATATAAACGTGTCCTGACACGTTCTTGGCCATTTTTTTTCTGATATAGTGCGGCATTTTAAGTGAGAAATGTGATATCTTCATATAAAGTTATTTCTCATTTAAGATCTTTACTGTAGAGCGTTTTAAATTAATAAAAATATGTAATGAGTGTTGTTTTAACGATTTCGGTTGCCATGAATTTAAAAAAAATATGTCATATTTTGATTGCACGTCATGATTATGTTTAATTTTGAGGATTTTTTTATTATTTGCTACATACTTTGTCATGCTTGAATAATTAGCCTTTATTATTTCCTATAATATCAAATATGTGACTATCAAAATCGGTCCAGCAAATTCGGAAATTACCTTTGTGATGCCCACTGATTTCTGGACACCTATGATACAACAGTACGTAGGTACACAGCCCAAATGGCACGCCCGCTCACCACGGATCACTAACTGTAAATGGCTCCTGCTAACCACATGGTCTGTCTTTTATTAACATATAAATTTATATCTACCCCCAGTTTAACTGCGAATATATAAGAAACCCTAATAACATACGGGCAAAAGTAATAAAAATGTTTACTTTCATATTGTCAGGTTGTATGCACGTGAATAGTGTATAGATTTTGTAACTTAAAATTTGAGGGTAGTGAACTGTTTTTTTCTTTTTAGCCTACCCACAAAGTACCTTTGTCTCACCATATGGCTTCAAATACAACCCCAAGGAACACAATAAGTTTTTAGAAACTCTTCTCATTATGGTTCTTACAGCGCTCATGGTCACAACAATGTTCCTCGTCTATGTACTTGTAACGTATGTATCTTTGGAATACGATAAGTTTATATTCCTTTTAATACAGCTTCTTCTTTTTAAACCCGATCTAGTACCAGGGTGGGAGCACCAGATCACATGTCACATGTGGTGAACCAGTGCGCTCTCCGTCTTCTCCCTGGCGGCATATCTGAGTTGCTCTCTTCTGCACCAGCAGCAGTGGTTTGATTGAGGGATCTGGATTTGAAATTTTGATTCATCCAGGATGCCATACGCAATGATAATTAGTACTAGGGTCCGCTTAAATTGCAGAGGATGTGGCTTTAATGCCAGTTAAGCTGACGGACTGTCATTTTACTTCAGTCATCCTCGGAAGTTAATTTAATTTCAGTCATCCTCGGAATCCACACAATCTCCACAATCTCTCGACTAATATCACTCAGTGACATTAGGCATGATCTATTTTACGTATCTCCTGAAACACAGAGGAGGTCGGATATTTGAAAATCACTGTATAAATTGGTCACCTATCTATCGCCCGGCCGGGGTAAGAACTGTTTAATCTAGCGATCAAATGCCGGCTACTGATTAAGCTACGACCTCCTCAGTTCTTTTCTTTTTAATAAGACATAACAAATACATAGGACTATTTGACACACGGACGGTTCCTAATAGCCGCTACACACCTATCGATAAATCGTTGCGAAAAAACTGTGCAGTTGAAAATGCGCAGTTTTATCGACACATTGTGTGTGAAAAACCGTTGTCGATTAAACTGCACAGTTTTGTTTTGATTCGATGGAGATAGCTTATATCAGCAGCTCTTCACGGAGCTCTAGAAACGTCTGATTTAACGGCACAGTTGTTTCGCAACGATTTATCGATACGTGGGTAGCAACAGCCCCCTGATACATAAATATATTTGGTAATATATAAGTCCATACTTACATTCAAATAGTCAAACCTACAACCCCGGAGCGAAAGGCAGGTTCACTGCCAACTGCGCCAACAAGCCAGACAATTTTTATATATACTATGAATGTATTTATAATATACCCCACTCTTGTATTTTTCCAGACCGCAAGTTAAAGAAAAAATAAACAAATTTAGCTGGATTATAATGATTCTCTCCCTGTAAGTGATGGTTTTATTTTATGGATAATTAGCGGACCCGACAGCGTTTTTCTGCCTGAACGTTAGCTTATTTTTATAATTAAATTATAGCGCCATCTATTGGTCGCTTAGGCAACAGAGCGTTACAAATCATTGAAATTCTCGGCTTTTATCTTTTATAAAATAAATTTATTATAAAAATAAACCTTCTCCTTGAATCGCTCTATTTATTGATGAAAACCACAACAAAATCTGTTGCGTCGTATAAAAGATCTGCGCGTACAACGCTGGCAAGTGACTTCATTTTGAACTATGTAATGATTATTTAATCAAATAAATACAACATGTAATGTACGCAAACCATACTTATTTTTTTTTAAATTCCACTATACTTCATTCCTACTGATTAATTTCATTAATGGATTTTAATTTCAGAACGGTCCTTGTCTTAGCGGTCTGTGGCATGATATGTCCGGAATGTCCGACGATACCCAGCTGTAATTGTGCTTGTCTTGTTGCTTCTGTGAGTAAGAGTCTACTACACCAATGCCGGCGCCAGACATAGCTTCATTTGAATGATCATTTCAATGATCATTTATTGTGCCGGGGACTTTGTATAGCTGCGTAAAGTTTTGTAAAACTTTGTAATCTTCAAGGACAAAAATGTACAAACAATTTGAGCTATGTCTGGCGCCGGCATCACACTAAGGCCTCGTTTAGGAGCGCGGCGCCTCGCTTACAGTTATTCGTGGGAAGGTCTATACATAGTAATCGTATGCAGAAACTTCACTAGCGTGAGTTGGTTTGTATGGAGATTTTCAGCGTGTGTACTGGAGTCGTCGTCATCCGTACAGCGCCATCTAGTTTGCTTTGGTGTAACCTTCACTGCCATCATTGCCATCTCGTTATGTAGTGGCGGCTACAGCTTCAAGGAACTAAAGGCCTCAGTATATGGTATTAATTTCAACTTTATATCTTTACGCGTCCCTGAGAAAAAGGGTCTTGACACACAGACAGACAACGAAGTGATCCTATAAAGGTTACTTTTTCCTTTTAGGTACGTACGTAACCATAAAAATGTTATGATATCTGGTATAAGGCATGGACTAAAATCCGCAAGGTACCAGGTTCAAAACCCACCGCGTTGGGGTATTGTCGCACCCACTCCTAATACAAGTTTCTATGACAATATACATATAAACCAATTTGTCTGGCCCGTTGCTCCAGTGGGCGATAAACCAGCATTCTGCTCCGGGGTTCACGGGATTGATTCCCGCCTCGAATTGTTGTGTATTAGCTATATGTATCTATTTATGTTTCTACAAAAAAAAAAAAACAATATTTTTGTATAACAGGCGTCTGTTACCTATAACACAGGCATTAGTTTGTCTACCTTAGGAAAAGACGTTCGTGTGTCATATAGTCCTGTATACTGTCGTTTATAACATTATAAATATATTATATTTATTTATAATGTTGTAAACGACAGTTATTTTTTATTTAAAATCCTATTTAAATCTGTGCAGTGGCTTTGACATTTAGGCAAAAATAAATATAATGTTCATGAATGTTTATCTGTGACGTTCGAAATTTAAAAAAAAAATCTAATCTTCATTTAAGAGTCTCTATATTCTCCTGGATTCAATTTAATATTACATGTCCTACATCACATTGGTCACAGAGTATGCAATATGTTTATTAAAAATTGTATAACCCATTTAAGAACAAAATACATTTTTTCAACAGTAGCTTTCAAAATGCGGTCCGAAGGTACGTTTCGAAGAGATCTCTGTGGCCGAAGCTTTTATCTGATCTAAGCTAAAAAAAAACAAAAAGTTACGACGGCACCGTTAGCTGGAAACGCGATTAATAGCACTTGCAGAAAAACGCGTAATAGTCGCTTTTGACTGCTGCGGACAGATATATTTAAGCTCGACATAACCCGCTGCCGGCCCCTGGATGGAGGCTGGGAAGCCGTACGTTGTATTCGAAAGTTCGTGATAGGTGATAGGAAACCTTTCGCTTTTAAATACATGTATAGATTAATAATTAATTCCCTATTTATCTTACAATGATTACAGTAGACGCATAAGTAGATATGTAACTAAACTCCAAATTACAAGAAAAATAGGGATATATTTGACCCGAATATCGTAGCAAAGGCATCTTAAACTAATGATGTCTTTTATGAATAAACTGGCGCTCATTTAGCATTTTATAAGGAATGAGGGGAATTTATATACCAGGAAGGATACCGACGACTCAAATTGATGCTGTGTAATGAACATTTGGGGCAATTTGAGATAATGTAGCAATCTTGCGGGCTAAGGATGTGTTTAGGAATGTATTAATGAGCGGTTATAAAGGTTCAAAAATAACATCATAATCCATCCTATTTTATTCTAAGCCCTTTTTGAATCAAGGTTGAGGTTTTAGAGGATTCCTTATAAATAAAGACATCCGGAATGGATTAACCTTAACTCCTGGCCCGTTTGAGCAGTGGGCATTGACCCTGCCTTCCGCTCTATGGGCTGTGGGTTCGACACCCGCCTTGAGTCTGGGTGTATTATGTAAGTATTTATATATTTCCAAAAAAAAAAGTATTTGTGTATAACAGGCGGCTGTTACCTGTAACACAGGCATTAAGTTGTCTACCTTAGGAACAGACGTCCGTGTTCCAGGTGATACATTCGTCTCTAACCATGTCCGCAAAACGTTGAACATTTTCACTATTCCTTGTTTTTTCAAGATTGAGGGTGATAATGTAATACCCCCTATAACACGGTACTCTAACATCGCATTAATATTATTCTATAATCTGTAATATATATGACATAATATTATGCGCATTCGGGGCCGTACAAGCGCGTTGTACGAGAATAATCCTACAAGGCGCTTTCGTATAATGTGGAATAAACCTATCGTGTTATAGTGGGGTTACAGTATTAATAAAATGTATATACACAAAATACATTTAATTTCCACGAAAAATTTTAAACATTTTAAAGCAAAAGTAAACCGTCTTCAAAAAAGGCCGTCGAACTAAAAAGCAAAATAAAATAGTTCCTTAGTGTATTTTGAATGCGGTTTTCTTTTTATTTAAAAATAACTTTTGGGTATCAATTACTGTTATCAAATTAATAATTATTGTATTTACGACAAATACTATAACTAATATATTACTTCTGTTCCCAACGCCGTAGTAAATTTACGAATGTGCGTCTATCGAGAAAATGAAAAATTTTCCGAGTACCTAACTCAAAGCCATACGTTAACCAATATTACTTTGCACGAAATACTAAACTACTTTGCTTAAATCTTCGAATGAATATGAGGTAAAATCCGTGCAATGTTGCAACCCGAAAGCTACACCACGGAATCCGCCACCAAAGCACAGCACTACACTGACTTTCCGATGGGCCTCCGTCCGCGTGGGCCACCCTTATCACTTAGGAGTATGAAAAATAGATGTTGACCGATTCTCAACCCTAGCCAATACGCACGCAAAATTTCATGAAAATCGGAAGTGCCGTTTCGGAGGACTTTGGCGACGCACCCCGTGACTCGAGATTTTTATATTTTAGATTAATTTTACATCATATATATTTGTGGAATTAGTTGACTGCTTCGGTATATCCGAACAGATACAGGAATAAAATATAATCATATCTCAAAGACCGGTAACGCATTTGCGAGCCCTTCGGTGTCGCAGTTGTCCATGGGCTGCGGTAGTCACTCTAGTGACCTCACCGCCCGCTTGTTATTTGTTTTGTTTGTTATATAATATACGTTTATAAAATTTTATTTGACAAAATGAAATTTTGTACATGTGTTTGTCTTTGCACACAAGAGACAAACCTAAGTACAGGCAAGGTATCGTCTGATCCGCTAGTTAACTATAAATATGTTACACAGATGAAAAAGAAAACGAACAAAGGCTAAATTTGCCGTGTGGTTTGCACGTGGAAAAACAAATTTCGCCATCTCCGGGTGTTGTCAACGGTATAAAGTAATTTTAGTTGAAATGTACAGTGTGAAGCGATTCCCGCGGGATTAGCGTGCGAAACGACAGCGTATGTGGTCGTTAATCTAGTGGGGCCGCAAGATAGGCTCGACTCGCATGAGAGACTGTAAATGTCAAAGAATCTGACAGTTATCCCTATTGACGCAGCCCCCCCTCACGCACAATGGTCACCATAAAGTGACTGAGTGCGGAAAACAGCCCGCGAAGAAGAAGAAGAAGAACATATTTTGATTTGATTTTGCATCTATATTTATTTCATAACACTTTTATTATTGTCGTCAATTTACCGTTCTAAAACTACAGTCAGACAAAATTAATATTCTGGGGTTTTAAAGAATAAAGTAAAGACGTCTGAGCTTTGATCTCATGTGCAACATACTTTATCGATCGAGCGCATATCGTGAGGCTCCGCCCTAAGGGAATGAGGCGACCATTAGTCGTTTTAGACTCCTGTTCTGCAGGTAATGGTCAGTTCTATGAAACAATTCTGATCTAAAATTACGCACAATTTAAACAAAATACATAATGAGGTAAGCTGTGTCAAACACGTGAGTGGATTTTTATGGGAACACGAGCAGACTTGTCAAATAAGTGATCATCGTGGCCAATGGACACCTACAGCATCAGAGGAGCTGCCGGCTTTAAGGGAATTTGTTTATCCACCTTTTAAAGTTGTAGCCGAATTGGGCCGACGCGTCCGGTTACCAGTACCTCTTTCTCACATGAGATCAGCGTGAAGTGGCGGCAGTGCTGTCACGTTTAGTGATCGTGTTGTTGTCGCGTTTCGTTCGGTCTGTGAGACTTCCCGGTAGCCTAAACTCGTCATTAAGGGCCGGCAGCGCATCTGCTGGCCTTCTGGTCGTGCAGACGTTCATGGGCGCCGGTAGGCACAAACCGAGGTACGGTGGTCAACATCTGCGTTATAAGGATGTGCTCAAAAGGCACCTGAACGCTTGTGATATCAATCATAAATTATGGGAGTAGCTTGCTTCCGAAGGTCATCGTGGCGCGTTACTATCTATAATACGATTAACACTTTTGAGGATAATCGTCTCCAAAAGCTCGACGAAAAACGCCAACTTCAAAAGCAGAGGAAGCAAGCAAAATTTAATCTTTTTTTTACCTAGTTTTACGAGGACATAGCTATTATATTAAAGAAGGTGTCTATATTAAAGAAATATTAACTAATGACTGCATGAATTCATTGAAGCTGAGGGGCGCACGAGTATGCGAGTAGATAGCCTGGCTATTTTAGTTTAGTTTTTAGTTGCTATGAATCATTTCTCAGGATCGGAGCGCCTACTGTGCGTGCAAGAGTTTTACTAATACGATAATTCAGCGAATAAGAGCCCTACCTCACGAAGACGCCATGGTGACATCGCCGGTTACGTATCCAAACAATTCATATTAAAATTTAGGACAGGTAATTCGCTTGGCGAAGGTTTGCCGACGTCGCTAAATTAAAAGCATAGCCACGGTTACTACTGGTTACTCATTTGGCAACCGCAGATATCCATGGCTACGTAACCTGCGACGTCGCCATTGCGTCTCGATGAAGTAGGGGACTAACAGGGACAGGCGACAGACTGCGATGCAACAAGTATCCCTGTCACTATAAAACCAAATCAAAAAATTTAAGGTGTACTATATTAACGCGGCTTGTAAAAGTGGCCCGTACTTGAAACCGACCAAATGATATTGGTTTCGCTTCAGCATGAAGTAACTCTAGCATTTATAGATGACTGAATATATAGGTAAATATTATATAGTATACATCGAAAAAAAAAACTGATAACAAATTCCATTTGATTTCAAAAACGACTATAGTGCAAATCTTATTGCTAATAGCAAATCTCTAACAGACAAGTCAGTGTTGATACCTGCGAGTTTGTCCGCGTGAATTCATTGCTATTGTTTAATTTTCTGTGGTTGTATTTTTTCGGCGGAACCCTAATTATTTTATATTATATGGAATACCTTGTAATATCAGCTGTCTACTAGTGAAATAAAAATCATAAAAATCAGTTCTGCCGTTCCAGAGACAAACAGACCGACAGACATATGTTTTATGCATGAAATACTAAACTACTTTGCTTAAATCCGCGAATGAAATTTTAATAATAAAATTTCATTTCATGCCATGGATTTCCGCAAAGTAACGCCTAATAATTCTATCAGTAAATATGTTTTAATTTATGTTTACATCGTATGTATCGTATTTATAGTCATATGTAATTAGTAAAAGAATATAACTTCGACGTTTTAAACAGACACTTCATTTTTTAAATTAGCTTGTAATGTCCCACTCCTGGGCAAAAGCCTCCTTCCCTTCTAGACCACTCTCCGCTATCCTGTGCCATCCCAGTCGTCGCTCCACCTCGTCGTACCTAATCGGACTGATTATGCATCAAATAAATGGTACTTAAGTACCATTTCTTTATGTCATGTTTGGCGAAAACTGTAAAAAATATTAAAAAAAAACCTATATTACATTCAAGAATCGTTACAATAGTTGTAAAATATAGGTGACTTCATGTTGCTCATGCTGGTACCTATAAGAGACACCCTAGTATGCAGCAATTTTACTTTAAATTCAAACTCTAAACGCTAATGATATCAACGAGGTTACACTACTGCACTCTATTTTGCATCTAGAGGTTTGGAAGGACATTCCTTTTAAGACTGTACGCACTATACTTGTATTTCTCGGTTGTGACGACAAGCACAAATTATTATTATGCCTATAGACTGTACAGACTCTAAAACCTAAGTTCTCGTTATCAAAAGTTTTATAAATAGAGCTCGGCGATGATAATTCAATCACGTAAACGCAAGTTTAAGATTTTAAGCCACATAATCTAGTCTTTTGTATTTTCCACCAGAAGTCAGAGATTTCTACCCGATCTCAGAGTCGAGAATCTACTTTTATTCGTCTGAATTTAAAACGTAAATGAGACATGCTATTATGTAATTTCCAGAAGAACCTTTTTAATCCTTAAAATTTAAATACTTAGAATAAAATGGAATTTATATATTTAATGAATACTACAATAATGTGGACAGAGCAGTTGGCTATTTTATTGAATAAGATTTATTTAATGTAAATATCTATGTATTCTGAGACGTGGTCCTTAAGACGACGGAACCCTAAAAAGTTTAACCGGAGTTATAATGAGAATATTGAGCATACTTCAAAGTACTCTGACAACATTTGAGGGATGTTGTATAAAATTTGAAGCCAATAAAGTCATAAAAAAGTATTGTATAGGTTTTGCACTAAGTGCGAGCTTTCTGGTATTGCAGAAATCTATGGGCGCCGATTGTCACTCAGGTGAACCACCTATCCATTCTTTTTATTAAAAAAAATCAAGTGAAACCTAACGACTGAAGTAATACTTCCACACATGTATAATTGAATTTTAACATGAATTTATTCATTTTAAACGTACAATATTTAATATACTAAACAAAATATTAATTTATAAGTGAAGTTACGAAATAATAAAGAAATCACCGTTCGCGTTACACATTCACCAGCTTACTCTCCAAATCAAACGTGCATAAAGAAGTTATTTCTTAAAATTTTTATTTATAATTATATATTTATTAAAGTAGAACGGAGTTTCATCCACTTACAGTAATTAAAAACATAACTTACAAATAGTTAATATACGAGTATAAATATCCAAGAGTATTATAATAAGTTCAAAGCGTTTAACTTCAAAACTAGGGAAAAATATACTCACATGTATAATATTCCATCATATTTTGGTTATATCTGTAAGCGGCGGAAAGGTCTACGCCTCCGCCGGCCCTTAGCCCAAAAAGGGCCGCAAAAGTGGCCTTACTTTGGCCCTCCAGCTTGGACACTTCGCTATCATGTTTACAATACGGTAATGTTAGTATTTCAAGATTGATATGAAGATTGACCCTGTAGAACTAACTAAGAAATTAATGCCTTCGCTCCCACCTTTCATTCCTCGCCGAAAAGCCTCTCCTCACCTTGGTGTGCCTTCCCCACACTATGATATCCTGTGTATCTATAAATTAATTACTTGCTACTTACTGGAGCGGCTCAGCAACCCAAAATAAGTTTTGAGTTCCGACAAGATTTTGCGCCACTTGTATCGGTCCTGTGCTCTCTTGCCAGTTTGCAGCTCAAACATCATGCCAGTCCGACTCAACCTCATCACGCCAGAAATACTTGGCTCGCCCAACTGGTCGTCGACCAGTTGGTTGTCCAAGATATGCTATCTTGACGCCGCGATCGTCATTCATTCTTTCGACATGGCCGAGCCAGTACAGACGGTGTACTTTTGTCTCTCCAATAATGATGGGCTTATCGAAAAGATCTTGGATTTTCAAATACTTTCGGACTGGGAGGGTACCATCTTTCCTCTTTATATTGCCCAGAATCTATAAATTAATAAACCTATATAGACACCTTCCACATAAGTTGTAGTAACCCCAAATTCCCAGCTTTACAGTAGAACTTTACAAACAGGTATTTTTGTATACAGAATACAAGCATGCAAACATGGCGCTACCTCTTAATAAGAGGTAGCGCCATGCTTGTAGCCGAATTGGGCCGGCGCGTCCGGGTACCAGTACCTCTTTCTCACATGAGTGCCTCAACGCACGTTTCGCTTCGACACCGAAGCATCATCAGGAGATAGACTCTACAAAGGTTATTCGTAAAGTGAAAAACTTTAGCAGCTAGCGGCATTACACTGATTTTCCCTCGTATTCATTCGCGGATTAAAGCAAAGTAGTTTAGTTTCTCATGCATTCCTCAATCTAGACCTATCGAAAAGTCTGTTCTTAGCGGATGTCTACTAAGTAATTTACCTCCTTGCTGAATTTCAACGTCCCACGATTATCGAAATTTCGTGTTAGGTGATCTAACGCTTTTAAATCTGTATCTATATTAAAGCTGAAGAGTTTGTTTGTATCCTTGAAAGCGCTATTCTTAGGAATTACTGGTCTGAATTGAAAATTTCTTTCAGTGTTAGATAGCCCATTTATCGAGGAGGGCTATAGGCTGTATGTAAAAGACATCGCACCGCAAACTTTGTGATAAGACTACATTTAATGTCCTAAATAAAATCACAAAAATCATTCATCTTGGAGGTGAGAGGTTACAGATATTGCTATCATCGTCCCATTCTTGAGCGCGCAATGGATCGTGAATATTGGGAAGCAATCGTCTACAAAATGTTGACGCGCAAAACAAGTCAGCGACCCGCGCCGCGCTAACCATGTTACGGTTTTTAAGTTTTATTTACATTGCGATTTTATGTAAAAATATTGAAGAAATTTGTTTCTGATCCAAAATTGCACTGGGACAGATTGTAATAATGATATTATACACAGTATTCAGTTTAAAAAAGGGTAAAAAAAATTGCGCATTTCAAGAAAAAGCCGACGAAAAATTTCACCACTGGGGAGTCTAGAATCATGTACTGAACCCATGGGTTGCGTATACGGTACGATGTTTTTTACACCCTGTATATCATCACGCACGCACGCACACAAGTATGTATTAATATTAATAATAATGAAAAAATGTCTTTGCAAATTTGTGCTAAAACGATAGTAATAGCAAAATAACGATTTCTTTAACAAAAAACTTAACAATCTTCATAGAAACGTTGGAAACGGTAAAACGCGCGGTGGAACGAAACGTTCATTCATTCGATTAAACTGTGACGCAATTGAATGAGATTAAAATCGGTTGATTCCAGTAAAAAATGCAATAAATTTCATGATGTTAGGAACTTCGTAATGTTTTTTAACTGGCGAAAATCAACACAAATCTGGAAAATGAAAGTGTTTTCGTTTGCTAATAAATAACCCCCCCCATGACGTAATATTGTATTACTTAAATAGTAAAATACAATTTGTATCTACAAAACACATGTAAAAGGGCTTGAAGAGATGTAGAGAATGGATGGGAACAGTTTTGTATATGTCTATCTATACTATATTAAAACATATGTACATATATATAAAATTTAAGGATCGGTAAAGTCGAAATTATTATTTTTTACTGATTGTATATGACTATATAATATATGATGGTTATAGCAAGAACGCAAACAAAAAAAGGATTTTTGTATGTCTGTCTGTCTGTTTGTTTCGGCTGACCTCCGAAACGGCTGGACCGATTTTGACGGGACTTTCACTGAAATCTGCCAACTGATGTTCCAAGGAGTAATATAGGCTACTATACTATAAAAAATAATTAGGGTTCCGCACAAAAATAGAAAACCTTCAAACTCAACAAAATCACCGAATTCACGAGAGCGAAGTCGGGGTTTACGGCTAATTTATAATATATTTTACATTGATCGAAATATGTAGATTAGTACAGAATTAAGTTCGATAAACTTTAATTGCTTAACAAAATTTATTACGTGTTTGTTTATAACCAATTTAAATATTCATACACTTAACAGTATTTTGACCTGGCAATGACAATGTGCAATTAACGTGTAGGAAGGAACTGACTTTATGTCGGAGTGTATTTAAGTGTCGGAGATCTTCAGTGTATGTTACGCACCTGCTGTAATGACGGGTGGTTCTCAAACTATAGATAGCGAATTTAATGTAATTTAAATTATATTCATTTTAAAAACCTATGTAAATTAGATATACGTAAACTAGGGATCGTCACAAATCATAAGATTTTCGTACTATATGCTTATTAAAAGCTATATGCAACATTTTAATTATTTAAGCAACAATATTTTTACTTTTTACATAACTAAAGATCGCCGGCTGGTCGATTCGCCCACAAACCTTTTTGCGTACAACGACAAATATTGTTTTATTCACAGAAAAATTAAATACAATGTATTTAACAA
Source organism: Charaxes varanes (assembly GCA_024363005.1). Lineage (NCBI taxonomy): Eukaryota > Metazoa > Arthropoda > Insecta > Lepidoptera > Nymphalidae > Charaxes > Charaxes varanes. The sequence goes on from JANCMC010009603.1 coordinate 9,787,299, forward strand.
ACGGTTGTGACGAATACGCTTTGACATCATCGATTACAAGTGTGTGTAGTCGTCTGGCATTGGTGTGCGTTTTATTTAATATTGCATAATTTTAAAAATATTAGCGTACGCACCGTCCCTATATATAATGTAATTGTGCCAAATTCCATTCTCCTCCGTTCGCTTCCACGCAATTTTCTTAAGATGGTACCGAAAGTTTTCGCTTTACTTATTAATATATAGATTTTAAAAACAAGTTTTATAAATGTACGTAAACTCTGTCTATGTATGTACATTCTATGTGTTGATTTTAGAAGGAACAAGAATATTAAAAAATATGCATGAAGACACAAATGTATTACGGACGTGCAATATTGTAATCGACTCGTATTGGTGAATTTATTGTAGTTTAACTATAACATATGCATATATCTAATATACTTATGAAATACTTGCATTATGAACTCTATGTTTATGAAACAAGAAAAAAAACTTTATGAACTTTGTGAACCACATGGCTTTACTTTTGTTAACAAATGTTAGCATGGGACGAAATATATTTAAGGATACATAATTATAGAGCTTACGACAGGTGGATTCGTTCTGCCTCCTTTTCGAATTTCACTTGTGGATGATTTTTTAAGGAACTGTTTTTTTCATATTTATTTATGAACTAGTGTTACCGCAACTACGTCCACGTAAAGTTAGGTAAAAATTTTGATTTAATTTTGCGCGTGCGTGATTATTTTTAGTGAGTTCTTTATTGAGAAGGATCATAGGTCGCGAAGCTGACCGGATCTGGCTGAGTAAGGAAGGGGACACTACCAGTGGAGATGAGCGTCCGAGCATGGTATAGGGATCCTTCGAACCTACACCTGGGTTGCAAGTCCTAGGCGCTGCTTTGGTTCCTTCCTCTGCAATACGATGAACTCCATACCGTGGAGCATTGCTAAGAAATTCGTCTCTTCTAGATTTCAACTTCAAGTGCTGTCTAAACCAGCTATGGAAGATGACAAACGAATCCAACCACTATTATTGAAGTACGTACCTTTAGATATTATAAAATCTATGATATGGAAAATATTTAGGTGTGCTATAGCACCATCTATTGATAAACTTTACCGTGTAAATATACAAATATGTTAAGACATTTTTCTCTTGCTCATTGAAATTTCAATTACTTTGCATTCAGAGCCAACCTGTACTTACAAGTTAATTAATTTAATTATTTAACATTTTAATTAAGATTGTTTTTCTTGATAAGTTGATTAATTTGATCAATCAGTAGCCAAATTGGATGTGTCAAAACACTATAATTTGTCGTATAATTTCGGTAGTGCGCACAAATTACCACTTTTCCCATGTCGTTCTATTAGACGGAACACCTGCGTTCGCGCACCGGAACGAGAACGGTTGACGAGACATTGTTTCAACGTGTTACATATTTCTAATGGACAATGCTCGTCCTGTCTATGTGACGTCATTTACGACGTATCACTATATGAATACATGCTACCAACATAACAATTCTTGTCTCCAAATTTGATATTTCTTGTGATCTATATATTAATACGTGAAGCGAAAACTTTAGCCAGAGCATTTTACCAAAATTGCGCGGATGGAGGACTATGAAATTCGGCACAATTATAGATTACATATTGGACGGTGTGCGAATGCTAATATTTGTTTTAAATATACAATATATATGAAATAAAACCACACGCACACCAATGGCAAACGATTTACACACACATGTATATCTTTTATTATAGGATCGTGTCAAAGCGTATACATGACGATGGTAAAAATATTAATTGTCAAATACATTCTCGATTGTACAAAGAATTGAAATTTTGTATAGAGCTATAAATAAGCACAACGTACGCAAATCTAAAGAAATCTGACCGAATATAAACCACCACGCGAGCTCTAATATTGTCAATTGGCGACATAACATCTGAAACACGTATTGGAGACGTAGGGGCTAAAGCAGCTTTTCTTAAGTGGGATCGGGCTGTTCATATATTTGTGTTTGATGTCGTAAGTTAGGTGTATAATCTACAGGATATATAATCTACAGGAGGAATCTAGGAATAAAATCTACAAGCTTTTGGATTGGGCATTACAAATTGATTTAAACAGGCGAAAAAAATAATTAAAAATAGGTTTCAATGTAAACGTATGTTGCATTATATGCATTAGTGGTGTGACAAGTATTATTATTGTTATTTAGAGCCTATTTTTTTACAAATTGCATAGGCGAATAGATTTTCGAAAAACTAAATTATTTGAATAGAATTTTGAGTTCAATCAATAGAATGGAACTTTAACGGCAAACTTTCAGTTTATTTTACTTTTTCTTATTTTATTTAATAAGGCCATCAACGATATATACGTACCACACATCATATAAAACCAGAGTTACATGGTATATTAAAAAAAGAACTTAAATGCTATATTAATTATAGATGGCTGCAACATGCATACATTAAGCTCTACAAACTATTTTTTTTTTTTTCAAAAAGGCATAATTTTAAAATACACCTTTTTGCAAAAAGAGTATGTATAAAACAGCAAGTATAAGGTATTTGTAATCATTCGCTTACAACGGTATAAAGAGGGCCAGAGTTTGCATCTCGCGGCTTGTTTGCGTACAAGTGAATTCCATTAGTACCGTACGTATGTAGAGCAGCCGCCGACTCCGCGGCTCATGCATATACCATTAGCTGATCAATTCACATGAGCTCTTTAAAGCCGGCCGCATACTCGCAGATATGCACCCGGCTGTCAAATGACTTTACCACTGAGTGTATCTACGCCGTGTTAGATCTTACTGTTTTTTTTTTTTTAATATGTAGTATTGGGAATGTATGAAAAACTAAACTACTTCACTTAAATCTACGATGAAATGCGAACAAACGCGACTATATACAGGCGTCTGTTCCTAAGGTAGACAACTTAATGCCTGTGTTATAGGTAACAAACGCCTGTAGTTCTCACGAGAGACTAGATTATAAGTTACAAATAGTGTGAAACAAGTGTTATATGAGACCGCGCCCTTGTCCCGGGTTTGGGCGCGCCTCTGTGGCACGAAGCACAACCTGCTGCTGCCTTCCGGGCGCTTCTACATAGGTAAACTATTTTGGTTCCGTTGGATGGCCTCAGAGGAAAATCAGTCCAGACTGTTGTGCCGGTCGTATTGCTCGACGGTTACTCGTCAGGGAGTGTATTTGATATGTATAAAATTCGCCGGAACCATCTATTTAATGTATTGAGTGAATGATTTCACTGTCAATAGTTTAGAACTAGTTTTTATCGTTATATCATGTCGAATGATTGATAGCTGCTATTTTGTTTTCAGTGTAGTATTCCAAGAGTCATACAAAAAACGAACACATGGTCAAATTAACCGCAATCACCTTGGCAGACTGGTGACCCACGATTCCATTGACAAATCACCATATGTTTTATCAACACCTTCCCAAACTGTGTTAATGGCTCTTGAAATTTTATTACGCTTTACCGTTCAAAATTAAGAACTAGAAATCTCGTTATGCTCTACATCCACTTATGTCCTTTCTACATGTTTGAAATTTCCCTATAGATACGTACTGGCACTGCCGCCGCCCGCGCCGGTGTCCCCTGCAGCCCGTTCCCCCCCTGACGCGACTTGTAAAATTATTATTTCATAAAACATACGGCCAGTGTCACGTTTTATGGTTGATTGGGTGATAACGTTTAAAATGTTCAAATTCAAAAGCCATAGTTAATGTTGGTTACAATAAGCGCTAAGGCTGTGAAATCGCATTGAAAACCACAAATGTTCGCCGACGACGCGGCAGGCTGAGGAAGATAGACGTGGCGCGACGATTTTAATACCTTTGCGGGATATTGTGGATGAGATTAGCCCAGAAAAGAGGAAGATAGATCAAGAAGGGGAAACCTTTGCCCAGCAGTGGGACACAATAGGCTAATTAAAAAAAGGGCCGAATACAACAAAATAATTTTATCAATAAACAGTATTATCATTTCAGACCATTGATAAATGCCACATTAATTTAAATCTCATCATAGTAGTTTTAATAAGAAACAAACTATATAAAAACATAAAGCCACAATATATATTGCAAAAAAAATCATCAAACTGCTTGTAATAAAACCTTAAACTATATTAAAAAAATCATAGAGCACAAAAATCTATAAAAATATAAAAAAGCTTAAGGTCACCTAATGCGAAATCTCGAAAACTGCGAAACGTAAAATGATGAAATTTTACAAGGATGTGTAATAACTTTATAGTTATTACACATCCGCTAAAAACGAATTTTTCGATAGGACCTGATTAAGAAGGTCTAAGGGCTCTCACAATTTTACGCGGACGAAGTCCAGAGAAACAACTTGTCTGTATATATATCAGACGTATTAACAAATTTCATACGCTTCCAAATTAGGAATCACAACGCAAATGACACCTGTATACACGGGGCATTAAGTTGTCTACCTTAGGAACAGGCGTCCGTGTGTCATATAGTCCTGTATATATTTATTTATTATTTATTATAATAATAGTCGTTACTCGCGACTTCGTCCGTAAAAGCAGGTGAAAAAATAGATTTAATTTTACCGTGAAGATATATTAGCCTTCCTCGATATATGGACTATCTAACACTGAAAGAATTTTTAAATTGGACCTAAAGTTCCTGAGATTAGCGCGTTCAAGCAAACAAACTCCTCAGCTTTATATTAAATAGAAAAATAGATTCCAACAAATATTCCTACAACAGATTCAACCCTCCCTTTTACCGTTGAGATGTCGTGTCTTCAACAGGCGCGGATGCAACGTGGTGCGCGCAATGGGCATGCACATTCTCCTAAAAGACTTGTGACGTTACATTGTAACTCAAATTCAAATTCAAATGATATTTTATTCAAGTAGACTTTTACAACTGAACTCTCTCTTTTACAACTCACCTTACTTACAAAAACAATCCTTTATAGAAGTGCAATACATCCGTTAAAAAAAATCATTTGCCGACTTTATTTGAACAAAAATCGGTTAAAATAAAAATCGAGTGGCTCCGCTCGCTCGTGGTCTAATCAGAGGTCGGCATTTGGGTCGATCGCTAGGTTAAGTTGCTCTCGCTGCGACCGGATGATAGATGGGTGACCCATTCTAGCACCGGTTTATATTTGATATCCGACCTCCTCCGTGTTTCGGAAGGCACGTAAAAGCTAAATAAGATTGCTGTAAAGTGATAAAACGTGAAATAAATATAATTATACGTGTGACATCTTTTCTTTGGAAATCACCGTTTCAGGACTTATATTATTTTGCGGAACCCTCAATATTTAGGTAAGAGCAAAGTAGCCTTCGTTATTCCTTGTAGAATTAGGTATCTACTAATGAAAGTAAATCGATCCATCCGTTTCGGAGATTACCCGGAACAAACAGACCAAAAAATTGTAACTTGCATTTTTGCTATAGATATCGTATATAGTCATGCAATTTGTAAAAAAAGAAATTCGACGTTACAAACAAACCCTCCAATTTTATTTATATTAATATTTACATATATTGTAACGCCACCTAGTGACGAAGCCCTGAATACGCTGAGCCAATGTAACGTCATCAAGATCAGGACAAGTCCTTAGCGTGCGCGGGGCCAGCCAAAGTACCAAAGCCAAGGTACCAAATGACACCACAAATGTTGACCTCTTTTCGATATTTAGAACAACTCAGGATTTGGAATTCGAGCGAGACTAGGAGACTAGTTCATAGTTGAATAAAGGGAAGAACGCCTTATAACCGGATTGACACTGGGCGGCGCTGTTTTTGGTCGAGGTTCCCTTGAGCTTCCGATCCTGGGGTTAATTCCTGTTTCGTCGGTTGAGACCCCTGCTTTCCATTGGCCTAAACTCTTCATTAAAGACCGTCAACCCATCTGCGAGCCTTCTGCTGGTGCAGATGTCCACGGGCGACTTGGCATTTATTAAAGCTAGTATAAGAGTGATTTATTATCGCTTAATAATGTATGTTAAGAAAAGAAGTTATATTGAGACTAGTACACACCCTACACAAGTAACATTTCGTGTCTAGGCGAGTGAGATAGCACTATCGCCGTTCTTTCTTACAAGACGGCTATCTCGTTCGCTATGTACTTGTCTCACCTGTCCGTAACAGACATGTTTAATATTTGTTTTACGATGTTACATGTCAACTACATTTTCTTCTATGGTTAGGTAGGTGGAGCGAGTTAAGATGACAGACTGCCGTCTGACGTCATCCCCGGAACCTCTATAGTATTTACAATCTCACGACTATGTAATCACTCAGTGACAATCGGGACCCACTGTTTCACGTGCCTTCCGAAGTTCACGGATTATATTTACCGGATTAATAATATCGCAAAATTAATAATTTAATATCTATAATGAAAATCTCGTATCTATAATGAAAACCTCGTATCTATAATGAAAATTTAATATCCATAATAATAATTTAATATCTAACGAAACACAGAGGTCGGATATTTTCAAACCAGTGCTAGAATTGGTCACCCATTTACCACTCGGCCGCAGTAAAAGCCATGTAAGGTAGCGATCGACTCAAATGCCGGCCTCTGATAAACCTATGAACTCTTCAGTAAAGAGAGAGACCTATCTAAGACTAAAAGAATTTTTCAAATCGGACCAGTAGTTCCTGAGATTAGCGCGGTTAAGCAAACGCTAGGAACAATTCCGACATACCTACGAATAGCTAAAGTAAATTATAGGTTTCAATATTCATGACGTTCCATTCATATCTTAGGCCGTATACACAAGATCATAAATTTTTTTGGCCTCAATAGTTCCTACATACAAATCCACTAACAAGTTTCTTATCGTTATTTTAGGCGATTCTCCTGACTTTCTCCGAAAGTTAATCCAGTATTTCAACAAAAAAAAAATGTGATCTGATAGTTACCGTCTTCACATAATCTGTGCACTTCACACGCTGTGCTAATCTAAAAATTGTCCGAAATATTCCTAAAAAGGAAAACACAAACACACACACTTTGATTTCTATTATGAGTATTAGATAAGTAGGTAACCCCACCACCACCACCACCACCACCACCACCAACCACCACACTTTTGTTATTTTAGCGTATCTTCTTGTTTACTCTGGGCAATGTTAAAAAAATTATAATAATTAAAGGAGATTACACAGATAATGAACCAAAACCCATACCAGTACCGTCTATCCTTATGAAGTATCTTTCTTATTGACATATCTTTCAAACTGTCTTCTGCCTACCGTTACCCTGGTCTCGTACGAGTCTTCTTAAATTACAGGGGATGTGGCTGTGGGGGGGAGTTAGTGTGATCGACTGCCGTCTGACGTCATCCCCGGAAAGTATCATAAGATCAAAATTTGTATTCACCATTGTTATACAAGACAAAATGGTCTTTTATAAATTATTATGATTTTTATGTGTGTGACGTAATCATCATATATTTATTTATCTAGGGTCTCTCTCTTTTCTTTGCTATATATCCCACGTGGTGGCCATCCAAACGAAAAGATGAAACTGTGCATTTTTAATCGAAAACGATTTTTCATACACACATATCGATAAAACTGCGTAGTTTAAACTGCACAGGTTTTTCGCAACGATTTATCAATACGTGTGTAGCGGATATAAGACTTATGAGTAGTACACAGACAAGCTAAAGCTATTATTGTCACCAGTCTGTAAGTATTTAAAAAATAAATATTACAGGGGGCAAACTGGTAATTAACGATTAGTACTACATACGTCATTTTGAGCACTACAAGATACTTTGCAAAATCAGTTAAGAATTTAAAAAAAAAGAGGTCATATGGTCACTTGACCATTATATTTATGAATTACATATATACCTTATATATTAATTATATACCTTACCATATGAGTGAATATAGCATCAATTCCATGTTCAAATATCAACTTGTGTTGCCTACCTTACCTTGTTTGCTCTATCACACCTACGAAGGGAAACCGGAAGGCACACAAATAAGGATATTTGTGAGAACATGGCGATGCGCCGCGTCGGCACACACCAATGCATACAGATAGCGCAGGAAGTTATGGGGGTCAATATTTAGTGACATAATGTGTACGGTTGACGCCCGGAAACAACTGATTGTTTGGCCACTATTATCTTTCTTATTATTTTTTCACTTATAAAACTTTTACGGAATACTTTTAAGGTATGTCTAATATTCTCTTTTTCCCCTCCTACTTAGCTTAAAATAAAAGCTTGTATTAGGAGTGGATGCGACAATACCCCAACGGCGGTGGGGTTTGAACCGGGTACCTTGCGGATTGCCTCAATAACTCAACGGTATAAGGTATGGACTGACCATACCTTATACCGTTAAGTTATTGAGGCTCTAAATTCTATTGATAAGAGGCTTTTTTCCAGTATATTTTAAAACCTAGTAAAAATTTGATATACGATCAGTTTTAACCGGTAAAACTGATCGTATGTCAAATGTTTACTAGTTCATAAAACAGATAACTTTTTTACGAGTAAAATTATTATTCCTCGTCCTATATGGTCATCGGCGGTCACTTGTGGGAGACCATACTCAGTCGACCCGAGGTAAATTTTACGATGGAGCGAGATCCAATATTGGCAACCCCCCTTACCTAACCAGTTTATATTTTTTGATATTAAATATATAAAAAGAGGCATATTAAGAGTCGCTCCTAGCTGAGACTCCCCCTGGGACTCGTCGCCTGGAGCGGCCGCTCCATTAACCCTATGGTATGACCAGCCCTGTGCATATCGTCGAAACCATGGCCCACCTTTGCAGTCTATCCTTGCCATACGCCCTGCCCATTCCCACTTCAACTTTCACACTAGTGATGGAACGAAGCCCACGACCAGGTACACCGAGGCAGAGGTGGTGAGATTATTTGAACGCCTTCGCGGGAAAGGATTGTTTCCGATGGGGGGTTAGAATTCGATAACTCGTTGGTGAGGACGGAGGCGAAGGAATTAGGCGTTTTTTGGAGGATCAATACCCCCGGGCACCCGAAGGGTCGCGGCGGTATCGAGAGATTGCATAGCACCCTCAGTGATCATTTACGGATCTACCAGGTGGAGAAGGGTTTGGAGCCAGACGTCGCGATGGATAAGGCGGTCGCAGCGTATAATGAATCCATCCATTCGGTTACGGGATTCTCCCCGTACGAAGTTCTGTTTGGCCTCCGGCAACGGCGTCGGGATGTTCGTGAGACGGCTGTGGACGATGAGGTGCGGGGTCGCATTTTGAATCATCGCGTTTCAATTAGTAAAATCTGGGAGAGGACCAAAGGGAGATTCCTTAAGGTTAAGGACGCCATGGGGAGGGTCAAGATTGGGACGCTCGTGTATCGCCAACGGAGTTCGAATCGAAGGAAGGAGCTGATTCGTTACGAAGGGCCATTCCGAGTGGTAGCCATTAGGGAGCATAACGTAGTTACGCTGGAAAGCGTTGCGGATCCTCGAAAACGAAGGAATGCGCATATCGAATAGCTCAAACTCCCATTAGAGTAAGTGACACATGCTGGTGCCTGGCGTGTCCCACCTGTCTGGAATCTTTCTTTCATTTTATTTTGTTGTTTTTAGTGACGGTGTATTCCCGGTCTGTTTTTGTTTTTTTTCTCTCTCAGCTTATGATGAGGTGCATCATGGAACAGAAGGGGTATTGTCGCACCCACTCCTAATACAAGCTTTTAATTTAAGCTTAGTAGGAGGGGTAAAGGGAATATTAGATATACCTAAAAAGTATTCCTAATATTCTTTAAAACAAAAAAAAACTCGCCGATTAACACGGTTCGAAAAATTCGTGCTAGGGTCTCAGAATGCCTTTCGAACTATTATATATACTAGCACGAATATTTTCAAATACGAATCTTCGACTCGAAATGTTCGTGCTAGGGCCTCAGAGCTCTTCTCACGTAAAAGTGCGTTTCGATATTCGTGCTAATACAAACGTGAATGTTTGTTTTTTGTTTGTTTCCCTGTCAAGCCTTAATTACTCAGAAAAAGATAAAGACCATCTATAACCTAGACAAATTACTTTTCCCTTAAAATAAAAGTAACTCAAATTGCCGACGTTCTCTCTTAAACGCCTCTCCCAAAAGTCATCTACAATATTTCTTTAAATAGCTTTTTTGACTACGTTAAGATCGTTGCTACTTACCTATTTGAAATTCCCTAGTATTGTTTCAAAACATTCACATTAAGAGTATTGAATGGTGAATGAATGGAACGAATGAAGACAACCATTCTATCACATTACAGTGAATGTTGTATAACAAGTACAAAACCACTCGAATGCATTTTCCAATATCCATAGACCACATCCTCCCAATGTTATTGTTTGTATGCTATTGTTGCTAGTATTGTTATTGATTTTCTCCATCATTAACGAAAACAATAGTTAATGGAGCAGGTTTCACTTTTAATATGAGCTAAACTGGAGTATTAGCGATAATTGAAAAGATGGTGAAAGCAGAAAGCACATTGCTCAACGTCGTCAGACCATTATTTGTTGACGGCGTTTATGCATTATTTAAAGTACAATACGCTTCATACAGAGAGTACAGACTATAGACAAAATATCTATACTCTATGCTCATATATAAAGCTGAAGATTTCGTTTGTTTGTTTGAACGCGCTAATTTCAGCAACTGCTGGTCCGATTTTAATAAATATTTTAGTGTTAGATAGCCCACGTATCGAGGAAGGCTATAGGCTATATATGATCACGCTAAATTAGAACCTTTCTTAACTACTTTTACGCGGTCGAAGTGACGGGCACAGCTACTAAAATAGATTAGGGTTCCGCACAAAATAACCTTCATATGTAAATAAAATGGACGTAGTCACGTGTAGAAGCTAGTTCACAATAAAAAAGTTTCCACAACATGTGAATACCGGAGTTAATAAGATAAATTGTGAATTCTTGTGATGCAACCGTGCACATTTCAAGCGAGTTGGTTTCCTAAGCCAATAATTTATGCACTGCACACCGAATTTGCAGTTAATAGCACATTTTTACTAAGCTCTTACAATATTTTAATGTTAATAGAAAATTTTAATTGATATTAATTATAGTTTATGCTATTTATTTTTATTCATTGCGGGCGATGCAGTCTGTTTTCATATGTTAACTATGTTATGACTAATGAGGTGACTTGTGCGAACGTAATATGATCAGTGTATTTAGTTTATTATTGAGTGTTAACACTAAAAGTTTTCAATCTTTTTGGTTACGACCCCTTTACAGATTCAAAAATTCTGGCGACCCCTTTGGGCAATGTTTAAAAACCTCTGATGACCCCCTTGGGCTAGGGTTGAAAAATTCTTTCAACCCCGTTAGACAAATCATGGTAATTGACAAGACTAGTAATTTATGGTTATCATTAATTTATTTAAAATTTGAACTTTTATGATATTCTTTATATAATATTTGCTTGGTTGCATTTATCCTTTGGTCGCGACCGACCCTAGTCATACTTTGCGACCCCCCTAATGGGTGCGTCCCACAGATTGACAAACACTGGTTTAAAAACCTCCATACCTCAATAGTCCAACCTCGCTGGACTATTATAGTGGCTATATGTATGTATATGCTTTTAAAGAAGCTTTACTTGATTAGTCACGAGAGTATTAGGTATTAGTTATTAAAAAAGACAAATTCTTGGACTATTCCAAATATAAATTTTTCACGATTCGCTAAAAAAATTTAAAAATAAAGTTATAGACCTGTGTATTGACTGATGTGCTTTGTTAGCTGGTATGGTAATTTTTTTTTTGTTATTGTCATTCTCTATAATATAATTTATTGTTCAAACTGTGAGTGGTGTGGACCTGGAACACTGATTGCTACCTATTTTGTAAATTGTTATGTGTGTGCACTGTTGGTGTCCCTTATCAATAAAAAATAAAAAATTTTTTTTTTTATTGTCAACAGTTTTCGTGATACCGCAACGATGGGTTATGGCCATCATGGGTTTCCTGGCTGTTGCCAATGCTTACACGATGAGGGTCTGCCTGAACATAGCGATCACACAGATGGTGAGGCGGCACGCTTCCACAGCGGCCTACGAGGAGGGCTCGTGTCCAGGGGACATTGACGAAGTTACTACGGACACATCGGTATGTATACTCAAAGTCAAGGTCAACGTCAAGGTCAAAGTCAAAGTCAAAATCAAAGTCGAAAATTGTTTATTTAATCACCATTTTCCATAAAGACGACTTGATGAGCACTTAAACATTGTTATTTGATATTGTAATGCTATCCAAATGAAAAGATAACCTTAAGAGGTTCCTCGGGCTCTGATACCACCTCACAAAAAAAATTATCGGACACTCCTTTTCTCGGATATACTTCATCCTCGCCTTACCTAATCGGAAGTTTAGGTAAGGCGAGGATGAAGCATAGACAACCATTTTTGGAAAATATTGGACAAAGTGAAAGCTAAACAGACAAAAATTAAAAAAAAAACTGGCAACTGACAAAGCAGTTTATAAGCGTATACTGTTACGATTAGACAGTTAAATCATATTTATATGTATAAGTAGATTTTAGTTGTATAAGAACTTATGTTATACTTTTACACAATTCGGAAAGCAATCAAAGAATTCACGACAATTAATACACTATTACATAGTTATTTATTACTCTTACAAATCGCCGCATGTACTTATGTAAGAAGCTATATGTAACTTGTGTAATAAACTTTAAATAGAATACTTAAAATAACTTTCACAAGTTTTTCACAATTCGGAAAGCAATCAAAGAATTCACGACAATTAAGACCTAATTGCTTAGTTATTTATTATTCTTAGAAAACCCCGCAATCATCATTATAAATGTAAACATATAAACTTTTTGCAATTATAAGATTATTTATTATCTTAGGAATAACCTTTGTAAAGTCTCTTAATAAGTGTTAGTAAATAAACTTCATTTGTCTTACAAATGTTACATTAGTAAAGTCTTAGAGTCTATATCTTGTTAATGGTTCAGTGTTGAAGCAAAACATGCTTTGAGGCACAACGGAAAATCAGTGTACTGATGTATTTTGCTGACGGTGTCCATGGTATAGCATTCGGGTTTTTGTAAACAAGAAGGGACAAACGGGCAGACAGCTAACTGACTACCGACGCACCACCAGAAGGCACTCAGATTCGTTGCCGGCCTTTAGGGAGGTTTGGGCCACCAGGAACTCACACAATCCGAACGAAACGCGACAATAATGCTATCACTTAACGTGACAGTTTTGCCGCCACTCCACGTCGATCTCTTGTGAGAAAGAGGTACCCGGACGCGACGGCCTGGCACTACCAATTGCATTTATTTTCTATCATTTTTATTGTGCTGATTTCTGCAAAGTAACGTCATATCAATTATATGATCGTTGTCAAGTTGCACTTCTTGTTTGCTATTATTTCATGATTAGTGTTGAAAATGATATTTCACATTAAGCTTCTAAAGTCACATAGATTTCAGCATCAGATTTCGTTTTTTAGTGCTATAATCATACCGAAATTGGATCACGTTTCTATAATTGTTGGCACAATTAGGTTTCGCATTAACTAACAGCATTACTTTTTCATTTATGATATTTTTATTCTCGTTCCAATGAAGCGTAAACTTTAATTCTAGGAATTAGTAGGAATCTTTAAAAGCCTCCATACAAACAATTGAGCCTTATGATATTTATCAATGCCAAGTTCTGCATTCAAACATTATTTTGTACGAATTCCTAAAAGGAGGGATACGATTGTCCCTATATCGATTATTAATATAACTTAGGGAACTTAAAAAAAAGAGCACACTCATTTCTCAAAGGCCGGCAACGCATTTACAAGCCTTCTGGTAGTATACTTGTTCATAGATGTCGGTAACGTCACAGGTGAACCGTTTGACTTAATGTCTCTTTAATTTTTTATTTGATTATATTTATGTACCAAAATGTAAAATAATTATTGTTTTATAATGCCATAAAGAAAATCTATACTCAATACATCTCCCTCTTGTCGGTCCCTCATTACTGAGGATCGTGGTCACATGGCATCCCACAACGAACGTGAGATATTGTATGACACGTGTTACATCTTAGACGAGCGGTCGGCAATCTTTTAGCAGGTCTGGTTATTTATTTTTTTAATTGAAATAGGATCGAATCTGCAAGATCAGAAGTGGGATAGGATCTTTGTGATTCTATCTCGCCCACCTGTTTGTGTTGATTCGATTCTAATATCGAGTTTCGGAAAAATGTCAGAACGTTGAATAAATAATTGAGTACAGTCGCATACGCCGCGACATCCTGATTCGGATTTTTGAATAGTCACTTGGTGAGTTCTGGAAAATTAAGTGAGAATCTATGATTGGTAAGTTTTTTTGAAATGTTAAGTTTGTGTGATCAACGCAACTTAGTAACGCGTAACAGCGGTCGCTAATTGTTGCTGCCAATTGTGATTTGTTTACAATACAATTGTGATGTAAAATCGGCGTCTCACGTATACCAAGGAACAAAGAATTACCGGGAATATTTCCATGTACTGTCGAGGACAAACGATTGCAAAGGACAGAATTATAGCCAAAGTTAATCGACGACATGGTATGTTTTTGATTCTTATTTTGATACATCTCAATTTGACATAAATTTATTGTGCTGAAGAATGGACTGAATGTCTGTTTCTGTAAAAGCTTATTGTTGATAAAGAAAAAAAAAACTCATTAGTCGGAGTTTATTGCTAATTCTTCTTATTGCTTGAATTTATGAAAACTACCTACTAGTTTTAAAAAATATTTCATGATCTTTTGATTTGATCGGTGTGCTGAGATCGATCGTGCAAAGTTTTTAAATTATTGGAGTCGTGAAAATTTATGTACAGGCATTAAGTTGTCTACATTAGGAACAGACGTCCGTGTGTAATATATATCTATATATTTATATTTATTTATTTACTCTTACGCTTTGATAACATTAGTTAATGGAATCGTTTAATTTACATACATATCTCTACTTATGTAAAAAAATCCTATTTAATTTTTCCGGCTAACATTTTGATTTATTCCCAAAAGAAAAATTAGTTAGCGAGTACATCGAAATACTAAGATTTTTGTGGATATTCTTGTATTTTTTCTCATTGAAAATAAGAGAAAAATAAGTATTTTTTGTGGCATAAAACATAATTTCTTAAAAATAATTTTTATTCACAGTTTTAACTTTACAGACACGCGGTTTTTAAATGCTTTATGTCTTGTCGCAAAGCTTCTTATAGAGCATTTTAAGCCACCCGTTGCGTTGATATTTTCATTATTATACCGAATAAAAGTTTCTTCTTCTTCTTCTTCATTATATATAATAACTAGCAGTGCCCGCGACTTTGTCCGCGTAAAATTAGTTAAAAATAAGGTTCAATTTTAGCGTGATGACATATATAGCCTTCCTCGATAAATGAGCTATCTATCACTGAAAGAATTTTTCAAATCGGACCAGTAGTTCCTGAGATTTACGCGTTCTAGCAAACAAACAACTCTTCAGCTATATATATTAATATAAAGCATAGATAATGTGTAATACATGCATATGTACATATATACATTGCCCCTGTGCGAAGTCTTAATATATTGATAAAGCTCTCTATATTATTTTTGTGTACTTTATTTATTATAAAGCCGACTCCGTAGAGGCCAGGTGTGTGACCCACGTGACAAAATATAAGATTTTCGTGTTCTTCTATCTTAGTACCTTGCCGTCTCGTTTCGCATAAACCAATAACGTCGTATTTAATATTATGTATTGCCTCTTCCAACTCTGATAACCGTTCATATGAGGATAGGGTTCTAACATTGTAAGTTGCTATGTAAATATGTTGATTTTTTTGTTTGTTTTGTTTGTTTATGGTTTTTGGAGGGTTGTGGTCATGATCTTCCACGGTGACCAGCCGGCTTGGAAGATTTGTTGTGTTTCTTGGTTCCGATTGTGTGCCTATTCGTTGCGTGTGTGAAGATGAGGAGGAGGCGCCTAGCTGCTATGTTTGCTTGTTGTCATTATTTTTCTTGGTTGTTGAATTTTTGACCACGTAGTTCAGTATTCCCTGTTTTATAACGCCTTCCGAAAAGCTGCTAGACCTCTTGACTGAATGGTCGCTTTGCTGTATTTTGTTCTTTTTATTTATTTGTGTATTCTTCTCAGTAATGGTTGCCACGGCATTTTCGGGTGAAGTGGGATGTTTTCGTTTAGGGTTGGTTTTTGATATTATCAGTTTGTCGTATATAATTTTGGCCATGTTACCCTTTTCTCTCTCTAGTTGTAGTTGTACTTGAAGTTCCTTTCTCTTCTCCAGTACCTGCTTTGGATAGTCTTCTTTAAAGTATCTATTCTATTCTATTCTATTCTATTCGATTCTATTCTATTCTATTCGATTCTATTCGATTCTATTCGATTCTATTCTATTCTATTCGATTCGATTCGATTCGATTCGATTCTATTCTATTCTATTCTATTCTATTCGATTCTATTCTATT
>JANCMC010009603.1:9810977-9840624 GCA_024363005.1 Charaxes varanes
ACGTTTCGTTTCGAACCCAAAAGTAAGTAAAACTATCGAGAATGTTTGTGCCCTCAGTATAAATTAACATGGATATAATTGGGGTCTAATTAATGAACGTATTTAAACACGGTTAAAACTGATCGATGACCAAAAATCACAACAAAGTCATATCAAGGGACCGAATGTTGAGACTATCAAAGTGCCTTAAATCGAAATGAGACTATGACACGGCATTATTTCGCTTATAGCACATACAAATTGTGTGCACAATATAAGATATACATAAATGTGTGAAGGATCGATGCACTTTGCGAAGGCGAAACGACGACCTTTGTAATTTAAGTGTTCCTTGTGTACGTGGCCAATGGAGACTTTGATTTCGCGTAAATTCAAGGAAGAATCATGTTGAGTGTAATAAAACTTTTTTCAACACACTTGTGTATAACGTGGCTCTAATTTCGTCGCAATAGGGCACATAATGACACCTGTAATCAAACTGTGACTTTTGCATTGCTATTATTCACGAGTGAGTTGTAGATTTTTTTTTTTATTTTATTGGTTGAGTTGCTTGATCTTAAAAAAGTTTCGATACAAAAAAGGTCGCGTTCAAAAGTATAAAATAAATTAATATACCTATTGCTTGCTCATTTCATGCAACTTCGTATTGAAACACGTTTGTTTCAGTAAAAATAATCTATTTGATGGGACATCCATAGCATCAATAACAGTTAATTATAATTTCACTAACTGTTTGTGTACATTTACTAATTGTTTCTCTAAATAATCTTTTTATCTACTATACATAATGATTTTTTAGTATTATTTTATTCACAAGTGTGTTGAAAAACGTCGTATGATAGACGTGTGTATTGATGATTACTGTCCTCGGCTCTGTTAAGACCCTCTCCTCGGGTCTCAATGGCGCCTCAGCGGTAATCACCAAGATTACACACTTGTACCATAATGTACTGTTATTTTAAATAAACTTTTTAATCCATAGCCGGGCTATATTCAAATATTACTTACTATCCATATCAAGAGGGTGTTTGAAAATACTCATATAATAAATTTAAAAAAACCGGGCAAGTGCGAATCATACTACCGCACTAAGTGTTCCGTACCATCACGTAATCCATACCATAATTTTATAGGTTATTCTAAACTTTATACTTTTCTTAAGATTTCTTTTAATTTGACAAACTCACCGCTTTTCTTTGTGATGTAACTACAAATATACGGTTTTCGGATTTTTTCCTATACTTTTGCTACAAGATATAGTAGCTTCTTGTCAAAATTTCATGATTCTATATCAGACAAAAGTGCCCTATAGGTTTTGGTTCCTTTTGCAAATGTATGGGAAACGTGACATAAACGGTCATATATTTTGAATGTGTACACTTAGAGGGTTGATTTTTTTCACAGCTCCAAGGGACTGCCATCCAGGCCCATAATAGACGGACTTAAATAAAGCCAGGTTCTCCGTTGTCGGATACGCCACAGTGTATGTCAGTAACATCGTCTCTCTTGCTGTAGGTAGCGTAAAAATATACAGTCAGTACAGATTTATAGTCCTGTATTTATTTGTTTATTTAATTAAGGGAAAAATAATAAGTTTGTTCAGAACCGCCCGAGTTCCCGCCTGAGCTATTATAACTATGGATTGTGGTGAATTTACCTTCGTAATCTTATGATATAGCCTGAAAGTATTGACAAAAAGACATGGCCCCGAAACCATCTGCATACTAAATTTCATGAAAATCGTTGGAGTCGTTTCCGAGATTCAGAGTATATACTATATTCTTACTACAACAATTACTCGTTTAAAGGTGTTAGACAGATAGTTGCCATCAAAACAAAACTTGTAAAAAAAACCAAGTCTCACAACTCAGTACTTCTCCTGTCTGCCGATGTCGAGTAGGTTCAGACTGAAAGTCCTTTAAGTAGGGACTGATAAATTGACCGACTTGGCATTACATGGATTTTACAACTTTTTACAGTAGAAGAACTGAGTTTTTTTTAAAAGTTTTGTTAATTCACTGTAAATGTAACTTTGTAATCCTATATATTTATATGGGATTACAAAGTTATTTATGCAGTTGGTGTATCAAGAAAAATTGAACCGAAATCGTAAAATATTTTAGTTTTTGCTTAATTTATTAACTAATAATTTTGTATTCTAAATTTGAAGCTTCTGTCTTCTGAATTTTGACGATCGGTCAGTCAGTGAGTGACAAAAATAACCAACTTTGACTTTTTGTTATAATTATTAAAGTACTGATTTAAATTGAATAAAATTTGAAATATAACGTGTTTATACAATGCCTGCATGGTTACTGAAAATTCAGGTTTCTAGTTTTATGCACAACGAAGTTATAGGGTGCCGAAAATAGCCTGAACTGCTTCGAGAAAAGTATGCTACGGCCATGGCGCTTCTTTTTCTCGACTTCCTGGGGGCTCTGCCGCGCCCTCTGATACATTGATAAATAGATAGCATTTTAACTATTTGTAGTTCAGTCTGAATAGCAAATGATTTTTTCAAAAATTTTATGTCATCTTGTGATGACAGTGTGTCTTCCTCCTTTTATTTAGGCGGAGCAAATATAAACCAGACGTTTGTATAAACAAAATTAATTCAAAAAAAAAAAGCGACTGCATATGAACATAACATTTTGGTACGTTACTTCACTTAAGTGTATAGTAAAGAATTACTTTTTCAAAAGCTGCGCTACTCATGAGAAGTTTTGCCCTAATCGCCACGCTGCGCAAGCCGGTTAGCGATTGCAGTCCCACGCCTTTTAAACTAGTGTTTGAATAGATATGAAAAAAAAACTTAAAAGGTAGGACCGCCTTAGGGGCCGCCGATAGGGACAGAGTAGGAGGGGGTGGTTTTTTATTGAAATAAGAGAGACGGGAAAAGAGAATAGGGACAAGGATACCACAGTCATGGAAGGGTAGAGGGAACGATCCGGGGTCGCGTACCCGAATCTACCATTTCCGTCGGCGTGGAGGTGACTGCCTGGTAGGCCCTGGGCTTGAATTAAGTGTTATAATAAAATAAAGAAACATAATAATCATTAGTTTTAAATTTCCCACGCATTTGATCCAACACTTCGAGGTTTCCATCCTGTTATTCTATGCATTAAATACAACAGAGCAGTTTGTTGGGAGAACCTGTAATATCATCAGAGCTGATGCTAACTCCGTATTGCGCCATATTTGGCTCTGTATTCTTTTTGTGCTTTATAAACATATAGGACTATTATGACACACGGACGTCTGTTTCTAAGGTTTATTAAATTATTAAATTTAATGCCTGTGTTAAATGTAACAGTAGCTTGATATACACAAATATATATTTTTTGTAGAAAGATATAAACACATACATATAGATAAAACACCCAAAGTCAGAGCGGGAATCGAACCCATAACTCTCGGAGCGGGAGGCAGGGTCACTGCCAACTGCGCCAAAAGGCGAGTCAGTACTATATTTTTATTTTAATAACTAGTTGTTGCCCTCGACTTCGTCCGCGTATTATTAGATGAAATGATAAACATTTTAATAGATTCAATGTTTTGCGTTACTCTAACCTGTGTGCCATAAATAAGGTAACTCATGCTATTGTTTGGAATTTGGCATTTGGTTGTCTCCAGGCGGTGGATCTTCCTTACCGTCCAATAAGTGGCGACCCCGGCCTACCCTAGCTCCTATTGTCAGTCCCCCTATGCCGTCCGTGACAGCAGTATCCAAATCCTTGTTCACCTTCCCATATACCTCTATATTCTTTTAATCCACCCCTTCCTTTACTCGGGTCAACAGCCTGCTCGTTTGCCACTTGTAATATAAAAAAGAAAAAAAAAATGATGTGGTCATATGTCAATGCCCGAATCAATATACTATAAGTTATACTGCAATATTAGTTATGACATAATGTACCTTTTATCATGGAAAAGAATTACGGTGCTACCCAGGGGGGAAAAAATATTCGGACAACAACTTAAAGAAACTGGTAACTTACCTACGAAATTATTATTGTAGAAAAATATGTAAATACCTATCTATCTTCGTTTGATTGAATTTACTTATATATGTGTTTGTTGTATTCTAGTAAATAACCAAAGTTTGTTGAACACATATGTACATAGATGCGAAAGCAATTATCTTTCTACTAGCCGTGTCCTAAAATCTGTTCCTACCTGTCTTGTTTGAACTAATTAGTATTCTTCTTCTTCATATAAACCTTTACTCCAGACCTGTCAAAAAGTTATTTCTTAGCTAATGTCTCCCACTCATCAACTCTAAGCTTGCGAGAACCCTTGGACACCCTTAATCTGTCCCTGTCGCAAAATGGGTTTTTAGAGGACGTCCACTAGGTATCTCAGTCAACTTTTAAGTTTCAAGCAAAGAAGGACGACTTTTATATAAACAGACGGGACCTCTTAGCCCTCCTTGATTCGGCCCTGCCTCAAAATCCGTTCATAGCGGTCGTCTACTGACCACCTCCCTGCTCAAGTTCGTTCGTATAATCTTGTGAGTGCCCTTAGATCACCCCTTCCACCATCCAGCCCTGTTACAAAATGGCTTCTCAGAAGATTCCTACTATCTAAAAACTACTTCTCTGCCAAATTTCAACTTCGTACGTTTTTCGAGGTCGTCATAGGATAGCCGATTCCGCGCCAACTCAAGTTGAACTGCAATTACTGAAATACCTTTTGATGACGCGGTCCGATTTTCATAAAACAAAAATTTTATATTTCTCGAAATATAGTTAAATAGTCCACGGGTTTTTAATTTTTCATTAAGCCAATAGTTTTTAGGTTATTATCTAACAGAATGACGTGCATTAAATATGCAATTACTTAAATATCTTTTGATATATGGGATCGATTTTGATGAAACAAAATCTAAGTACTACTCAAAATATAGCTTAATAATTTACAGTAATTAGATTTTTAATTTTGGCTGTAGTTTTTATGTGATGATCTAACACAGAATTAAGTTACAGATAAAACAAAAAAGAATTTCAAAAATTTTATTTTTACTTTCTATAGATTATTCCTCATGACCTACTGGTTTTTTTTTTTAAATCTTTAATGCAGTTTTAGTTTCTGCATTTTTATTTTATGTCGAGATAGATAGATTATATTTTGTAATCTTTAATTACTAAAAAATCTTATCAATACACAGATGTGTCTCAACTTTTCTAGTATAATTAATTGTAAGTCTTCCTTTTACTATAGTATCACATTGTAGTATCCCACAGTGGCAGCTGAGGCGTTTTTAAATTATAAGAATAGAAGATAATTAATTGAATTTCCGCGTCTGCCTTCTCCTCAGTGCCAGGACACAGACGCCGCGCTGATTGACGCTCGTTATTCCGCAACGGAAGTTCCATAAGCATACTTTATTAATAAGTTTAAGACGACTGGCGACTGTATCTGCTCTTGTACAACGTACTGTATTCGAGAGGCAGGGTTAGGGAGGTTGAAATTTTATTTAAATTAAAATGTTAAATCAATTGTAATGTTGTACCATGGTACGATGCCACACTCCCACGGCCGAGTACATCTCACACCTCCGATTTGCAGACGATATTCATCTTCATGGCAGAGTCTCCGCAAGAGCTGCAATGGATGCTTAACAGCCTAGTTGAGTCCTCCCGACGCGTTGATCTAAATTTAAATCTTGACAAGATGAAAGTCATGTTCTCATCAAGCTGAAGTGGCAGTAGGCTGGACACATATGTCGTAAAACCGCTGGAGTAAGCATGTTCCGTAGTGGAGACCGCTTATCGGCAGACGTACCGTGGGACGCCCTCCGGCCAGATGGAGCAACAATCTGCGCAAGGTCGCTGCCAGAAACTGGATGCGTCTTGCCGAAGTGCGGACTAAGTGGCGCCATGGGAGGGGCCTATGCTACTGCTGATGGTGATGTCGAACACTTAATTTCAACTTTCAACTGATTTGATTTGAAGAAAAAACAGAAAAAATGTTATGGCACGCAGTCCCACGATCATTGGCGACACATTTCAGTAATTCTAAGATGTTCTACGATTCTTGATTACCACGTGACCCACCCTCATCATGGAGACGAGTTCCTCCGTTTATTATTTATTAAACTTCAAGGGATGATAGCCCTCAGTATTTGGTATTAATTTCAACTTTATATCTCTACGCGTTCCAGAGATAAAGGGTCTCGACAGACAGATGGACAATGAATTGATCCTATAAGGGTGCCTTTTTGCCTTTTAGGTACGGAACCATAAAAATAGCTTAGTACAATGATAAATGAATAAATACATGAGACTATATGACACACGGGCGTCTGTTCCTAAGGTAGACAACTAAATGCCTGTGTACGGTAACGGTCGTCTGTTATACACAAATAATTTTTGTGGTAATATAAATACATACATATAGATAATACACCTAGACTCGAGGCGGGAATCGATGCCACAACCCACGGAGCGGAAGTCAGCAACTCTGCCAACTGCGGCAACGGGCCAGGCAATAATATTTTGACCGCTTTACTAGCACTAGTACTTATCTCGTGTCCGTAGGAGGGGGAGGCACAACGTATAGTTATCTATCTCTCGGGGGCAGTATTTTCCAGGATGCAAAACCCTATAATCCATAAAACCATCATTTATCTTTATGCAAAGCTAGAGCCTGTAATAAAAAATAGGATTACAGAAACGCACTACATTGTCATGCGATGTGTATAAGCTGTCTGAACGCGCCGGGTTGTTTTGTTTCGTCTCCCAAAAATAGCCCCACCATTGAGTCTGAGCTCGTGCGGTCGTGCCGTATTGCCTCAATGAATACTCGACGTGACTCACGCATGACGCTCTTGCTTACTGAGAATTTGTGTCAAAACACTCAATGATAACGTAAATTACAGTGAAAGAAAATATGTTTAAATCAATTTAAACAAACGTTGCAAATTGTTATGTTTAACTCCCTATTTTGACTTTTGATAAGAGTTTGTAGACAAGTTCTTTCTTTTAAAATGTAGGTTTTGAAACGTTGGGTCACCCAGTTGGGTTAGCTCAAAAAAGGGGTAGCCCGGAAAAAGTTCCCGGCAGGAATTTTATTGCTGCAATATTTAAGAGGGGGAGGGAGGATTAAGGTAAATTTCAAATCTCGATGCAAATTCTGACAGTACATTAGCTGCCTTATTCATTTTAAGGTGAGTTCGATTTCGAGCAACTTCTATTTTATTATTTTACATAAAAGCTAAGGACTAAAGTTGTTGGAAATTTATACGAGATAATTATATTTTCTATGACATTGATTTTTATCAGTCTTCTTCTAAAATCAATGCTTTAGCTTCTACGACTGATTCGAAAATATTTGGGGAATATTATAGTGGGCCAAAAAGTTATTAGATCGCATGTATGTATATCCAAACTTCAGCTCTACACCCTATCACTCTACAAGTTCTAATTTTACGCGAACAATTTGGCGCCACCTGTCGGAACAGGTTACAGAACCGACTATGGACCGGAGTCCATAGTCGGTCTGGTAGGTCATCGTCCTCTGACTCTCCTATCCTCGATATTACCTACCACGACCAGCTTCTCTAAGCTCTCACCTCCTCGACACATAATGTGGCCAAAGTATTCCAGTGCGCGTTGACGACAGGTACTAGACAGCCGAGTTTTTCTAGAGGCTGGGAGACAATAGAGCCAATTGTTCGTTTCTCAGTCCATCGTCTTCGAAGCATTCGCTATCTACCTCAATACTCAAGTGAGCATAAGTAAATTAGACATAATAATTTTGGTATATAATTACCTCAAAGCACAGTGCAGTTTAAACTAATTATTTATTAATTAAGAGCTGTTCACATTCATGAGCGAATATGGTCGGATTAATAGTTAATATGCAATTAAATTTATTTGCTAATTTCGCATTGCATTAAAGAGTAAGTGCTTCGCATATCATAAGAACAAACAAGCACTTACTTTTATATAGTAGGCAAATTGAGTCTGACAGTTTTGTTTATGTGGGTTCGATAATTTGTAACAAAGGAAGTTGCGTCCCGTAAACTAAACGTTGTATCGCAATGGGTAAAGATGCAATGACACGTCTCCAAAATATCTGGAAAACCGCGGAATAGGCTATACTACCAAAACTCGATAAGTGAGAGCTAGAGAAAGGTGGATAATAGGAACTAGGGCGAGGTATTTTTTTTATATCAGCGCTTGACTTTAATCACACCTAACGAGAAGGAATGATGCAGTCTAGGATGTTGCGCCAAGAATATGCCTATTCACTCTTTCTTTGAAGGTATAGAGATTATATTTGTCAGCAAACACTGACACGGGAAGAGCATTCCGCACCTTAGCAGATCGCATAAGAAAAGAAGAGTCAAAGCGATGATAGAGAATAGAAGCATTTGAAATGTGGTGTTAGAGGCGAATGCTTCGAATACCATGAACTGACAAAAAACAATTGTATCTATGCTCTCCCTCCTCTATAAAAACTCGTCTGTCCAGTACCTGTCGTCAACGCGCACTGGAATACTTTGGCCACACTATGTGTCGAGGAGGTGAGAGCTTAGAGAAGCTGGTCGTAGTAGGAGAGCCATAGGACGATCACCTACTAGATGGGCTGACCAAATTAAGGAAGCCACCTCCTTGAAAATCTTGTATCGGGCGGTGACAGCGACTATGAACCGGAACCGGTGCCGCCAGACTGTTCGCTGCGGAATGACAGGTGACCATGCTCCTCAGTAATGAGGGAACAATTAGAGAGAGATAAATTTGGTTCAAGCAATTCAATATATATATTATTAGCTATTAAAGCCTGACGATAGAAATACTGAAACCTTTAAGGTACCCGGTTTAATACTCAACCCACCTGGGTTTGAATCAAATTTATCTCTCTCTAATTGTATATAGATATATACTAAGTACAAATGTATATATATTAAAAAAAATGTCATCTTTGTTCTACTGAACAAAATACAATCGTACAATTAATTTTGTACATTAACAAAATACTACTATACTACTATTCTTACTTATTTCGTTTTTATTTGTTACAAAACGGTTATAACAGAGAATTGTTGGGGAAGTTTGACAGAAATTTACAGTCACTTCCGGGCGGAACTGACAATGAAGGGGAAATTTTCGGCTCGCTGAAGTAAGCTCCCGCCAAGCAATTACTAACTTGTTTCTTTAATCTTTTCGAAAATTAATGAATAAGTACGAGTATACAGATTATTATTCCAAACTTTATGTACCTAAATATTTAATCTATACTAGCGGACGCAGCAATGTTGTCTTGCTCGAATTTCGGGTTCCATGCTATTAGCGAATCTTACAATCCCTTTTATACATTTTCCATAAACCGTAACACTGGCTGTAGAATATTTTATGAAACAATTATTTTACATGGCACGTCAGACTAAAAGCTTAGTACTAACGCCATCTGTTCCAAAGCAATCTGGAATTCTGAATTTTTTTAGTATTTTTAAACAATCTTTTGACTTTTTCTTATAAACCTTCCCAGTAATAAGGCAAATAAAAAACAAACAACACAGAATTCAAAATGGATGATACGGTAGAAGATAATAAAGGTTCGTGCTTAAGAAATTCACCCGTAGTATTAAAAAATGTTAATGGAAAAATTCTTTTACAGAACCAAGCTGTCGTTCAAATCAAAAGAAGAGTCTTCAAAATAGAATAAAATATTGCTTTTATTTTGCGATAAAAAATATTTTACTTTATCAATATTAAAATACACTTACAAAATTCACGCACTCGTAAAGTTATTCGAATTTGTTTTTCGATAAGCAAATGATACACTTTAAATTCAATGAAGCGTGTAGGTTAATCAAGGAGTATCAACTTAATTTGACTTATATTTGAATTTAAAAGAGAATAGAAACGGAGTCTACGTACGAACGCCACATATATTCTCTCTCTCTGTCTCTATCTGATCTGATCGTGGTCCTAGCGTGATTCCTGCTTCGAGTGGATATATTTCTTGCAATGGTTCCTGTAACTAGCCATTTTGGCTGTGGTGGTGTAAAATTTGTAATCGTATGGATCTGTCACCTGAAACGACCATCTCGTCGGCGAGCGGCCTCTAGTTCTTTCGCCGTCTGTGTTGTCCGTAATAAACAATTTTTCTAGGTTATCGTCACTATTTATCATAACGTGACCGAAAAGAAATCACGTGCTGGCGACATATGGAAGAGTATAGATGTAATTCGCAATTGGGCTAGAATAGAAACGTTTGTGCGTTTGGCGGTCCATGCTAGTCTGAGCATACACCTCCAGTACCACCTCATTTTGAACGCGTCCATTCTATTCATATCCCTGGCTTTAATAGCCTCAAACATTATCGTTTGTTTAATTTATGCTAAATCACTCAACTCAGCAATCTAGAGTATTCAGACCTCATTATGCGAATGAGAGGTTTTTTATCGCGCGTTAAAAAAGCGTTCAAATATATGTACTAACATATGAGTTCCCAAGTTTGTGTTCACTCGACAGCGCTCTTATAACGCGACGTTTTTTATCGAGCAATGTTCTATTTTACATATATGCTATATTTTTGTATCGACGACGCTAAAAAAGCGTCAATGCCGAGGTTTAACGCAACGCTTTTTAACTCTCATACGAACGGTTTACTGTCATTATTACGCGGGAATTAATACAAAGTAAATTTTATTATGCAGCAAGAATACACCAAGTTTCTCTTCAAGTTGGTAATGCGACCGTAGTACTACACAACTGTGCTAATTCCTAGTTAACAAGTTCCTTCCGGACATTCAAGTTCGCGCTTCCAGCCCATGATAGTCTTCATACAGAATATAAACTTGAATTCTCCTCAGCCTTATATATCTAGTTACTATATGTATAGTTCAAACAAGGCTGATGCTGGCAATCGAAACAAATGAAAGTAATATATGTATATTACTTTCATTTGTTTCGATTACTTAACTAAATAGTTTTTGAACCATTTTATATTGCGTCCAGCAACCAGATGTGTCGACGACATAATATCTGTCGCCGGTCGAACCTGGTTCAGATTGGCTCAAGACCGTAAGGATACGTGCGGGGAGAGGCCTTTGCCCAGCAGTGGGAGAAAAAGGGCTGTGGCTGATGATGATGATGATTATATTGCAAATTATAATTAATTATAAGAACTACAAAGAAGCATGCATCCTGACTGACCTTTAAAAATGATTTAACAACACGAGTATAAAACTTTTTTCTTATTTACAACTGAAGTATCAACACACTCATTGGCCATTAAAGAAACAAAAGGCGTTCCATAAATCAATTTTCTTATCTTGTTTAAGTGCCGCAGTAAATGACAAAGACGCCGAAGGCAGAATTTAATTTGCACCACTACAATCAGCCGGGGCATTAGGGGGCGGATAAAAATGCAGACAAACAACGAAGCGGACAAAGGCGTGACGAGGGTAGGCCCTTATCTCCATCTCTCTACTCTTTTCAATTGTTACATCTCAAGAAAGCACACCAAGTTTTATTTGAAATTCTAGGAGAATGAATAAAGTGTTGCATATTTACTCTTGTTACATAGACGACTGGAATTGTAAATTGAAAAAAATAATTCTAACATGAATAAAACATCCCTTTTCCTATTCAGCAAAACTTAAAATGCCTGACAGAGTGACTTATAACAACTTCGTTAGCGAATCAGAAAGGACTTGTAATTTTAAATTTTCTTTTCAATATGTAAACCGTCGGATTTAAGGCTACCTTACAAGAACTTCTAGGCATTATATTTCAAATTAACAACCAACCACATTTAGCATTCGGTTTGTTGATGACAATCATTTAATTAGAGGTAGCGCCATGCTTGTAGCCGAATTGGGCCGGCGCGTCCGGGTACCAGTGTACCTCTTTCTCACATGAGATCGGCGTGAAGTGGCAATTTCATTGAAGTAGGAAGTGCTATTAAGCTGGTAGATAACTTTCTTGTCCGACCGTACGTATCTTATGGAGCGTGCTAACATTCGAAAACAATGACAACAAGTAGCTTTAGATACAACATTGCACAACTTTAGGCAAAGAAATATAATTTAACCCCCGCTTTATGTGTATTTACGCTACGATCTAATTCATGTGTTAAGTGTACAATAATAACACAACCGCATACAAAGCTTGTTTAATAAATAATTAACGAACAAGAGATTTGTAGTTAGCTTAACGAGCAGTTAACGGAACCGTTGATCGAATCGATATTAAATATGGCATTTGAGTTATTCCCTTCGATCGTAATGATCGAAGTGATTAGCTTCAACATCTAATATATTTAATCCTTATTATGAAGCGAATTGCTTTTTATACGTTAACCTATGCTGTCTAGTTATGAACTTTTTTATAATGAAACGATAGATCGCCGGCTGTTCGATATTCGCAAACAAATCTTTATTTTTGCGTACTCCATACTTATTTAAAACTTTTTTTTTAAATATTCTTTGTACAACTATTTTTTTTTATTTTACAATTAATATAAACACGATCGTCATCACGGCGCTTTGACATTATCCTATAATAAAATGTATACATGTGTGTGTAAATCGTTGGGCATTGGTGTGCGTGAGATTTTATTTTATTTATTGAATATATTTATGACACATATTTTATAAAAATAATAGCTACCGCACACCATCCCAGTGTCAGTAGTCACTTATGTAATAAACCGCCTGCTTGTTTGCCCCTTGTAATATAAACAAAAAGAAAAAATGTATTTTGTAGTATTTTTCAAAAATATACCTTAAATTATGTTTTCTTGAGTTAATGTTAATTATAAAGAAAACTTTAAGTAACAAGAATAGAGGTCAAGGCAAATTTAATTATTTTTTTATTAATAACTCTGGACCTCACTAAAAGTTACTGAACAAAATGATTGACTAAGAAAAAGGAAAGAAAAAAGATACTAAAGTTTACCTTTTATTTTAGTCTATTTATTTATAGACTAAAGAAAAATATTCTAAAGTACGCCTTCTGTGTACGAATCTTCAAGAGAAGTCTTTATTTTATCAAAAAGGCAATATTATAAAGCTTCGAGAAGTGTGCTCACTCGCGTACTTTTAGGGTCTCCTGAGCAATATCGACTTTGCCCGTATTCTATGCATTTACTCTGCGGTGCGGACGTGAGTAAATATGATCACAAAGCGCGTTCCGACCCAACTTCATCTCAATTTAGATCGAATATTCATCCGCAAGATACATCGATACTATAAAAGTCTGCATCTATTTTTCTGTGAGACTCTACTAGTTCCTGGCGTTAATATTGTGTAACTTAATACTAGTTTATTTATTTTGAGGACACCCTTTATTTACTTACACACACACACACACACACACACACACACACACACACACACACACACACACACACACACACACACACACACAGATCTTAGTGAAGTCTATAAATCTTGGCCCAAAAGAACCTTAGTTAAGTCTTGACAATTTATAATTTAAGACGCACAAACAATTAAAAAATATTTACATTCTCCAAATACTACCAATGCTTCATATTTTAACAACTCAAACAATTTGGCATTACACCATTTATTATCTTGCAAAATAATGCAACTTTAAGTAATATAAATTATTTAATTATGCTAAATTATTCAAAACCTGATTGGACCAACGCAACAGCTTTTACAAGGTTTTTGAATAACCTTAACAATCACTAAGGACAAATCCCTGATAATATAATATCCTTATTTATTATTTAATCTATAAGGATATAACTATGTTATCTCACTTGATGTTATGCATTCATATTTAATGTTGTAGTTTTAATAAATTTCAACCACATGCCTTTATTATTGCACAATATCAATATACATAACTGTAAGTCGCGAGTTCGTCCGCATGAAATTGCGAGGGCTCTTAGACCATCTTAATTTGGCCCTATCGAAAAATCTGTTCTTAGTGGATGTCAACTAACTATAAACCTTTGGCTTTTATATATATAGATATTGTCTTATAATTACATTTTGCAGGACGCTATTAAGGACTTAAAAAGCGGCGGTTCCACAAATGTAGATGTTTCATCACTAATCGACTATACGGCGATCAAAGCAATGCTATCCAAAGCCTTAGAAGAAAAGAATACGTACATGAGTAAATATGAGGTGATTAAGTAGTATGTTTTAATCATGACTAAGCATTTACACACCCTCAGCTATCCAGCAAATATTTTATTTGATACTATTTAACGTTCTAAGGAAAAAATTATAATGAGGGAAAGAAAAGATAGGGTTTAGAAATTATCATTATATTAGTACAAATAATTACCATGGTCAATTACCACAAATCACATTCTATTTTCCAATCTAGAAATTAAATCCGATAAATGTAGAAATGAACGATTGATTGAGAATGGATTAAAAAGGGAAATAGATTAAAAATAACATTATACATTAACAAAAAAAAATGCGATATATGTGGTGCAATACACAAAAATAAAAATATCTACTATATTCAATGAATGGATTAATTTACAACCGAAGTGGAGCGAATTAGATTACGCAGTCGACGATACGGCTAATTTTTTCAAATGCTCCATAAACACTTGGAGTGAGACGTCGTCGGTCAGCACGGGGGCGCCACCATCCTAATGAATAAATAGAGATTTAGAAAAAACATATTAACATCTTTCTAACATGCACAAGTGTTAACAGTATAATTAATACCCCGCATTTAAACCATCCTATTATAATCAAAAAATACATAGATATTGTTTAACATATTTTTATTATATTCTTTAAATAAAATACATAAATGTTGAAAAAGTTCAACAGCATTACTGAAGATACAGATAAAAACGTCTTTCTCCGATTGTTGCTGAATGGAACGGAGAATGACGAATGAATACAGGAACGTCAAAAACTATCTAAAGTACATTTATATAAATTATTTCATTATACATTATAGTATTTCAAAAATATTAAAAAGTGTATTTAATACAAGGCCACTCTTAGAATATGTGGATGTGCTCGTACTTTAAAGAATTCCTATACTTAATTCCCTACTCAGTAATGCGACGCGGTACAAGCAAAAACAAAACGTTTGAAATTATACGCTTTTTAATCCTTTCAAATGTAAAGTAACTTTAATACGGGTGCTTCCTTTGTTAAGTTCTTTCTTGCTTTATATTTGATGCAAAATACTGAACTCTGTTGGTTTTACAAACAATTCTTATTTTATATTTGAAGGATTAATCATTTAAACAAACTAGGAGTACTTTATTAGGAGCGTAAATTTTATTAGACTGTTCTGGAAAGATGATCCGAATGATATTGATTTCATGTTGATGATGAATCAATACGTCATATTTCCAAGTCAGTTATAGTCATGGGTTGCCTGGTGGCTTCTTGCTGTTTAGAAAAAATATCGAGGAATGGCAAACAGGAAAACATTTATGTTATCAAGTGTAACATAGAAGCCGGTCACTTATATCACACATTGGCTTAGTTTTTTAAACTTTGAAATTAAGGGAGAGCAAACTTTCACCGAGCAGTAGGTTGACGTACGATGATGATGATGATGATGATGATGGTGTTGGTGATGGTGATGGTGATGGTGATGGTGATGGTGATGGTGATGGTGATGGTGATGGTGATGGTGATGGTGATGGTGTATAAAACATTTATGTATATTTAATTTTTACGGCGTTACGGCGTTAGTATGGAAGCACGAACCGTCATTTGACGTTTCGTTTCGAACGTAAAAGTTAGTAAATCTATCGAGAATGTTCGTGCTAGGCCCTCAGGTGCTATCACAAATCCTTTCATAGTGAATGTCTACTAACTATAAACTAACTCGTAGATAAATTTTATCCTTATACATTCCGAGGTTTTTGAGATTTCGCGATAGATAGGTAACCTTTCTTCCGATTTCTTCATATACGTGGCCTCTGGACCCCAAGCAAACGGCGGAAATATATAACCTTCTCCGAGTGTTTCATATTTAATTTAATTACAGTACATTTTAAAACTTAAAATTACTCAGGTATGCTAAAATTCTTCGGTTGATAATAT
This sequence comes from Charaxes varanes, assembly GCA_024363005.1. Taxonomy (NCBI): domain Eukaryota; kingdom Metazoa; phylum Arthropoda; class Insecta; order Lepidoptera; family Nymphalidae; genus Charaxes; species Charaxes varanes. The sequence continues at coordinate 9,827,002 of JANCMC010009603.1, forward strand.
ATTTGACACTAGGCAATTCACAATTGTTTTATAAGTGTTCTGTTACTAAAAATTCTACGAACATGATCGGGTTTATACATTTGAATTAAACAAACAGCTTTAAAGCTGTAAAATACTGTATGTTTTGTTAATATCATCTGGTATTTATTTAACAACTTAAACCTCGTTGAAACGTACTTATAAATTACAAAAATATGCAAATGTAGAGCAAATTAAACAATCTCTGAAACAATTAGGCAACACGAGTATATTGGGGTAACGATGTTGACGCTAGAAATTTTGATTAAATTATGCATGAACTTTTGCGATTGAAATTAATATATAATGTTCCTTCATTTATGAGGACTTCATAATTTGAAGCTTAAATTTCCTTTCCGAAGGCGTGAAGTGCTACACTTTTATGGAAAACTCTCATATTTAAACTGGTTTTCCGATTATTTTAAGAGCGGCCTCGCAGCTTATTTGTTTTGAGATTTTTCACAACATTTTTTTTAATGTAATTAACTCAGAAAACTTGCTTGATATTTTAGTTAAATTTTAATAATTTAAGTTTATATATTGTTTATAATATTTAATAAATTAGTTCAGAAAATAATGACGCCAATGTTTAACTGTATACACATATGACGATCACAATATATTCAAGCTTACAATATATGTATAACAGTCATCATGACACGATTGATTGTAGTTTAATAGGCTTGTTGCCGCCGCTACATAACGAGATGGCAATGATGTCGAGTTGAAAAAGGTTACACCAAAGCAAACTAGATGGCGCTGTACGGATGACGACGACCGCAATACAAACACTGTAAATCTTCATACAAACCAACTCACGCCAGCGAAGTTTTTGCTTACGATTACTATATATAGACCTTCCGACGAGCAACTGTCGCCAAAGCGCGGCCGCACCAGGCAACTCCGACTAGCCCGGACACGAAAATCATCCCTTCCGGTGGTTGAGCATATCGACCTAGGCTCCCATCTTTTACTCCTTTTTTTTTTTTTTCGCTGGGAAAAATCTCCCTTAGGAACAGACATCAGTGTGCCATATAGTCCTACGTATTTATTTTTTTTTTTTTATACAACATCTACTAGTTTCATAGTCGCTTTAAACAATACCAACATATGAGGTGGTGGAAACTGTTTTAACGAGGAAGCCAATTTTCGGTCTGTTGCAATAAATGTAATTTATTTATAATATGAGAGTGGAAAAGTTAATAAAGCTACGCGAAAGCAGACAGTGCTAACTAATTGCCATATTACTGTACATTATGAGAGCTGCTCATATCTTTGAGCTATCTCATTGTACTAATTAAGCGAACAGCTTAGCTTTGTTATCTGGTGGGATTTAATTTCAAAGCCTTTGAAACAGAATGCGCTGTTTCCAAAACATAGTATGTCTGTTTAGACTTCAGTCACATGAGAGTTAAAAAAGCGTAGCGTTAAATCTAGACATTAGCGCTTTTTTGATGCTCATCGTCGATAAAATAATATATCGTATGTGTATAATTATGGCGTTGAAAATAGAAAATTACTCGTTAAAAAAGTGTCGCGTTATAAAATCGTAGTTGTGTGAACACAAACATGGGAGTTCACATAATCTATTTGAACGCTTTTTTAACGCGCGGTAAAAAAATCTCTCGTGCTTAATGTATCTCAACTTTGATGTTTTTTGATCATCGAAATCATGATAAGTATAAAACAAATTTTTCCACAATATTATTGTCCTCACTCAGTTTTTTTTTTTTTTTTTTTTTTTTTTGGACCCGTGGCAGTACATGACACGGGCCGTCGTTTGCTGCCCCGCAGAGGGCCTGAGATGGACAGCGTGCTTGCAGTTGTCCATGGGCGTCGGTAGTCACTTAGGTGAACCGCCTGCTCGTTTGCCCCTTGTTATATATTAAAAAAAAACTAAGTGTAAAAATTTACTTAAAGGCACACTATGTTTATTCACTCCTTAATATAAAATGTGAGATAATAATTAAGAAAATGGATAAACAGATATATAAGTAAAATTAATATGTTATTAATAATAAATACTTCTTTCCACAGTAACAATATTCGATTTAGTCAAATTTTCTTCACAAAATTCACAGAAAGATAAGTTCTTATTTTCTGTAAACATCGAATAAATTTCAATGTGTTAAAATCCCCCACAGAAAACACAAGTAGCAAATACATTTTGTGAAATACTGTTAGAGCGAAAATATACGCGTATAAAAGAATTTTATTTAACGCGATAAAACGCAATACGAACGGATTTTAAAACCAAATTCCGACCGTAATTTTCGGGTACAATTCCCACCTCTCTAAAACGCTCACAGCCATCGATTGCTGAAGTTTGATGAGAATTTTAATTGTGCGAAATGGGTTTTCTTTGAATTGTTAAATAATAATCATTATTGTCGGGGACCGGTGCCTTGACTGGGTTATATTGACGGGGCAATGAAACACCGACCCTTTATTATTATTTTTTTGTGTTACAAGCGGGCAAACGAGGCAGGTTGAACGTCATGTGTTCAATCAATGTAGGTATCTACGTCTTATTTGATTAATCAAGTTATCATATCAAAAACCAAAGATTGTAATCAAAAATAAAAGTAGTTGTTAGCAACTAACTAAACAAGTGTACATAGCAAATTATGCAGGCAATTCTTTGTATTAATGTGCGCGTACAGAAATACTATTTTATGTTCATAATCAATATAACGATAAACAAACATTTTTTAAGTACCTATAATAATAGGTTGAAAAAAATATTTCCTCTGCTTCACTGAGAGACGCCTTGTTTAAAAATATCGTTATCGGTAAGACGTCAATAAAATATTACTTTGGGTGTACTTTATGACGGTCGGGGATTACTTTGTGTTCAGATAACACGCGCCAACCTCGCATTAGGTATAGTATACCTTATCTGTGAACGAGAACGTTTGTCTGTTTTGTCTCTTTTAGAGCTGAAAGAAAGTAACTTCTTATGTGCGTTGAACTATATACATTGTATTACTTATATTTAAAATAAGTTTTTTTTTATTGAAAGATTTCTATTCGACAACAAGATCCGCTGGTTATGTGTTTTACAACGTCTCCACGTTAAAACTTTGATAGTTTAGGTATTACGTATCATGGTAATGAGGAATGATACTCAATACAAGTAACTAGACTACTAGTGCTAATTGATAGCAGTTTCAAAAAATCTATTGCACTTAGCTAGGAATGAAAACCGTAACTTTTGAACTAACTAAAAAATTTTATAACATTGTTTGAGTATTAAAATGTATGTACCATATATTTCAAAAGCGAATATTCAAATATTTAAAGGAGTCGGAAACACGATTGACGTTCTATAATTAAATATCTTCAGTACTAATAGTAACGGAAGGCTGATTTCTTCTTCTTCTTCGTCTCCTTTCCTTCTATGTCCGCATACACAGTGCGTATTTACAGACGATATTATTGGTCGTTTGCCCTAGTACTATTTGTGGCTCTGTTAAAAGTACTTAGTGGAAAGCCTTTGCCAGTTCAAGAAAAAAATAATGTTCTATATTTAATAGTCTTTTGTACTAATAATAGTGACGAAGGGCTGAATTCTTCCACGCTGTGTCCGCATTCACGTTGCATAATATATTTACAAACTCTCTGTAAGAAGTACTAAGTGGAAAGCCTTTGCTAGTTTATTAAAAAAATAACGTCCTATATTTAAATGTCCTTAGTACTAATAATAGAGGTGGAGGGCTGATTTCTTCTGCGCTGTGGTCGTATTCACGTTGTATATATTTACAAACTCTCTGTTAGAAGTACTAAGTTGAAAGCCTTTGCCAGTTTATCAAAAAAAATCCGTTCTATATTTAAATTTCTTTACTACTAATAATAGTGATGGAGGGCTGATTTCTTCTGCGCTGTGTCCGCATTCACGGTGCATATATTTACAGACGATACCATTGGTCGCATGCCCTAGTACTATTTGTCGCTCGCTCGTCGGGCAAACGTCCAGTTATTCTAAATTTACTTATAATCGATGCCGTCGCAACGCCGACTCACCACAAAAGATTCGTCACCCAGAGGTGAGAATTGGCAGCATAGACATCAAGTAGACGGCGATAGGCGAATTTTATACATATTAAAACACGTGTATAACTACACGTTAACTTCCGAACCTTCCTTACAATTTATATCTTTGACTGATTTGCCAAAAGCATGAAAATGAAACTAGACGGGCCGCAAAGAATGTAGACCATAGAGTAGGTGGAAGGCAAAAAGTTAAAAAATCTTAAAAATACAAACTGGGTACTAAGAAGCTAAGCGTATCGTTAAGCTTTTTAGTGTATAAAAAGTATATATATCTATACAAGAAGCAAAAACTTTCGGTACTATTTTACAAAATTTGCGCGGATCGTCGTTAATGATGAACACAATTATAGTTTTTACAGAAGGGGGTGTGCGAACGGTCATATTTTTACAAAATATGCAATATTAATTTTCTAAATTATTAAAACACACACCAATGCCAAACGATTTACACACACATGTTTACTAAACGATGTCAAAGCGTATTCATGATATTAATTGTCAAATATAACAATGTCGTTTTAAAACGAATTATTATTTCTTTAAATACGATACGCAAATTTAATTATTTGTGGCCGAATTTAATTAAATTAATTAAATTTCCTATTAAAGGGACTTCTAAGAGTATGCAGCAGTAATGCAGCAGTAGAATTGTCTTTGGTCAAAGCTTTTGACACTAACCCACTATAAATGTACACTAATTCCTTCGTGTTGTATAACACTACATAATACTCATAATAATCTAAACGCACGTAATTACGGCTGTCGGAAGAAACTTATGTAATACTATTTTTAGGTTATTGAAATCTGCTTACATCTATGCTTTATTATTCATTTTCTGTCTGTGTACGCACACGTTTATTTCCTTTAACAGACGCTCTAAATCTATATTTATTTATTTAAGTTTTCTTTATTCCGAATGTTAAATTTACATTTGAAATGCATGTTAGTCAATTTTGTGTTTTTTTTTATATGTGGTGTTAGTATGCTTAATATATTTTTAATTCTAATTTTCTTTATTAACTTCGGACCCCTTTCGAGTGAAAGCCTCCTCCATTGTTTTCCACATTTCTCGGTCCTGTCCTTTTTCTTTCCAATTCTTTCCCGCTATCTATATTATCTCATCTGCCCATCTCTTTTTAGGTCTCTTTTCTTCTTAATCTATACATAAATATACAAATAAAACTGCAGTATTCGTTTGTTACGTCGAAATAATATTTATTTAATTGGAACCCAAAACAAAAAGGGGGAAAGAATATTTTTATAAATGTTTGCCTATTTATTTATAACTCTGGACGAGCGAAGTACTGGGCAAGTTAATTTATAATCAACTAGCTGTTTCCCATACCTTCACACATTCGTGTAGAATTAAACTGGCGACAGCTTTCAGACCTCCTTATTCTCGGCATATCGCAAAATCCGTTTTTAGAGGATATCTACTAACTACCTCTTTGCCAAATTTCGTGTCTATAGGTCCCGCGGCTTACGAGATTTCATAATACATGACACAGACAGACAGACACAGGTGATGCCAGTTTCTCTTTTGAAGAACTAGCATCCTTGTCGCTGCTTCTCAGCATCTCACCGTCATATACGTAATCTCTAAAATTTTATCTTTAAACCATCTTGTATCAGTTAATTACGTGTAAATATGAGTAAACAATTTCGTCGTCTTACTAGTTGTATGCCCCGATTTCGTGTTAAGTGATCTTTTTGTATATATTGTATTTAAGTAAGAAATATCTTCAGCAAATATTTATTAACAAGTGTATATATAGTTGGTAATAACAATATTTATAAATATACAAAAATGAAAAATATACGATTATCAACCTAACGTTCCGACAGGACAACGTCTGCCGGATCCACTAGTTTGCAAATAAATTTTCATAAAAACTCACATGTGGTTGTCCTTCACACAACAACTATTTTAAAATGTTTTTACATAAACAAGTAATTAAAAAGATGAAAAAAAAAACCAGACGGCGAGTAATTATTCCCTCTCTTTTTAAATTCGCAGACGATATATTTAAGGATATAAAAAAAAAATATTTCATTTAATAAAAAAAAAATATGATTTGTTATCGTCCGAATGTTGCAAGTTGTTTTAGCTCTTTGTAAAATTGAGCACACCTAGAAGATATGAAGGGTCGTGTAACAACGATGTTAATACTTTATAATCACATTGAGCCGTGGCATGGGACTGCTGTCCGGTACCTCGATCGTTCCTTCCAAGAGAGTGCAAATTCTGGAATCAGCTGCTTTCCTAGGTATTCCTAGTAGCTTTTGAGATACGGATTTTTAAAGGGCGGAATAACAAATTTCTCAGGAGCCGGCAACGCACTACCATCCCCCTGGTGCTGAAGGTGTCCATGGACGACGCCGATCGGCTGTTTTCAGGTGGTCCGTTTGCCCGCTTAACTTATTAAAAAAAAAAATAACGGCCCGCCCAGGCATCGTATGGGCATGTTCGAAGTTGTCATACGGATACTTAACTTTTAAGAAAGTATTCTATGTCTATAGTCTATGTCCATAATGCCGGAGCCAGGAATAGCTTTATTTGAATGATCATGTAGTGTGGCCGGGGACTTGTGTAACCGTACAAAGTTTCGTTGTACTTTGTAGAATTCAAGGTCAAAAATGTACAAACTCTTTGAGCTATGTTTGGATCCGGTATAACGGATAACGTGGGATTCTAATGGTGAAAGAATTTTTCAAATCGGTCCATTAATTCCAGAGCTTATTCAATCTAAAACAAACAATCAATCTTTCCTCCTTATATTATTAGTATAGAAAGAATAAAATATGACTGACTGTCTGTAAATATATTCGTGATAAAAATAATCTTGAGGTGTATATTATCTTATAATTTATAACCTGAGAGTAATCTACCAAGACGTTATCATTATATTAACGAAAAGCTGAAAAATAGTGTTGTTCGCATATTAAAAGTACTTACTTCTTTATAAAACATAAGTATAATATATATCATAACGCTAATTCTCGAAATTTATAAGCTCTTAATTTTCATACACCCTCCCCACACAATGCCGGTGTGTCTTGAGGATAATGCTTTCGCGAATACGAAACATTAATTTCAACAAGGAATGAAATAAATTTGAAACTTTGCTTTTATGATAGTTATATTATTACTAGTGATAACTGTGTAAATAAAACTTAAAAAGTATTATGACTTCTAACGAGTGGACAGAATTGTACGTACCCATAAATTTTTTAATTTCTTTAATTTTTTAGGCAATTTAAAATATTTTCGAAAGTATCTTGCGGGCACTGCGTGTTCCCATAAAAATGCCTGAATATAACTATAGAGAAGTATAACATCTAACGCACGTAAATTTATTGCATATTGAAAAATTAGAGAGGAGATACTGCGTATCGTAAGTTGTACTTATATATTGAAAAATTATTATGACCAAGAAATTATCTTAATGTAACTCTAAAGACTTCTATACTTAAACAGGATCCCAACTATCTATAAAAAATAATTAAATGAAAATATGTTACAATTTTTTTTTTCTTTCCAAAAATGCTTTAGCAAAGTTAATAACCTAAAATCAAAATATGAATGCCTTGCTTCACTTATAACCACGTACATTTCATGGGGAGTTTTGGCGGGAATTACAATGCGCCATTTTGCATAATTTGGTGGTTTTTATTCTGTGTTGAGGCACAGATCTTCGTCTGCATGGTCACAAAAAAATAAAAAACGATACTCAATGGTTTTAAAACTATCTTTTAAGTTGGAGCAAATTACAACTTGAAGCCAGAGAATTTAGTTGTTTATCCCCGATAATATCGTGTAACGCGATTTTTATAAATATGACATACATTTTTGTATTAACGAAGCTTAAATGCTTTTGCTAGGAAAGGGTGGGACAAAATCTACGTGCGGCGGCGCCAAGGTTCCTTCTTTTTCTTTAGATTCATATTTTTTTTTTCAATTTACTTTGTTAATTGTAATTAATTTATAAATTAATTTTAATATCTCTCTCTAAACTGCTCCACAGACACCCTCAGCAATTTAAGCGGACCCTGTTATTGGACCAGGATAACGCTATTTAAAAGGAGACTAATTTTAATACATATTATCGTATTATATATAACAAAAAATTGGATGCTTTAATTTATTTAACAAAAAAAAATATTATTTTAAATTTTATCCAAGTAATTTAATTAAAGAAAGTATATTTTTTTATTCAATTTGTAACTGACATAATTAAATTTAAAAATTCAAAGTCAATCACTTAAATCATTTCTTAATTAAAAAAAAAGTTACCATGTAAATTTTTCAACATAATTGGAAAGATATATTTAAAGTTTAATATAGTCAAATTGTTTATTTAATAATCGTATATTTTTCTAGTTTTTAAGCGAAAAGCGGCACGCGAACGGAACGCACACAAACCCGTGACCGAACGGCACGTAACTTTCACAGCGAAGTTCACACGCACAGTTGCCAGTAAACACTACGTAAGAAGGTCATAGACATTAAACAGTTTTGTCATATCTCAATTCGTTCTCCCAATAGGAAAATATTTACTGGACATCAACAATATTATCTAAAAACAGTAGACACAATATATTTTTAATCATTAAAGTTCATGAAAAATTTCCACCGAGTAGGCGCACGTATTATTCCACGCAGTGAATAACCAGCGATGTCACAAGTAGGGCTGCCTATTCACCGTTGATATATCTGATGTTTTCCCCATTTAAATACAAATCGCTTCCCTCTAGAATAAGATATCATGTTTATTACAAATGACGTCGTTACATTTAATGACGATAACACACTTGTTTATTTTGTTTGCTCCACCAGCGAAATTTGTGTATTCGTGAATACTAGTTGGTTATGTATAAGAATATTTTATATCACTGTGTTTTGAGATTATAGCAAGTTTTACTGGTTTTAAAAGCTACATAATTACTCTAAAGCTAGATTTGATATTGTTTAAGTAAATACGTATTGATTCTTTTATTCGGACGACCATTTTATTTAGGATCTGTTACAATTTCTGCCTTTGTAAAACTTTAATTTAAAATAGAGACTACCAAACTATATACAGTAAAAAATAAAATATTTTGTTTATCTTGGGACTTTTCAATCCTGTGAGAGTAATCAATTAATGATTTAATCTAAATAACCTCTAGTATGAGTTTAATATACTCTACCTTTATAGATAGGGTAACTATGCATAATATACTAGGTACGAATTCGTGGGGCCTTCTAGTCCTATAATAAAATGGTTTAATATTCCGAGCATATATGTATTTATAAACGAACTTGCCTTGGATAAATTATCAGTAACATTCAAATACTTAATCATATTGTGTTACTTTAATAAACCTACAATTTTATGAATAAATGTGTTGAACAAACTGACAGCAAATATTTTTATAATCCATAATGCCAAACTATATGAATATCATGGTTGATATTCATGTAGTTTGGCAATATATTCTTGCCCTTTTACTTGTCTTGGGCATAATTCAGTAATGTTGTATATGCTTTGGTAATATGTAGTAATTCCAACAATCCAAAAGAATGTACCTAGTACTTTAAGAGAAATATTTTTTTTTTATTACACTTTTAATACCCAGATAACTATATCTCAATTTATATATGATGTTTTTTTTTTTCGAAACTACACTGTAACATATAATATTCTTGCCATACATTTAAATATCCGAGATAGGCGTAACTTTCAAAATAATTTAAGGTGACTCTCACCAAACCTATAAACCGCTTTGAATATCGGCGGATTCTTAATTTATGTTATTTAAAAACGTAATATAAATCATGTTTATACAAAATTCCAGGAAGCTAAATATTATTTTTTTATATTAGCGTAGTTTTCTAAAATATTTGCAGTACCTTATTGTTTTAAAGAGGTTTGCCATACATGTCTGGAGATGCCATACTTTAGGATCGTAATATTACTACATCCTCTACAATCTAAGCGGACCCTTTAACCCTGATAACGTTAGGAAGAAGAAGAAGAATTTTCTTTGATTCGTTTTAATCGCAGTCGCGTGAATCAGCTAGAAATATTATATTTTTACGATACCAATAGAAAAAGGAATTAAAACTAGGTAGCGGTTATGCAAAACACTATTCCAATATCCTATAGGGAATATTGGAATAGCCAAATTGCCATATTTTCGATGTGTGGACAGTTTTTGGTTTTTAAAAACCTAAAAAACAAGAGCGACATCAAATATTTTACATGGCCGACAGACAGGCTTTATTTTTATTCGCGTGAGCGGAAAGTTGGTAGAAAATGTGTGGAAAAAGATTTTTTCATTTTTATGCCCGCATAATAGGCACGGATGACATTTATGTATATACGTCGACTGTAAAGGTAAATATTTACACTTAAGAGAGATCGTAGCTTAATTAGTGGCTCGCAATTAGTCGATTGTTAGGTTAAGCAGTTTTAACCGCTTCCGGGTGATGGGTGGGTGATCCATTCTAACAGTGGGTCGCGGTTAATATTATTCTTGAGATTTTTGAGATTGTGGGGATGACGTCAAACGGTAGTCAGTTTGAGGTAGTTCTTTTCTATTCGAATTCAGAATGTGACAGTAAGATTTCACCTTAAGCGTCAACGTCACCATTTGTCAGAAAGAAGCAATGTCACGGTTGACGTTAGTCTGATAACAAAATAAAAAATCGACGTCCTTTTCACATACACCTCCTTGATTGACTTCCATAGTGATCGATTTTATGCTAATGATATCCAACGTGTGATGAGTAGCAATTTAAACTTAATAAACGGTTCTACTTAATATCTTTAACAAAACTTTCCGCACGATTTGTCAAGTTAAACACCAAGCCTTGCAAAAAATATGTATCGCATAACATGCGTTTTTTCATTGTAATGACAAAGTAAAACCGATATCGAAATAATATATAGACGCGAGACATTAAATTTAACCGTAAATCCTTTCTACTAAGCTGAAGAAATCCGGTCGAATTCGGTCAAGTTCTATGGTTTTCAATATTCGTGTAGAGTTCCCATTATCGTTATATTATCTATATGGACACAGAGTAATAGTAATCATCATCAACTATTTATGATGTACGATCATTTTATCGTTCGTATCATAACGATTCATCGTAATCAGATGATACATACTATCTGATTACGATGAAAAAAGGTGAGTTGTTATTTTCGAATTTCACTTTTGCTAATTAATATTTAAAAAAATACCGTTCAGCCAATTTTAATCAATCTCTGGAAATGTCTTGACCCTGGTGAACGCAGCCATAGGCTTTGAAGCTTAAAATATTTACAGCTTAAAGTATTATTTTTTATGTTATTTGATTTTTTACCAAAAAATATACATTTAATATCAAATCAAATCAAATCATTTTTATTTGCAAAATTGTAGGTTTACATTGGTGTACATTAAAAATAAAATAATTCGCTCCTGCACACAGTGACAAATGCCAAACGATACTTTAATAACCTATACTTTAGAGTAATATAAAAAGTATTCTGTCTGAACTGAAAACCAAATAAAAACAGGCGTTGAGCTAATTGCTGTATTTATAAAAAGATACTAATTTAATAATATATGATTGAATGATTTCCAATCTTATTTGTATCGTTAATTGGTCTGCGGAGTGTTCCATTCATTAATTCCTCCATTCGTTTCACTTTGAGTGTTTTATGGAGGTATTTGCCTTGTTTTACGTTTCTTAGGGGCTCGCTTTGCGCAGTTCTGAATATTTATTGTTTTGTTAGTAATTTCTTTTTGAGATTCAAATGGGGTTGTTTAATTCACAAATGTTGATATTTGTTGGAGGAAAATTATTTATTTGGGCGAATGTTGCTTGGTTATTTCTGCTCGAACGTTTGTCGGCTAAACAGAGTTTATCTTTTTGCTATCTACATGCAAATTTTACAAGATTGAAATAAAATATAGCAAAAACGAAAGTCTCAAAGACTTTCCAAGCTTATATTACAAATTGCCAAAGAGTACGTATAATAGGAAAATGCAATTTTTAAGGAATTAGCACAACATCCATTTCAAATAGAAACGACCTTCGGTCGATCTTCAAGTAGAGTGGAATATTAATTTTTTTAACACACCTACGCAACTGCGAGCCTTGCATTGCTGACCCGTTGGCGCAGTGGGCAGTGACCCTGCCTTCTGCTCCGGGGGCCGTGGGAATTGTTCGGACTGATACCGGCAGCTGAATTTCATCATAGGACATCCCGCCAAAATTTAAAATTCCACCCTCATTACCTCGATGTCCTAAAGTCCACAACTGTGCGTTTTTCTAGAAACTTTTTGCCTCGCACAATTTCTCCGTGGAAACAGTTGCCAGTTTCGGTATTTCCGAAAGGATACGACTTAGGGACCTTCAAGAAAAGAGCATACTCATTTTCAAAGGCCAGCAACGCATCTGCGAGCCCTCTGGTAATGCAGTCATCCATGGGCGTCGGTATTCACATAGGTGAACCGCCTGCACGTTTGCTCCTTGTTTTATAAAGGAAAAAAAACGAAACATAACGTTATATTAATTTCTTCTGACGTATATTTGGTTTGTCGTTGCGGAGCTTGTCAAGTATTTTTCAAATTGTGGTTTTAATTTTCTGTTTGTAATTCCGATATAATCTCTGAGATATACATTTTTTATTTTTATTAGAATATCAACTTTAACTATTTGCGTGCAACATTATTTTTGTTAATTATTTTTAATGTCACAAAAAATACAATCATCACAATTAAAATATTCATACATTTTTAATAATAATGGAAAAAATTTAATCTTTTATACAAATAAAAATGAATTTCCAATATCTATATACCAAATTCCGCGCAAAGAAAATAAAAATCTTCTACACATAATAAAACCACCGAACTCACGCGAGCCAAGTCGCGAGAATCAGCTAGTAAGATATAATGCCATATACTCGATACGTGGGCTATCTAACACTAAAAATAATTTCAAATTGGACCAGTAGTTCCTCAGATTAGCACGTCCAAGAGAACAAACTCTTCAGCTTTATATATTATTAAAGATATAGAATATATTATATATTTTTTATCTTTATAATAGAAGTATTGATGCACGGTGTCGTATAAATTATTTTTTTGAATTTTATGTCGTTTTTTACGTTTTGCATTACCAAATACTCCCATTCATTTCAGCTTGGAAATATAATAAGGCCTACTTCAGTACTTCTGTTCCTTTTCGTGGCAAATAGCCTTTTGTCTTTTGACGGTAATAGATTTCATCGTTTGCCACTTCGACTTGTGGAATCGTGGAAATGCTTTTGTGATGTTAAAAGCGCTTTTGTGTACTTCGCGTTCATTGTTAAAGTTTATACCTTTTTTTACCAGGCGGTTTATTTGTAAGGACCATTGTGACATTTTCAATCGTCAGTTTTTATATGACAGAGTAATATATTGTTGTATGTGTAATTTATTGATAATTTAATATTATTGTTGTATGTGTAATTTATTGATAATTTAATATTATTGTTGTATGTGTAATTTATTGATAATTTAATATTATTG
>JANCMC010009603.1:9843737-9881549 GCA_024363005.1 Charaxes varanes
GATATATAATATATCAGACAAAATGTCAGACAAAGGCGGTCGGCCTGCTGGAATCAGTCAGCGGCTTAAGATAACACCGCTCCCTGATTTCATTGTTACAATTGTGGACATAAACCGAATTTCCACGAAAACGTTTCTTTGTAAACTTTTAAATAACACCCAGTTACCGTTACCGAGAAATGTAATCAAAGTTCTATTACAACATAGCTGTATTTACTATGTCTTTGACATGATCTATAACATCTTTCCCCATACTTATGTCATCACTTTATCATACACGTCCGATTGTGTAAACATTTTTTGCAACATTGCTTTGGAACATTTTTATTTCTTTAAGGCACTTGTAAGCGCTTACGTTAATATGAAAAGCGTATTAAAGCCAATTGTTATTAAAATAACTTAGAAGTTAAAAAATAAGTGCAAAATAATCGTATAAAATCATGCCCTTAGTTATCATGTATTTAAGACATATTATGAAGTTGTTTACTGCTGTAGAATGCATCGTTTTTTTTTATTGTTTTCTAGCAGACCCGACAGAAGCTGTTCTGCCCGAACGCTGGAATTACAATTTACTATATTCTATTATCCTATAATATTTTCCCGTATCCATTCCCTTTCCCGGTCCCGTTTCATAATGGTTCACTTTTTTGGCGTTAGTGGCTTAAACGAAAGATAGACATATGCTTTCGCGGGTTTTTTTGTAGAACTACTTAAGATAAACATTTCCTTTATACACTATATACGTGTAACTCTAACGGTTTTTGCAGCGCACGTCAGAGTAGTTATGAGACGGCAAAATTTTCTCCTACTTACTTGACATTTATCTTTATATTTTGGATAGTTTATAAAATATCTTTATAAGTCTATGCGTTATACTATATTATTGTAGATTTTCATTAAACTCCTTTCAGTAGTTTTTCGTGAAAGAGCGTCAAACATACATCCATACATTTATGTGTAAAAACTTTCGCGTTTATAATATCAGTAGGATAGGGGACTAGTAGAGAATATTTTTTGGTAAGAAATGGCTGAATGAAGATCAATCAACGTGATCGATGTAAGAAAAAAATTATCCTGGCAAATGTGAGTCAGACTTACGCAATAAGGATTCCGTAATACTATACCAAGTTATTTAATTTATACCTTTCATAAGATTTTTTTAATTTGACATTCATTCTTTTTTTTTACAAATTTACGGTTTTTGGAAATTTTACCATACTTGTGCTACAAGATATAGCTGTTTGCCAAATTTCATGATTCTAGGTCAACGGGAAGTACCCTATAGGTTTTGGTTCTCTTTGCTAATGTATGTGAAATGTGACATAATTGGCCATATCTTTTGATTGGGTACACTTTGTGCGTTGATTTTGCATCTAGGCATCGCAAACCTCAGTATTTGGTATTAATATCAACTTTATATATACGCGTTTCTGAGAAAATGGGTCTTGACAGAGAAACAGACGGTCGGACAACGAAGTGATCTTATAATGGAACCTTTTTTCGTTTAGAGGTACGGAACCCTGAAAAAGACAAACTTAACGTAAGAAGAGTCACCTGTTTTATTCGATCGAAAAATGAATTAAAATAGATGATTGATGGTTTTAATGATTGATGTCAATGAATTTTTCTTCAGAGTAATTTTGTAATAATGTTTGTTTTTTACTTTTTTAATAAAAAAACATAAGCTAGGTTGGAGTGAGCTTTAAGCAGATATGCCAATAAAAAGTGACAAATTGAGTCAGTATTGTTCAGACATTTTATTGTAACAGACATTTTTTTGTCATATCTTTCGTTATTCACTTAAATGGAAATAATGATTTACTGAAATGTTAATTTATTTTTCCTCGAATATTTTTTGAGAACAGACAACAGCAACGGTATCCAACAGGATAAGATGCCTTAGCGGCTCTTCACGAGGGGCCAATTTACGTTTTTGCCAAGCGATATGGACCCTACTACACCTATAACATGTACATTTTCAGTTAAAAATACACGGTAACACCTTGAAATTAAGCGCTTTAAGCGGCTGGAATGGCGATAAATAGCTACAACAGGTGGTTCATAAAGAAATCAGTATTAGCAAGGTTCAATTCGTTTTTATTGAGTACTTCCCGTTAGTACGTAACCATTCAGTATTGGAATGTGAATAAGGCTTTGAAATGGCGCGTGTTCCTTTTCACGGATGTTAATGTTACAGGGTATAAGGGTTTTTGGAACTGCTTTATTTGTCTGTTTTATATATATTGAAAATATACATGCCTATATCCCTTTATCGTATTAATGCTATAAAAACAAGCATAAAGACCTATGTAATTACAGTACGAACCCTAAGTTACAAGTCACATAGATAAAGTTATTACAATTAATAATATTGAATAAATTAATACGTGAAAAGAAAACCTTCGGTACCATTTTACAAAAATTACTCGGACGGAGGAGTATGAAATTTGACACAAATATATTTGTGTCAAATTTCATATATTTGTTCATACTATAGAGGAGGGTGTGCGAATGCTAATATTTTTTATAATATGCAATATTAATATATGAAATTTTTAAAATAAGTCCACACGCACACTAATGGCAAACGACTAATAGCCGCTACACTCGTTTCGATAATTCGTTGCGAAAAAACTGTACAGTTTACACTGGGCAGTTTTATCGATACGTGTGTATGAAAAATTGTAAATCAATGACAAACACGTGTACAAAAAATATATCTATGTATATTTACCAAGAGATAAAAAAGTAGTGAGTTAGAGGTGATAATCGCATAATCAGTGGCCGACATTTGAGCCGATCGCTAAGTAAAATTCTTAACGCAGGCGGCTGATAGGTGGGTGACCCATTCCAACACTGGTTTTCAAATATCCGACCTCCTCCGTGTTTCGGAAGGCACGTAAAACAGTGGGTACCGATTAATGCCACTGACTGACTGATGTCGAGAGATTTTAGAGATTGTGGGGGTAATGGGTGTTTGACCACTATATTATATTTTTTCAGTACATTTTCAGATCTTATTTCAAAACAGCTACGAAAGTCTATATCTTAAGCTACGCCGTAGCAAGACTGTAGCAGGCACTTAAGGTGGCTTTAGACTATCAAGTTCGGATTACACATGCACTAACATTGTTTAGAACCAAGTTACACTTAACTTTCTAATGGCTCTCTACACAGAGCCGTTTGTACTTTAAATGACTTTACCTTTTTCTATTTTATAACGCCCCTGAGGTTATTTGAGAAGGACGTTTTTAGAAAGATGTTTTACAAATTTTATTTTAAAGCCACCAGACGAAAAAAATATTTATAAATAACGGAAAATACTTATAAAAGTTCACATAAATATAAATAAATATATAGGACTATATATAGGACTATATGATCACGTCACGTCACGTCACGTCAATTAGTTAAAAGGCTGATTTTTGCTTGTTATGGCATTACGTTATTTTCTAACAATAACCCTTCGCTAAATTTCCTTTAAGTAAGAATTGTCATCTAAAATAGTAAAGCCCTGCAAAATGCAGGAATCTAGGAACAATATCAGCTTTTATCAATACTTATATAAGCGTTTTTAAGGTTTCATAGTCCTACAAGGAACCTTATAGTACCTCTCTGTCCATCCGTCCGTCTGTCAGCCCGCAGGGTGATTTCTACCCTACGATTTCCAAACTGGTAGATGTAGAGACTTGAAAATTTCTATGTTGACAGAACATGTTAAAAGTTTATAAATTACTTTTTACATTTTAAAATGAACTTCAAACAATTAATTTATAACGTTGTACTTTAAAACATATCAAGGCTTGTTAGTAATATCATATATAATCACAAAAAATTATCTTTCCATTAGCAGTTACAAAATTGCTAAAATTTCAAAAAAAATGTTTTAAACTTTTGCCTTATCGCTTTCCCGCTCAGCGAAAGATCAAGATGGCAATCATCTGTCCTATCTACGTCTGTTTTAGAAGGATTTCCGTAAAGGCAATCCAGATTTCAAACCCTTTTAGCATGTAGAATTTTTAAAGTTGTCTAAAATACGGTTGAACGTATAGGAATTGCTTTTACAAGTAAATTATTGGCAACAAAAGATCGGAAGTTTCGATTCAAAGCTTTGGATTCCTGTTTTCATAGCATCAGTTTTTAATCTAAATTTTTGTAACGAGAACATAATTACTTCTTAGTTTTAAATGCAACATTTTTATTTTATCTAAGTATTACATTTATTAAGCAAACGAAATTTAAGAATGACATGTGGAAAAAGGATTATTCTGTTAATTGAATGATACATTCGAATTAAAAAAAGGAAAATACAAAATGATCTCATATGAAGACTCTACTTTTATGAAAAAAAGGTTATTAATTTTTGTAAAGATTATTAATTTATAATACATATATCGTCATTTAGACGATGTGATCATTTCACATTTATACACTTTTTTTGCGGAGCTCTTCACATTGAGACGTTAGACATACCTACATTTCTCAAAAACGCCTGCAGTGTTTTGGAAGTGTTCACAAAGAAACCGCAAATCGTTAAAATTAAACGATCTAAAATCAAAGATATGGATCTAGAGCACAATGCTATCACGTCTATTGGCATAACTGTTTTTTTAGTTATATTGGTGCTGAATGCTTTGTTTGACGTGCTCAAAGTGAAGGAGGAAGAACGTGCTAAGAGAAAACTGAATCCGAACGGGGAAAGGAGACAATCATTAGCTGAGTTTGCTAATAAGAAGTCACTGAGAAGGGAATCCAGTAAGTTCGGTCTCCAACTATTCCAGATAGCAGAATCTGACGTGAGTACAAATGAGGAAAAGAAGAGTCCCCGTGAGAACAGGCCATTTATAAAGACAGACATGGAAAATTGTGCGTCCAAATTAATTGAAGAAATACCTGAAGACCAGGCAATTAACACAAGGGAATCCATTATAAAGCCAATCGGTACGTTTATCACATTGTAACATTTATTTTATTAAGCCTACTGCTTTTTATTCTCTTTAAAATATTTATTTTAAGGTCAATTTATAACAATCATATACTTTTTGAGATTAAGCTTGCAATTTAGTCATTGTTTAACTCTTAAATATCTAAAAAGTTTTTATCTATTACAATTTACTTATATTAAGAACAGAATTCAGAATAAGTAGTAAAATATATGATGTGATGTTCTTTTTAGTAATTGTTATTATATTCGTCTATTTCTTTATTGTACATACTTTCCACAAGGAGAAAAATCCCGTCTAATACTTCAACCGCGTACGCGATGACCTAACTACATCTCGCAGCGCCAAAAACTAATAATTTTATACCACTAGACTATGGTTTTAAGTTTGCGAAGTTAAACGTTAAATGTTGATTTAATAGGAAACGTTTTGAATAATTCTAGTCTGATTGTGATTATTTTTCTCAATCAGCCAAAGTACACTTCGTCAAAGACAGCCATGTCACAAAGGCTACTAAAAACATTTTAGATAATATTAGACTGAATTATTACGTGAGAGACTGTTGCAATTTCCGTCGCACCGACTGTTTGTCGAATGTCACAGTATGACGCGTCGACTATGGCCACGTTTGAAATATTAACTTTAAGGACGGAGTTCAGCACTTTTTTTTTAGTACAAATCCATTAGTTACCGTTTTGTATCACCCTACTGCAGCAGAAATAAAAATACAATTAATTTCTAGGATTTAAAAAGTGAACGAATTTTACATTAGTTTTAAAGATTTTTTTTTACTTATTGCGTCGATATGAACAAACTTTAAAAATTGTTATTTCTATAAAAATCTACTTAGATAACTTAAAACTTTTCACAGGATTATAAAACTTCGTCAGAATTTGCGTGCTTTCGTAATTTAAAAAACTGTTTAATTATACTTATATAAGAAATAGTTATAAAATAATGTTTTAATAACAATTTAAGTTATTGATCGTGCAATTTTAATGATTTAGTTCTTAAAATTCAAAATTTTGTAAGACGCAAAAACGATGTCACGGGTGTGAAAAAAATTCACAATTTTTTGCCCTATTAATATTGAGGGTCAAATTGTGATCGTACCTTTTCATCATATACCTCAACCTTTCAACGACAGTATTATGTGAATCAATTCAAGAAAAAAGAACCCTCTTTTTAATAAAGAACGTTCCTTGAGGAATTTATTTTCGATCTAGAAAAACGGCGAGGAAGCTTCGGGAATACTAATTGGTGCTAGTAATGGAGTGGAAACGCGGGCGGCAGTTAACAAATTGAAAAAGGAAACTTGAGGCATTGAGCGGCGGGCGGAGGAGTTTTCCACGCTATTATTCTTTGTTCGCGCGCCGCTGTTATAAAATTTAAGCTGTCGGTATAATGAGCTGCCGCACACTCTATGTTTCCAACGCCAGATGAACCCATCAAGAAAAGGGCATATTAATTCATCGAAAGCCGGCAACGCATCTTTGAGCCTCTCGGTACAGTGCAGTTGTTCATGGGCGTCAGTAATGACTCAAGTGAACCATCCGCCCGTTTGCCCCATTTGCCCGAGCTATAGCTTATTGGTGCGGACACACTGAAGCTGGTATCTCGGTCGAGGAGAAAGACGCTATAACCATTATCAAAAGTTTGACCAAAACAACATAAGTATTATATCTGGGCGAAGATGACAAAGAAGCAGTAACAAGAAAACACTTAATTGCTGATCGCACATGTATTTTTCACTTCCATCTTCAATACACTAATTGTAGTTACATAAGTATGATAATGTTAAATTATTCATTACCTTAGTGCAGATGGCAAAACTATACTTGCTCTGCCGCTATGTGAGTTGGGCGGGGAATTTGGCTGTGCACTTGATGCAGAACCAGACGAAGAATCTGTGTCACCAGTTTCACCTTCTGTAAACATAAATAAAAATTGGTAACAGCTTTCTTTTTAACTGACTTCAAACAGCAAAAAAAATTTGTACTTACATACAACATGCTAGACACCTACAGATGTGTTGAAGTTGGTGCCATCTGTGTAGTAACGAACCTGTTTGGCTTGGTACTGACACATCAATAGGTGTCTAGCATATTATATGTAAGTACAAATATTTTTTTGCTTCTAATTTCCTCAGTGTTTTGTTTAATAATAATGTGTTAAGAATTATGTATATTGGTTAAAGAATTTCTTAATTCTAACATATTAATGGTAGTGGTAAGATATTATACTTATTGAAAAGACTAGACAAAATAGCTACATTTTAACAATACTTTCATAGAATTAGGTATTAAGAGGATTACTAATATAATTAACATTACCATCTGGGTCCGGTTGAGTGCTACTGGAAGATCCATCATCACTGAAGCCGTGCCGAGCTCTTTTGGCCGGACCTGAACCTGAATTTGTGCTATTGCCTTTCTTTCTTTCTCGTCTGTACAGGTATGCTCCTCTAAAACATAATAAAGTTAAAATCAGTAATGCTAATAAACTGGTATTAATGAATCCTCAAAGTCTCCCGGACTGTATTTACTTTGATGTATAACCTTCTTAAGCTTTGATTGTATGAGTACATTTTCATTTTAGAACTTTTGAAACCGTGGTTAATATATTTAATTCTCTTATAAAAGGATTAATATTTTCTATAAATATGGTTTACAATAGACAATACCTATACTATCTTCAAAAAAACGTTTGTCATTCAACTTTTTTTATTTCCCGTTTTAGTTTCATACTACTGCTAGTTATGTATTTAATTAATTACCAGTACATTTTTCGCTTCATTTTGCTCTGTATAAAGCTGAAATATACTTGAAGTACCTACATATTTCTAGAATTCTCAGTAAAAAATAATATATCATATTACCTCAAGCAATTACAAAGAATGCGACACTTAACAACATTCCAAGAACCAGTTCGATAAAGCCGATCTCAAGTCGCACTGTTTATAAACATATCAAAGGTCGTGCCGATAAACTTTTGACTCCAATCACAATGTCGGTCGGTGAAAAAAATTGAGGTCAATTCGTCAATCATGTGTCTTAATCTTGATAATATCCTAGTATCTTTAATTATAAATAAAATAATAAAAGTCGTTCTTCCTAGCCTAGCTTTATCCCGGTTAAGTCCAGGATCCGCTTAGATTGCAGAGGATTTGGCTGTGGGGAGAGTTAAGATGACCGATTGCCATCTGACGTCATCCTCGGAACCCCCACGATCTCTACAACCTTACGATTAATATCACAGTTATGAGCTGATGAACTGTTGTATACGCTATAAAGGCGAGTCAAGAAGACACGGTTATATAGAAGGGTTCCGTATTTGATAAGCTATATACGTATTTGTTAAATAACTTCAAAAGTTGTTGTCCGATCTCGTTCAGAATAATTTTCCTAATGAGTTTGTAGCATGTTCTATCAATATGGAAAATTTCAACTCTTTACGTCTAATAATTTGGAAATGCTAGGTGGGGGACCACCTTACAGACACACGGACGGACGGACAAAGCGAAATTATAAGAGCTCCTTATAATACTACGGATCCCCAAAAAACTATATAGGATATTTGTTGCTAAACTCTTTATGTAGAAGTAATGGAATAAAGAGAAACATAAGATTTTTCCAAATTACTAGTAGATTTAAAATTGAAAATATTTGCGATTCAAAGGAACCTGTAAAAGTCTCATAGAAATAAATTGTGGCAACGATCGGGCCAAGGCACGCTTATATAAAAGGGTTTCAATCTGAGACACGATAAAGGTTTGTGACGGCTCTGCCTTACATTTAAAGAAAAATATTAATAACATTATAAATATTAAATATCTAAAATGTTAATATTAAATTATTAATAATCATGTTAAATGCTATTGTAGGGAGGTGTACAATATGTAATTTATATGTAAATAACATTGTTATAAAAATGTAAGCATAAGTACAAGTAAGATACAACATTCATTGGCAGGTCGTCACGTTAGCGCTGAAACTATTATAAAAATATCCTTTATCATCCTCGCGTTCGTCATGAAAAATCTATTGGATTGGCAGTGTTTAATTAAGTTTCGAATACAGTGCGTACAGTCTAAAAATGCATTCCTCTTCAAAGTAGTTATACGCCTCTATATATTAAATAACGTGAAGACGCAAACACGCGAGATCGTCAATATCATTGGCGTATAGTGCGTGATTGAATTGCATTGCAATTAATTAATGAGAGGCATACATTTTTAGACTGAACTCACTATAAATCCATATATTATTTTCTTTCGCATCTACAATTGTAGGCGTAACGGACAAATTGTTAAATCCCCCTTATTCTTCTTTTAAATCGAAAATTATATTTTGATAATTTTTCAAACTCTTTCATTTAAAGATACTCGTACAATAGTCAAAACAGAATATTTTTTTTTATATATATAGAAAAGAAAAGGTGACTTATTACTAAATCTACGGATGGAGCATAAAGGTGAAATTTGGAAAGGAGGTAGTTTGTAACAGTAGACATCCGCGATGTATGGATTTTTCGATATGGCGAGATTAAAAGAGTCTAAGGAGCCTCGCAAATTTAATTTTACGTAGACGAAACCGAATTTACATATGAGGTTATAGATATTTTATCTTTGATGATATTACATTTGAGGCCGAATTAGTAATAAATTTGTATATTTTCTTTTGAAATTTATCAAAACAAACATCTTAGGAATTTAAGTAAATTATAAAAGATTTATACTTCCAGCTGGATTATATAGCCACTGTACAGCGCCACACGCGGCTATTACGGAAACCAAACAATCGTTCGGAAAACTGTATGTTTAATATTCCAACATATATATAATTAAAATAAAACCACACTAGAACACAAGAATTATTTCGATATGTCCATCCGACAATGAGGTACAGATATCTTTGTCTTTTTACTAAAATAAGTGATTAGCTAAAAAGACAAACAAATAATAAAATATAATTAAAATAACGTTTAAATATCATCAATCACTTCATTAACTATTATTAAAATACGTAATTTGTTACTATATTGTCGTTTTTATCGAATTATAAGAGTAATATGTCGTAAACGACGAAACGGTTTTTTTTTGCGATTTCCCAAAAATCTTCTTTTTTGAGTTAGGTCAGTTTATGAATAAGCGTGCGATATGTAGACATATACATTGGTAAAGCACAATATAATATGTAAATATAGTCTCTGAACTGTCTTTTACACGTTTTAAACTTTTATACTGGTCTCTAAAACAGCTGTTTCTTTTAAAACTTCCGCGAAAGATATTTAACAGTAATTGACTGCACCGTTGGCGCAGTGAGCAGTAACCCTGCCTACTGCTCCGGGGGTCGTGGGTTCGATTCCCACCTCGAGTCTGGGTTTATTATCCATATGTATGTAATTTAATATTTCTTAAAAAAATATTTGTGTATAACAGGCGGCTGTTACCTATAACACAGGCATTAAGTTGTATACCTTAGGAACAGACGTCGAAATGGTTTACTGTACAGCTCAATAGTAAGTTGAAATATATTTATATATAATAGCTTATTCTAAATATTGCTATAACATTTACTATGAACTTAAATTTAACAATTAATATAAAAATAAACTAATTCTAAATTAAACTAAAAAACATATTACATAAGAAAAATAGTAAGTGTATTTATTTTGTTTATTTATTAAGGACACCAACAGGCTACAATACATGATTTAATGAAATAAAATTCAATTATGCTTAAATTAAATGTATTGTAGACTCACATGTTGCCTCAGCTTGATAAAAACACAATATGGTCAGACGAGATTATACAAATTATTAATATAAAATATTAACGAACCAGTATAACAGCTGGAGTTCTAAAGCGGGTCTAAAATGCATCACAAAAATTATTAATTACAAAATAGAAAATTCCATATATTAAAATTACAAGGAACTAAGACTAATTAAAAATTGAAATTGAATTTAAAAAACAAAAATATAGTAGAACGAAACGCAAATTCAAATTATTACTAACATAAAAAGAAGTAAAGCAAAACTTTCAAAATAGCACACAAAATTTTAGTCAAATTGTTATTTAGGCGAAATATGTTAACAAGAGTATTGGGTAATATAAAATCCTTTAGTTCTTTCTTAAATTTAGGTAGAGTATGACATAAGATATCGATATCGATAACTTTGCTGATAGTGTTGTAAGTCGTCAACATCCTATTGATAGGTGCTGATTCAACCAAATTTTTGTTTCGGAATACGATTTTGGCTTTAGGCTAAAAAAAAGTTTTTGTCGTGCTAATTTTTCCAGATTTCCTTTAGTTATTTTCTGTTGTATATAATTTAATTATCTCTTTTACCTTCTACTTTAATGTGTTGTTTTTTGTTTTGTAAATATACATGTGTACATATAGTTCTTTATAAATTTCTTCAAACCACTACCAAACAACCATATAATTCTGTAAATACGAAATTGCTTCTGTAAGTGCGAAATTTTTAATTTAATTTAAAAAAAATGTTAAAATATAAATAATTCAACAAAACTACTATCAATAATTCAATAAAAATGAATTATAGCTCAGCTTATATTTAGTTAAAAAAGCTGTCACACAAATTTGTTTGTGATATTGAAGGAGCATTTGTTATTAATATATATTAACTAATGATTTGAAAACATATTTAGATACGTTACGATATAATGCTCTATTCTTTAAGTAAGCAAATGGTAATGTATCAGAACATTGAAGTGAAAATAACTTTCATATCGTTGTGATATCAAAAAGTACGTATTTTATACTTACATTTGACTAATTTCCTTTACATCCAGCCCAGTAACAGTTTCCGGGTCAAGTACTAAGTAGAGTTTTGAAAATTCACCAACTTCTTCATTAACGTTATCTTTTTTGATGTTATCAATATTGTGTTTGCTAAAATGATTAATGAATTTTTTCTCCATTTGACGAGATTTTCTCGGAGCTACTGCGACTGATTCCGATCCCCCTGGTGTTGCAGTTGTCCATGGGCGTCGGTAGTCACTTAAGAGTACCGTCTGCTCGTTTGCCCCTTGTTGTATAAATAAAAAATTACAGCACAACAGAAATTCTAACGGTTGTGAAGTGATCCCACTTTTCACATGTGAGCATATACCTATTAATTTTAAAAAGGTCACTCGTAAAATACCCAGCTTATATAACAGCAGTTGCCCTAATAAACAGCCATAAATGATGGTTTATTTTTGAATGTGTCTTTTATTTTTATTTATTTTTAGCTTTAAATCGTAAAATACCAAATGCTATAATAATGATTAAAAAAGCTTTATATAATAAATATTTTACACATGAAACGCGATAAATTCTGTAAAGTCTACATTAATACAACAT
Source organism: Charaxes varanes (assembly GCA_024363005.1). Classification (NCBI taxonomy): domain Eukaryota; kingdom Metazoa; phylum Arthropoda; class Insecta; order Lepidoptera; family Nymphalidae; genus Charaxes; species Charaxes varanes. The sequence goes on from JANCMC010009603.1 coordinate 9,856,055, forward strand.
TATTGACGTTGATTTTCAATTATTCAAAAATATCTTCTATCTTATACTTTACAACTTGTTTGTTTCCATGTTTTCTATTTCTGAGTTTGCATAATGTATGAATATATTTCAATGTCTAATAATGTATCAAAATTCATTAAAACTATTCAGTTTCAAAATCTCAGACGATTGTTATTATGAATATTAAAGACCTTATTACATTTAAATTAGAGCCGCTTTTAGTATGATAGTCATATTTTAAGTTTCAATTATCTTCTCACTTAATAATCTTATTACGCTTATAAGACTAGTTTTAGTACTAGTTGTATATCTAATAATCCCGTGTCCTCTATTAATCAAAAAAAATTGTGAAGATAGGAAAAAAAATAAGTAATTAGGATTTTGGGATTTACTCTAGCGTGTCGGAAATCTGTATAGGTACATTCCTTGCACCCTATTGCACATTATAATGTGCCCCCAACAAATACGAACTTTTAATATAGCGGGTATCTTTAGAACCCGTACAGGACGCTTACAAAAACTCGGACGCGTCAGATTTACGTGCAGATAAGCTTGTATTTTCATTGTCTAATAAATTCAGCGTGAAATGAGAAAATGGGAGAGTCACAAAGTTGTAAAAAAAAAATGTCCTCTCCTCGCTCGCATAAATATTCGAGAATGATTTATTATTTTTTTATTGTGAAGGAAGTACTTTAGGGATTACCGTGGAAATATAATCTGACTATTTTCTCAAGGTAATATAGCTAAAACCAACACGCGCTCCATAAAACCTCGCTCCGTGCGCTGTGTGCAACATGACCTTAACTTAACGTGAACTTATCTTTCGTTTCTGCATTTAATCTACGTAAACCAATAGATTTCCACAGAGCCTTAATGTCTACAAATTTAGCATCGATCCGTCCCTTACTATTAGCGATCGACTCAAATGCCGGTCGCTGATTAAGATATGACCTCCTCATTTCGAACAATTAAATATGTAACCGATAGAATTAGGCGTTACTTTGCGGACATCCATGACATGCAGGAAAAACTAAACTACTTTGCTTTAATCCGCGAATGAATACGACGGAAAATCGGTGTAATGCTGCAACCCGAAAGCTACACTGTTTTCGTTAGGTTTGTTTATTGAACACTTAGGTAACGGCATCCGATTGTATAAACGATGTATTTAACAAAAGCATATATTGTAGAATTTACACTTTCGTGAGCGGAATTCATAGTTATTAGAGAAACGGCTTTTAAACTCACGCGTTTGTTATACCAGGATTGCCCTCGGACGGGTTCGAAACTAGTCTCATTGAGTTTAAATGAATTTAAAAAAATGCACCATTTAGGATTCTTGACGTCATTTAACTTTGTGACTAATCATTCTAGTCAAAATAGCAATTATAAGTAGCAAAATGTTTTAACAATATGTTTAATATTTTGTCTTTGTGTTATTATTAATCAAACTGGAACAAAAAAAAACAGACAAAAACATGGAAGGATAATAAGTGAAAATATGTAAATATCAAATCAAATCTTCTTATGGTCCCATTGGTATAGCCGTATAAAGCAATTAAATCTTTCAATCCTTAACCCGTGTCAATAAAATAACAAAAAACAAAATATTAAGGTGTTTTTGGTCAAATAATTTCGTATATAACTTTATGCAATAAACAAGCAAGTATTCTTTTTATCTTAAGTCTTCTTAGTTCATCATTTTAACCTATCGTCTAACGCTATCATCCAACATCTGACAAATAAACTTTTATAAATGTGTGACACACCTTTCGACCCGTCTGTACTTTAATCGATGCATCATCGCGAACCTTTTAGTCGCATTGGAATCGATATCATACATAACCGGTATGATCATTCAAATGAAGCTATGTCTGGCTCCGGCATTACAGCAATTCAATACATTGTGGATTATTTTGTAATTATACCCGCAGTTTCATCTAAATTAACATGAAATGTTGACAGGTATACCAATTTTTTTATAAACGAAATAGGAGTGCCTCGAAGCGAAATCAATCTCTCGATCCTTATAATGCATATATATTCTGTGATGTGAAACTGTGGGTAGATGTGAATTTATGTTACAATATATAACATATTAGGTGCTAAGCGTCAGCCATTCACGATGTGTGATCCGTGGTGAGCGGACGTGCCATTTGGGCTACGTACATACTTACTGTAGTCTCATACTTGTGCTCACCACATATTCCTTTTTCTAATAGTATGAATAATTTATTTTATTAGAATCTATTGCGATTGAGACTTTTACTCGCTATCCGCATCTATATTTTTTTTTTAAATACTTTTTGTCACCAAAAATGATTATATCTTATGGCGAAATGGATACGAGTCGTGTTTATAATTTTCCGACGTATTTCAAATTTTCACTTGATACATGCATAAGACGTGCACACTCACGCCATCTTGGAACTACGTTAATCGCTGACAAAGAGTTCCTTCCCTCCTCTCATATTCAAGATGCGTGCAAACATTTAACTACTTCGCTCCGAAGTTACTTCACTGTACTAAGTTACAGGTTCTAATTATTCCTTTCACCTATACATCCTAGAATTAAACCCTATTAGTTGTTTCCTGCGTGCGGGGGGGGGGCATAATATTTGGGGGGGAAATCGGTTGTCTGCTAAGTCGGCTTACGGACGGTAATTTACGCGGTAACGCTGAAGTTTATTTATTCACAAATACAAATTTAAAATACAAATTCAGTTTAGTTAAATATGAATTTCAAACAATTATGGGAATATATGTATCCCTGGATATCTTAATAGGAAAACCTATCATCCAGTGGGACCCGCGACTTTCTGCAATTCGTTTAATTTAGTTTTAAATTTTGAAAGAAAAAGAGGGTTTTTATTGTTAATATTATTTTTTTTTGTATAAAGCGTGTTTAAAGAATGGCAGTGTAGTAAAATAATGTAGTATATTTATGTATAATATACATGTATATTATATGACAAGATAAGTAAATAACGTTATAAAGTACAATTATAAATAATTTCTCTGTGATCGTGTTTACCGTTCCATTCTTAATAGATCTTCAGTAGATTAATAGTTTAAACTATTTAACCGAGTTAAAATGTAAACGAATCAAGTTAAAAAGTAATCGAATCAAGTTAAAATGTAATCGAATCAGGTTAAAAGTAATCGAATCAAGTTAAAATGTAATCGAATCAAGTTAAAATGTAATCGAATTAAGTTAAAATGTAATCGAATCAAGTTAAAATGTAAACGAACTTGTGTGTTCGATGGCTCAAACGTTGGGCTACTTACTATTTTCTTCTATAATATTACTATACTATATCGTTCCCGTTCCCGTTAGGAACAAAGCCAATAGACACATTTTTTTTATTTTTAAAATTAATGTGTGTAAAGTGTTTAGCAAACCATTATTTTGGGTTTATATGGTAGTACTGCAACTGGTTTTAAATGTGTCATTCTTGACATAGGGGGCCAACCACAAATAACGTTGTACGTTAAAGAAGGGAAAAGTATAACCCCAATGTGTGATATTGTGTGACAATGGGCAAGGAGGAGGGAAAAACTGTGTTATGTCACAGCTTTTGAATGACCAAGACTTTTCAGTATATAATTATTTTGACCTTTATTAACATACTACATAAAATAATTAACTTAAACTGCTGTTTTCTTGATTGTGTGATGTCACACAAAGGGGCAAAGGGTTTCGAAAACAACTGTGACAACCTGAGAAGGGAACAGGATTTGGAGGGAGGGAGGAGGTGGGGGAAAGAGTTAAAAAATCGTAAAATTCATATGACACAATTCATGGATGACCAATAGTAATATATACATTGTTTCTTTTTAATTAGCGTGTCACAATTCGAAAATAAAATTAATTTAATGTTTCCAGATGAAGATACCATAACATATAAAAATTTTGAATATGAATTCCATCAGAGGTTTTCTATGCCCAAGGATGAGAAATTGGTGTGCTATTATTCATGCAGGTAATTCATTACCTGTAAAATATTTACTTAAGCTTTTAAATTATGTTAAAGGTTTTATGTTTACTAGCTGCAACCTTTGACTTTGCTTGTTTTGAATTCATTGGAGTTTTGATGAATTTGGTACCCCATGCTCCCTACCCCTTGGCCGGCGCTGCATTAAAAAGATCACAATATATTGCCTTAACGTAGGAAAGCTTCAAAATTCAAACCCTATTTTAGCATTCATATATCGAAAAAAATGTCAGCCTACCTCAACGGAATTTTATTAATTAGAGTGAAAACAACAAATTTCAGAAGAAAAAAAATATGTATTTTTGGGAAAGGTTCTCAAACTGCAGTGACCAAAATATCTGCTTACTAAGTATAGAATATGTTTCTCTCACTATAACTTACTAGCTGTTTCCTGTGATTTCTTCCGCGTAAAATTAAATTGCTTGAGCCCTTATATTTCTTTAATCCGGCCCTGTCTAAAATTCTTATCTTAGCGGATGACTACTAACTATAAACTAACTTTCTGCCAAATTGTACGTCCCGCGGTCTTCTAGATTTCGTGATAGGTGGCGTTTCGCCAAAAATTCTTTCAATGTTAGATAGCCCATTTATCGAGGAAGGCAATAGGCTATATATCATCACGCTGAAATTGAATACCAATTTTTTACCTAATTTTACGTGGACGAAATCGCGGTCACAGCTAGTGTCTAATAAAAGATTCAGAATAATACCAGCAGATATTAGAGGTAGCGCCATGCTTGTAGCCGAATTGGGCCGGCGCGCCCGGGTATCAGTACCTCTTTCTCACATGAGATCGGCGTGAAGTGGCGGCAATGCTGTCACGTCTAGTGATGGTGTTGCAGTTACACAAAGTCCTCGGCCACACTAAATGATCATTGAAATGATCATTCAAATGAAGCTACATCTGGCCCCAGCATTAGAAAAAATACAAAAAGCTAGGCAATCATAAAAAATATTGCTTAGAACAACACTAAAAAGCACACACACACACGTATACACAGAAAAAATATTATTCGATGATTTAAAACTGGGATCATGGCATACAGAAGTTAAAAGTCTACCTTTTTTTTTAGCCCAAAAGTCCTTAACGCAAAAGGTCATTTAAAATTTCCAATATGTCTTATTCTAATCATGTTCTTGTTTATGGATTTATGGATTTTGCGCAGATATGTATTAAGTATATATACGTTTTATTTACAAGAAACACTTACAAGCTAATATAGCAATAAGTTATAGTCAAGATAAATAAATAATAATAATTTATGCAAGTTTGTTTTTCGCTAAAATATTAATATTTAGTCGAGGGCAAGGCATAATATAAACTAGTTTCTGAAAAATAGTCAACTAGCCTATTAAGTAATATATGGTCATCCATAAACCACGTCACACGAATTTTACGATTTTTTAACTACTCCTCCCCATCTTCATCATTGGTTGTCACAATTTTGAACACCACCCCCCTCCCCCTCTTTGTGTATAATCAAGAAAACCGCAATTTTTTGGAATTATTTTATATAGTATATTAAAATAAGACAAAATAATAATAATTTTGGAATGTGACTGTATGGTGGTCTCTCCTTTAACGGAATTTATACCAAATGATTACCTTTTCACAAATGTAAATGTACTGTTAACACCATTTAAATACAACAATAGGCAGTATTTTATTAAATCATAGGACGACAAACTAATGGCCGCCGTGTTTCATTCGCTACACAACGCACCAGTTATTTTTCGTCACCCCCAGGGGGAGAAAACGTCGGTGCTGTAAATTTTAACGATGTTGTACTTTTCCTTTTCATTTTTATTTTCAAAAAGTAACCTGTACTTTTCTCAAATCCATGACAGGCAAGTAAATATAAATTTGTCTATATATTAATTCGTGTAGTGAAAACATTCGCTAACACTTTACGATAATTGTGCAAACAGAAGAAGATGAAATTTAACACAATTATAGTTTATATAATCTGCTATATAGAAGATGTAGTGCGATATTTTTTTTTAGGTATAAATTATTAATACATATTATTATTAAAATAAATCCTCACTCACACCAATGTACAACGATTTACACTCACACATATATACATTTTACTATAAGTATGTGCCAATCTTCAATCTTCATCACGACGGTAAATATATTAATTGTCTAAATTACAATATCGTTGTACAATTAAAATTTTATATATCGTATTACGCATCGGCATATAGTACGCAAATCTATAAATAATAATAATAAATATAGACGGGACTGTATGACACACGGACGACTGTTCCTAAGGTAGACAACTTAATGCCTGTGTTATAGGTAACAGACGCCTGTTATACACAAATCACCCCGCCCGTTGACGCTGTGAAGGTCACTCTGACCAACAGCATTATACGATCAGCAAAAAAAAGGAAGAATTTTAAAAGGGCTTAAATGTAGTAGTCAATTATTTACTTTGCGGTCGCAATTTTGTCATAAATTCAAACATACCACATATTTGGTAAATATTCAAAATTTTGTGGAATTACATTTTTCTGATCCATATCCATACCTTTACTTATATACATTTTTACACATACATTTAAACACGTTCGCAATACAAAATAATTACTTAAATTAATTTTACTGTCTCCCTATTTATCTATACTAATATATAAAGCTGAAGAGTTTATTGGTTTGCTTGAACGCGTTAATCTCAGGAAATACTAGTACGATTTGAAAAATTTTTTCAGTGTTAGATAGCTCATCAAACGAGGAAGGCTATAGGCTACATATCATCACGCTGAGACCAATACGAAAGGAGCATTAATGAAAAATATTTCAAAATCGGGGTGGTTTTTTCCCTTTTGAGAGCTTCTAAAATTTACACAGACGGAATCGCGGCAAAAAGCTAGTCAATAATATAAACATTTTCAATTCTTCCAATAAATTTGCAAAATTCCTTTACTATCCGTTATAGTGCTGCAGAATAAATGCAATTCTTTCTTTCATAAAATGCAAGTTAAATAAGAGGAGCCAGATAAAAATTACAAATGCAAACAGTCGATTAAATTAACGCGATAAGAGAAAGTACGACACGTCGCGACAGTTGAACAACGTTCTGACATTATTTGTTTTATTTCACGCCCCTGTTAATGCGTAAATAATTGACTCTAATCGCATGTTCAATATTTAACGCATTATGCGTTTATTTATTTAAACAAACGCCGATTTATTTTTATATATCAGAAATAAGTTATTGTATATTAGAATAATATTCATTTACCAGAATCATGACAACCGTCTTTGATCGTTAATTGATTTGTAAATTTAAATGTAAGAAAACATTTCCTACATTAATTTCTTACGTTAATACGAAAATATTTCTTACATACGTTAATTTATTTGTAAATTTCAATGTAAGAGGACATTTCTTACATTTATATTTACAAATGAATTAATTAATATCTAATTAATTCTTCGTATTATATATAAATATGGCAATTATGGAACTGTTTCTTGTAGAAAATGGTTTAAGAACTTGCCGTGGTACAATTCGAAATTTGTAACTCAGCATAACTTATATGCTATGACTCCTTAACGAAGACAACTTTAATTTTCCAGAACCCTAATAAAGTCTCATAGTTTCGATGAAATGAGATGAAATTTTCAACAAAGCAGCCTGCCTTTTGCTAATTTCTTTATTTATAAATAAAATGTATACTTCTTTTGGTCTTTATTGAACAAACTTGAACATAAATTAAACTTATGTTTCTTATACCAATATTACTTGCACTTAAAGTGAAATTGAATAGAAATAAATTATGAAAAATACTATCGCAGTCGATGTTCGCGTCTTAACTCGCCCCACAGCCACATCCTCTACAATCTAAGCGGACCTTGGTATTTAACCGGGATAACGCTAGGAAGAATTAAAAACTAGTTGTACCCGCGTTCGTCCGCGTAAATTTAGGTAAAGAAATCTTAAGGCAGGGAGAAAAATGTTAAATATCTGTTGACTATCCCTGTATCTCCCTTCGACTAGACATTAAAATACGTTTTCGATTACGGTAATTCGGTGTTAGCAAACATAATTTCGACGTCAATAAAAGCAAAGATTTTCAATTTATGTGCTCAATTTAATTTCGACAAACATTATATAAATTTGGTGCGACGCTGTGTCTCAAAATAAATAACAGTAACCTAAAACATTGTTTTAATTTCAGAATAAATCACTTTGAATAATGTTTATTAAGTTTTTTTTGTGTTCCCTCTATTATTATAAAATACTAGCTGTCACCCGCGATTTCGTTCACATACAATTACACTTGCTCGGAAACTCCTTTCTTATCTTATTTCTACCAACTATAAAACACCTCCTTGCCAAATTTCATTTGTACGTCTCGCGGTTTTCGAGATTTCATGTTAGGTGACCTTTTGCTTTTATGTATATACAGAGAAAGATTTACTGGTGGACCATCAGCTAGCATCTATCATATATGAGATTTCTGGTACTGCCGTTACAGGCGAGGATCAACCGTGATGGAAACGATGGGCATGCCACCACCTTAATGGACTTATGACATCACACTTCCACGGTCACGCTCGCAATAAATATAAAAGGAAGCCAAAATGTTGTAACGTATTTCATATCGTTGCCGGCACGAATAATAATAATCGCTAATTGCATTGCATTTGTTAATAAACACGGACACTAAAAACTATTTGTGCATTTAATGATAAATCAAATCAAATATCTTTATTGCGAATTTGGATTTTTATATTAGGTCTTATAGCTAAAAGGTTTGCTGGAAGAGATTCCTATATGGAATAAGCCCGCCCTTGTACACATTCTTACGTTATCTAGTTTAAGTTTACGTCAAGTATTTTATTTTCTGATATTTTTATGTGAATAATAAAGTGAACAAAGAAAAAAGTTCCTAACTAAACAGTTATTTATAATGAAATCGTTACAATAAAACAGTTATAAAAAGTTAACACTAATAGAAATAGAAAACAAAACAAAAATAATAACATTAAAAATCGTACCTTACATGCATATACACTAAAATTAACATTTAAACAATTAGAAAAGTGTAGTAAAAATAGAAAACATTACGGTAAAAGTTGAAATTTAACATTTAAAATTGTCATTGAAATAATCAATTCCTGGCAACACATAATTGATAAAATGCGCAGAGATTAATTTGCATGTAGAGACTGCATTTAAAATTATTTTTCTGTTTTTTCTTTTATTAAACTGGTACAAATACCTAACTAGACTTTAGTGTATCTGTAAAGGATTGTAACTTTATCGAGTTACTCAAACTAAGGAAATGGGATAACATTTTAGCGGCAGAAAAGTGTTTAATTACACCTACATTTTTTCACCTAATCTAAGTAAAAGCTCCTTTAACGGATCGGGTCTCTGATATGGCCGACGATATATCATCTTTATCGTATCGTCGTTATATAAATGATTTTTATCAGATATTATATTATCTATTTCTATTACGACAAAGGGGCCTTCAAGAAATGTGAAGAATGAAAAGAATTCTATATATTAGATACGTAAATCGAAAAATTTCGGCACCATTTAACGAAAATTGCGCTTAACAAGGATTATGTAATTTGGCACAACTATAGTTTACTAGCCCGCAACTTCGTCCGCGTAATATTAGGTCAAAAGATAGATTCAATTTTAGCGTGTAGGCCTTATTCAATAAATAGGCTATCTAACACTGAAATAATTTTTTAAATCGAACCAGTACTTTCTGAGATTAGCGCGTTATTTTCATATAATTGAAGATATAGTACTAATGTATATGTAATTGTAAAATATGGATAATAAATATATTAAATTATTAATATAAGTGACACACACACACACACATCAATGCTAAACTCTTTACACACGTGTATAAATTTTACTGTATGGTGTCGAAGCGTAGTCATGACGACCGTGTGTATACTAATTGTTATAAATATATACTAAACATATACTGGACTATATGACACACGGACGTCTGTTCCTAAGGTAGACAACTTAATGCCTGTATTATAGATAACAGACGTCTGTTATACAAAAATCCTCTTTCGATAAGTGCTCTTTATGTACCCTTCCGTAGTTTTCAGAATACCTATGTACAGTCGACCAAGAAAGCGCTTTATCATTTTGGATGACAGGAAAGAAAATTTTTCTAAGGGCTATTGTTAGAAGTTAACGCAATGCATAACAGACAAAATAAGTATTTTAACTAATTTACGTGCAAACGAAATTCGACCTTAGCGTGGCAAACCAATTTCTTGGTCGACTATACCTTTAATCGACATTTGTATAAAATTTAAAATTCTTCTTAAGTCTCTATTAAATTCACTATTGTAAAAGAACAAATTTTCAAAGTGCGTATAAGATACGATCAAATCGAGTAGAATATAGTGTTTAAAAGCTTTAACTATCGCATATGAGTCGTATCTAGAATGAAACAAACTTAGTGACGGGGAAGAGAATTTAATGACAATCTATATTGAACTTAATTTACCTTTACATACGATTGTAATATGCACACCAGATAAATCTTTGATAAGAGACCAAAGGCGCACGATGAGTTTTATTTAGATTCTCGCTTAGCCGCCACTGTAGGTCTGCGCTTACCATTGCTCATCAATTTTTTTCAACAATATTACAGTAGCAATAGCCATATTTTTAAGGTATTTCTGATATTCCCGTTTCTAAAGTAAATGCTTGTGTTAGGAGTGGGTGCGACAATACCTCAGCGGCACCGGAGCTTGAATCGAGGTGCATATCGCCGTGATGGTATCGTCGTAGCGGCGCTTCAGACCTATCATAATTTCTTTAGTAGAAAGGACATCTAAAGCCGCACTAGTAGGATCATACCAGATTTGACTAGGCAGGGGAGGAAACACTGGCAGTGAAAGTGAGTGTTAGTGGCCACTAGAAAGAGCGTTCTTAAACCAACAAGTCCAGGGCACTGACATGGTACCTTCGTCTGCAACGCGATGGACCCACCATCCACACAAGTGATTAGTTGATTAAAAACTTTTTTATTAATTTATATTGTACAATTATAACTGATATTCACATTAATTTATTTGTTATTGATTATTTATTGATATTAAGTGATTTATTATTAAGTTTATGATAATTTAAGTATTGATTCGGCGCATGATTTAACTTTACAACCCAGAGCTGGGTTCATGTTTCAATTTTGACCTAAATGTGACTCGATGCAAATAAATGAATTACAATTCAATAATTATTTGATTGAAAAATCGACCACTGGTTTAATAATTTAAAAGATGGAGAGAAGATATATTTTATTTTTTATATTTATTGGCTCGCTAGTGTTTATTACGTACAAAATAAAATGGACTCAACACTTATAAAATAATATAGCGTGAACGCACAAACATTTTAAAGCGAACACATAAATAAATAAATAAATAAATACATAGGACTAAATGACACACGGACGTCTATTCCTAACGTAGACAACTTAATGCCTGTGTTATAGGTAACAGCCGCCTGTTATACACATTTTTTTTTTGTAAATATATAAATACATTCATTTGGTGCGTTAATGGGGCTAGAATTTTTGGAGGATCTGAGAGGAGAAGAATGGAGTTTTAATTTGCGGAAGGAAATACCGACTCTGATCGTGGAACTGGCGTGAACCGGCGCGAACACCGCTAAAACCGTCAACATTATCGTCCACGCCTTTTAACTGAACTTCACGGCACTAATGTGAAGCCGCCATAAAGGCTTTCAGTAATTTTAATAGATGCTAACAATTTAATAGTTTCGTGAGCTCACTTGATTTCCTTTTGATTTTGTCTCAAATATTTACTATCAAGCGTCATAGAGACGTACACAATATTTTTACGTAGCGGTGTATGAAAAATACAATAATGACTTTCTGAGTACCTATTTTAGATTAAGTAACACATCATATCATATTGTTTATCCCTATGTTATTAGGTTGCTTGTCGGAGATTGCGTTCAGCCATAAGGTGGCCTTTGCACTATCATATTATTGTGTTATTTGTATACCTTTATCATTGTTTTTACCTAAATGTGTGTGCAATAAAGTGCTTATCTATCTATCTACACCTCGAAAATTTTAATCTAATTTGAAAACCTCGATATCTTATCCCTATCGACGTTCCCGAGGCGGGATGGAACGAGAAAAGACCGTACTCTAAATTAGTTTAGAGAAGTGATTGCCAATTTGTAACGAGCAACAAAAGAGACTGCGCGAGTTTACGAACGAAAGTACGAAAGCTTTATTTGAAGCTATAAAATTTGAGGAGAATTGCAGACTTCTTTAAATTTTTAGTATAAACTAGCTATAACCCACGACATTTACCGCATTAAAATGAATGATTTTTTTTATTTTGTGCGCAAGCCTAACTATGTAGTAGCTGTACCGCCCGAATATGGGTTACTAAACATATTTGGTAAGCCATACATGAGCGGGAATCGAAATCACAACCCCGGAGGTCACTGCCAACTTCGCACACGGATTAGTAGCTTCTACTGGCTTCAAACTATACTTATAACTAGCTTCAAACCGCGACTTTGCTTTGTTTTTTCTCCAACTTTCATTCAAACTTTCAACCCTTATTTCAACTCTTTAAGATTCCATTTTCGTGACAATAAGTAGACTATGTTTATCTCCAAAGTGCACTCCATTCCTATACCTAAATTCATCAAAATTGGTTCAGCGGTTTAAGCCTGAATACTTAACAGACATAGTTCCTTTCCCAACGATACTACTGGTCCGATTAGAAAAATTCTTTCAGTGTTAGATAGATCATTTATCGAGAAAGGGTATTTCTACATATCATCAAGCTAAAATTGAATCTATTTTTTTACCTCATTTTACGCGGACGAAATCGCGGGCACAGCTAGTATTTTATAATCTTATTACAGGTCTACAAATGATTAAAACTTGAGAGCTGTTTTAGTTTATTTACGTAACTCTTGTTTCTTGTGTGTTGTATCCGAAAATAATTTTTATTTTGGCGTGACTATTTTTTTTATTTAACTGTGACACGTAGCTTATTTTTTTTATCTAAAATACATTCATTAGTAAGCAATGAACACAATTGTTACCAGTCCATCCTTTTTTTGTTTTTCCCAGTCCTTCTTTTTTCCCTGTCCCCAATCCTTTTGGTACATTTTCGCTTGTAGGAAGCATCAAGAAAGTCCCTCTGAAGCTTCCGACAGTAGTCTGGCATCATTGAGCCGCTACATCGTTCCTGGTATCATTCTTCCATCTCCTTAATATCTTGATGGAATCGTTCACCTTGCTTTTCACAAAATATAATTTTTTCCCTATATTTTTGATTTGCAAGTTAGCCCTGTAAAATAACCTGACGTTCTGGAATTTTTGAGTTTGCAGTACACCTAAATACATAGAAATCAGTTGAAATTATCCAGACAGAATTAATTATAGACTTGTCTAATCAGTTTTGGGTATTTTTTTTTAGATATTTATTTGCATCATGTCATATACAAGAAATACAAATACATGAACCTAGTTTTGGGTATTGCAAAAGGTGGGGCGCCACAATACCAATTACATCCATTTAACAACTTAACAAAAATTTTGTCAGAATGTACTACAAATGTCAAGAAAGTAATAATTTATTCAACAAATTAATAAAATTTGTTGGTAAATTCTAATCCAATATAATATAGACATATCTTATAAATAAAGCCTGTACCTTTGTAAAGAGATATGAGACTAAGAAATAGTATTTGTGTGATAAAAGGCCGGTGAGCTTACCCGTATATATTTGGTTTAAGTAATTGAGATCCCTCTCAGGTAAACACCGGTTTGCGGTTTATTCATATTATACGCTTGAAAAAATATCCCGTTTATTTGAATTATCCACGCTCTAAGCCCTGGCGGGGTTCTGTTGGGGTATAAAGTTCTCTTTATTCGGGCGTAAGACTGTAGTTTCAAATATTTGAACACTTGTGTGATCACTGTATGTAGCGAGACTAGTTAGCACACAAACTTAAAACACATAGGTATTCGAAGTCTCATGCCACACTCAGTGATCAAACAAGTGTTCAAATGTATTTGAATACTTTTTAACCCCTACGATTTCCAAACTATTAGGTGTAGACTCTTGAATCCATGTTGACAGGACATGCTAAAAACTCATTAGGAAAATAATTTTAAACGAAATCGTACCACAACTTTTGAAGTTATCTAACAAATACGTTTATAGCGTATCAGATACGGAACCATTCTATATAAGCGTGTCTTGACACGCTCTGGACCATTTCATTTAGTTTTAGGTAGACTAACGAACAACGGTTGATTTATATGTACATACATAATTGTGTTGTGTGTGTGTATATATAGTATAATATATAGACGCACACAACGATTCCTGAATTTATTTTCAGCAAAATTGGACGCCAACTTTCGAAGTTATTTAGCAAACACCTTTATCGTGTATCAGATAAGAAACCCTTCTATATAATCGTGTCTTGGCGCGGTCTTGGCCACTTTATTAAATATTATATTGTATCAAAATTAACCAAGACTTAATTATAGTTCTCCCTTTAATTGTATACGTATTTCGTTACGATAATTAATCGAGAACTCTACGCAGAAATGAAATTGTGTTTAAAATTTTTACCATAGCCAAAAATAATTTCTTTTTATTTCGAAAAATTGGAGATAAAATGTGGAGAGGCAATTAAAAAAATATGGATGAATCTATTAATTACATTGGATATAAAAATATTTATTTTATTTTACCGTAGAAAAAATTTATGGTTAATTAATAATATCATATGTCATTCAATTGTTGCTTCTTCTTTTTAACCGGCTTCAAAAAAGAGGAGGTTTTTAAATTCGACTGTATGTTTTTTTTGTATGTATGTTACGTGATCAATCCGTTATTTATGAACCGATTTTGATGATTTTTCTTTATTTGGTAGACCTTGCTTCAGAGGTCCCATGTAAAGATTTTATTATTTTTTGAGAAATCAAGAAATTCAAAAAAATATATACATAGACATAATTATACATCGATAATGTTTTCGGTTACTCTGAAACCTCGCCTATCATTTGAATAGCGTGTTCAGCTATGATCATACATAGACAAAATACACTACTCTAAATAAATAAATAAAATATTTTATGTATTAATAAAGTATTAATTATTTCCTGCTTTTCAGTTCCTTGGTGTTTTTGTAGGCAGATTTATTTTAATCTAAAAAGAATTTATTGATACTTCATTAATTATTTATTATCATATATACATATATATTATTTCTTTTTCCTAGCAGTATCCCGGTTAAATACCCGGGTCTGCTTAGATTACAGATAGAGGATGTGTCTGTGGGGCACGTCAGTATAACCGATTGCCATCTGACGCCATCCTCGGAAACCGCACGATCTCTACAACCTTACGGCTAATATCACAAAGTGAAGGTTCCCACTGTTTTACGTGCCTTCCGAAATATGAAGGAGGTTGGATATCAATTATAAACCAGCGCTAGAATGGGTCACCCATATATCATTCGGTCGCAGCAAGAGCCACTTAACTTAGCGATCGACTCAAATGCCGACCACTGATTAGACCACGACATCCTCCATATACATATATATTATATGTAATTCATTTTATATGCATTACGTTAATTTCTAACAATAACCCTTAGCAAAATTTCCTTTAACAAGAAGCTGTCATCCAAAATGGTAAGGCACTTTCTTGTATGACTATACATAAGTCACTGTCGTCCACCAAAAGTATGAAATGAAAACTGTGAGCCCTCACAATAAGAAGATTTTACTGCCAAACCGAATGAAAATCAAATGAAATGAATAGCAATACGCAAATCAAATAATCATGACTGTGTAATTGTCTTTGAGTAGGAACAATTGTAATCGTCAACCTCAAATCAAGATGGCGGGCGGAAACGCCGAAATTCCCATTAACTCACTCAAATCAAAGTTCACTTCAACCATTTAATAGTAAGTCCTCTAAGGTTCCACTCAAAGATTATTTCCTAGACGAAGCAAATTATTATTATAAAAAAATTGTTTATACCAACAAAGTAAGAATTTATACTAACATTAGCATACCTAGCCATGGGTTTCTGCGGGTGATTGATTTACAAAGGACTTAAAAAACAAAATTAAAGAAAAAAGCTATTAGTCAAAATAAAAAAACTATCCTATCTCTCAAGTTGGACCAAAGTACACATAAATGCCAACTTTTATGAACATCGATGGACTTGATAAGGAGATCATTGGGAATATGCATAATAATACTGGTTTATTTAGGGTACAGTACCTCCAAAGGGAATAAAGGAAACCTTATAGGATCATTTCGTTGTACGTCTGTCCGTCTGTCTGTCAAGACCCTTTTTCTCTAGGCCTCATAGAAATAGAAAGTTGAAATTAATATTAAATACTGAGGTTTGCGGTCCCTTTAAGCTGTAAAAAAATCAACCCTATTATAACGGATACGTTGGTGTCTTTTCCGATTGCTATTGATGGGGATCAGTAATAACACCAACTGTTCAATATTCTTATCGCAGACTGTATTTACAAAGCACTTTTATTTACAACGGATCAATCACTACGTCATGGGAACGTGCCGTCCAACAATTTGGCACAACCTTATCTACTAAAGGGGGGCCGACACTAGTACGCACCCTACACAAGTAACATTTGGTGTCTACGCGAGCGACATAGCACTATCGCCGTCTCTTTCTAACAAGACGTGCCTATCTCGCTCGGGGGAGGGAATTGGGGTTCCGGGATGACGTCAGATGGCAGTCGGTCGTCTTAACAGCTACATCCTCTGCAATATAACCGGACCCTGGTACTAGACCGGGTTAAACCTAGATAGAAGAATTGGCAGCACAGACATTTTTGAGACACTTTTCTGTGACAATAATTATTATTGTAAGCGAGTCTCGTGTGAAATAGGTATTCTAATGACAGGGTTAATTAAAAAATAATAATTGGGTGAAGTCAGGAAAATCCTTTAAAACCTAATAAGGCTGAAAGTAAATAGAGAAGGCAACATTCCATCAACTGAATAAGAGTCATAAATAAAATAACATACGGATTTAATATCTTTATTCTATCATATCAGTGCATATACATATATACGTCTTATATAACAATAGTATAATGAACATTTCTGATATCAAATTAATTTATAATATACCCACATAACGCTCCACTTGCGGATTCTTACGCTACATTTAGTGCCATAGACAATTTCTGCCATACACACTTTCTGCCATAGACAACTATCATCGAGCCCAAAAAACAAAACCAACGTAATAATATCAAAAATTTAAATTTTTGATGATCGTAACATGATGTACATATCGCAGGCAATTTGTATGATTCCGCCGTTCACATACGGCGTAGTTAGTTCATAAACGCCCGCGGTTATGTAAAATGCCGAAGGCAAAATATATATCCGTGACATTGTTATTTAAGCTAGTTGACATCCTAGATAAATGTTTATAAAGATGGCTATCGTCACTGACAACTTTCCAAAGGCAGGGATAGTCCAGGGGATGGTGCCGGACATTCAGGACCTCACCAAATTGGTAAAAACCTTAATATAATCAGCATGTCCAGGGCAATCAGTATGTCCGTAATGCCTGTTTTCAGTCATATATTCAACGTGAGCGACATTGATTGTTATTCCTCGAGCTTTTTCTTCCGGAGCATTGTCAATATCAGCATAACCCTTTTTCTGCGCCAAATTGAGATCAGACAGCACTGTATTAAATAATATAATATTAATATAAAGTTTGTATATGTTGACTTATTTTCTAGCATCACACATAGATCACTTATGTGTTATGTATCCAATATAGTATCATAAACCAAATATTATAAACTTGTGTCTAAGTTTGATTATCATGAACTTCCTACACTTATTATTTCTATATGTTAGAATATAATAATAGCTTTTATCATAGAATAAAAAATGATTACATTGATTTAAACTACCTTCAAAACAGGAGGAGGTTTTCATTTCAACTGTATTTTTTTTAAGTTTGTTACCTAGAAGTTTCAACTGGATTTTGATGATTCCTTTTTAATTTGAAAGCTGCTGCTTCTCATTACAACTTAGTCCAGCTCTATCAATTTGAGGTCGGTTTTCTTTTGTTAAAATTTGCTTATTATTATTATTATCAGCAAATGTGGTGGATTATAAATATAATAAAAGAAGATAAACCTTTTGTAATTGCAGCAGTTAGAATGTATTTTAATAACAAGTTATGAAGTGGTTAATTATATTAAAATGTTATTTTAATGATATTTTATTATTTCTTTGCCTTTTTAATTAAAACTAATTGTTAGGTTAACTGATAAAGAACGTTGAAACGAAGCTGCCTGCATCATTAACTTTCTTTAGACCTGAAACGTAATCCATCAGTTTATGACTGAGCATGCATTATATACATTTGCGTTCAGTACGATTGATTAGGTTCAAATTTGGTGGCACTACAATAATATGGTACCAC
Organism: Charaxes varanes; assembly: GCA_024363005.1. Classification (NCBI taxonomy): domain Eukaryota; kingdom Metazoa; phylum Arthropoda; class Insecta; order Lepidoptera; family Nymphalidae; genus Charaxes; species Charaxes varanes. The sequence goes on from JANCMC010009603.1 coordinate 9,874,569, forward strand.
GGATTAGTTCCGATAATAGAACCAGAAAGTGAACTTATTTTCTCCTATATAAAGGGATTAATATACGGCTATCTGGTATATAAAAATTTACAAAATGTGTAAAACTATTTGAGGAACAATAATGCTTTAAATTTTGTGTATAACAAAGTTATATATTGCTTTTAAAAACTAGCTTATACACCAATCGTTCCCAAGTCTTGTTAAGAGCAAACAAAGACTATACAAAAAATCCCCGATGATAATAGAGACAATTTCAAAATTCCCCTCCATTTTAGTCCTTTGAATGCTCCTCTCCGAGGAAACTCGTTAAGTTATTGCAGATTTATGCTAAATGTTAAGGTGGACTCGGAATTTTTATTGCAGCGAGAAATAAATCTGAATTAACTCTTAATGTAACCAACATAAACTCTTTGTTGAAACTTATTGCTTTAATCGTCTCTATGGGTGTTTTGTGCACATTAGATCCACGAAATTAAAAAATTAAGTACCCTTTTCTCAAAGGCCGGCAACGCATCTGTGAGCCCTCTGGTAAAGCAGTTTTCCACAACAGTAGTCATTAAAGAGCAGCTCTCGCTCGCACTTTGCACTACCATAAAGCCTTCTAAGAAATTGATTTGCTCTTTTATTAGAAGCTAAAGATCGCCAGCTGATCGAAATTCGGCTAGAAATCTTTACATTTACGTACCTTATGCTTATTTACAGCTATATACAATTTTTTACTAATACAATTAGTTCAAATACATTTCCCAATTTAATCGCAATTAACAAAATTAACAAATTTCATTGTTATATTGTGATGTTTGTCGTGACTACGCATTGACACCACATTATAGTAGAATGTATACATGTGTGTATAAATTGTTTGGCATTGGTGTGGGTGTGGTTTTATTTTCAAAAATTTGATTATTAATTTGCATTGAATAGTCTCTGAAACTACTCTGGACCGATTTTAAAAATTCTTTCGCCATTAGAATCCTACTTAATCCCTGATGAACACACGCGACGGAACATTTTCAAAAAAGTTTTTTTTTTTACATTACAGTGGGCAAACGAGCAGGCAGCTACGTGCCTACAGAAGCTCATGGACATCTACACTACCAGGAGGCAAGCAGATGCGTTGCCGGCCTTAATAACGAGTTTAGGCCACTGGGAAGTCTCACAAACCGAACGAAACGCGACAACAACACCATCACTTGACGTGACAGCATTGCCGCCACTTCACGCCAAAGCGAGGGTTTCCAGCTTTTTAGTTTAAAAACAATAATAATACTGCAATCCCGCATATAACACTGTAGATTTTCTGCGCGTTATAGGAAAACGCGTTGAAGGAGGATTCTCCTGCAACGCGCTTGCACGACCCTTTGTAACGCGTTATATTCAAATGATTCACGTTTAATTTTTCTCGCTAAGGGGGCTTAAATCGAATATTAAGAAAGAAATATGTTATGATCGAAATATGCGTGTTTTATTAAAATCAAACTAAAAACATTATAAATAAAAACTTATGCATATGACACAAAAAATAATTTAATTTAATTTTATACCAACCCATTTCATATCTGCAAAAGTACGGAAAATTAATTAAGAACTGTACTAATCAGTATAAATTTTACAATATAGAAATATAATGTTGGAAATACCCGCGTTATCTGCGGGAATACCCGTGTCATACGAGGAATTGAAATCGCGTAATATAAAAACGGGATTACTGTAATAAAGTTTATTGTTTAAAAAAGAAAAGAGCTTAAATTACAAGGAAAACATGTTACAATGTAAGTATAAGGCAATACATTGAAATAACATCCCTTGCCGAAGTGATTTTGTATTTCCGCGCCCGGCGCCGCTTTAGAACTTCTAGTCTAGAAGGAAAAAAACTAACGGTGCATAGCATATTATACTATGCACCGTTATATATTATACTTTCCTCCCTAAAGTGTAATATGCGGGTTTAAAGTATTAAAATATTGTTTTGACTCGAGGCGGGAATCGAACCCACGGCCCCCGGAGCGGAAGGCAGTGTTACTGCCCACTGCGCCAATGGGCCAGTCATTATACACGTATATACATTATACTTCTTATCTCTCTTTGTAAGAACAGTGCACCGATACTACATTAAGAACTAAACGTAAGCTTAGCTCTGAAGCTAAAGCATAAAATATAACTCAAAGAAGCGACAAGACTCTAACTCAAAGAAGGGACAAGAACAAGAAAAAGTTTCTCAAAGATAGTTCGTAAAGTAACCTTACGAAATAGAACCTTTATTTTATCTCATTAACATGGTTTCTTCAAAGTAACACAGTAACGATGAATTCAACATTTTTTTTTTAAATTAATGACAATTGAAGATTAAATATTCTACGCTAATGTACACCGAGCGAGTAGGAAAATCGTGCCTTTGGTTACAATTTGATACAAACTAATTGACACAAATTGTCAATTAGTTTGTATCAAATTATTAGGCTATTCATTTGTGCAATACATTGACAGAGCGAAAATCTGAAACTTTACTCCACCTCCACTAATATTTCCGTGTCGATATTGAGAAGATTATCGATATTAATATCGACATACATAGCAGTATCTTTACTGCTAAGTATTTAAAAAAATCTATCTCCAATACTTTTAGCTTTATCATCGTTGTAAATAAAGAAGTCTCCGTGACCTTTACTTGTATAGTCGACCAAGAAATTGGTTTGCCACGCTAAGTTCGAATGTCGTGAACAATTTAGGTGAATTAACGCAGGTAATGAAATCAACTAGATTGTTGGTATTTTGAAGGCTCAGTGCTAAAAGGACCTCTAACCCGATGGGAGGAGGATATAAAGAGAACTGCCGGAGCAAGCTGGAGTGAAATAGCACTGGACAGAAACATACGGGCATCTTCAGAGGAGGCCTTTACGCACCCTGGGGTTCATGCCGAATGAATTAACTAGAAATCTAAGAATCTAGATATTCGTATAAATTAGAAAATGTGTAAAACCTTGTATTGTTAATAATTGTTTTGCATGAAATAAAAGCCTTTTTATTTTTGTTTTATTTATTATATATACCAAAAACAGGTTATATTGAAGCTACAAGTAATTTTGTGTTCACAAGATGACTTATCTCTTTAAGGAGATTTCTTCCAGAAACTCAATAGATAAGTGGCAGAAAAGCGAATTATTTTGCATTCGAGTTATGTAGTTCCTTGAAACACATCCGCAGATCAGGGCAAAAGGGTGATTGTGGTACCAAGGTATGTAGTTCCTTGGTACTTTCTCCGAAGATCAGTGAATGGTAGAAATTGGTTGAAGGCTTCGGCCTTCTACTGTGCAGAACCAGGAGTTCACCGCAGTGACAATGTACTGAGCCTATACAGACGGAATGCTTGGCACCAATCCAAACTGCTCTGTTGCCTCATACTGTCGCTTTGTATCGATTCGACTCACTGAAACTATAATTTTCGGCAACCACGTGTGGAGGTCTACTATCACCACGTCTAGCCATGTGTCCTGTCTAACTCCATTTTAAGTTGATCACCCTGATTCCGATGTCCTTAACTTTAGTGCAAAGTCGTATTTCGTTACTACGAACACTATCTTGAAGCCTGATTAAGTATTGATTTAGTTCAAAAATATTTATATAATAAAAATTAGTCTGTTTACATATGCGAATATAAATAGACATCAAAACAATGCACCAATTTCCTGTAGTGTCTCAACTCACGTTTCGTCTCGAAACGTAGTATGCAGAATTATTGAAACAATTTTTTTCCTGCTCATTTTTATAATAAGGGGCAGTCACTCTAATAGAACTGCATTACAGTAAGGCTTGCGTATGTATTACCAACCTTTCATGGACTGCGGCTAAGTAACACCTGATTCTATCAATTATTTCCAAATATATTGTCCATAATTAATATATAGAAAGTTATTCTCAATAGCCAATAGTCTAGTGACCAGTTTAAAGTACTCTCAATAAAATCTACTTCGTCTTACTCGATAACGCTTCAAAATGTCAAAAAAAGCGCGTTGGAGTAGAGGACCTGTTTTCAAATCTCCCAACTAGTTCTCCCAAGGTCAGTCGTAGCGTTCGACTGAATCCTGTTGATCTACAACTATTGCCTGTATATTTTTAGCAGGAGGATATTTTCATTTATTACTCCAATAAACCAGAATTATTTCTATTTGAGGGTATACCATACGCCATAAGTGACCATTGTGACTTTGTGCCAAAAGCGTGTTAAGACACGCTTATATATGGTTTCGTATGTGACACGCTATAAACGTATTTGTTAAATAACTTCAGGTAAAGTATAACGTGATGGCAAGGAACCTTTAGTGCGCGAGTTTGACTCTCACTTGCCTGATTATTTATTTAATATTAAGTTTTGATTTATTATTTATATACATCTTGTGATTTAGGTTTTCTTTTTATTTTTATCTTCTCTCTCTCTCTCTTCATTCCTGTATCCCCTAGATGGGGCATAGGGCGTCGATAGTGCATCTCCATTTTGTTCGATCTTGAGATTCCCTCTTTGTAAAACAAGTAGGTACCCTATATATGACTTTTTAATATTATTTTTTAAAGCTATTTTCAGCGATACTGTCAGCAAAAGAGTCATTTAAATGATAATTTCATTTTTAACCTTTTAAATAGGTGACTAAATTTTTATAGTTTAATCAAGTATCTTCTATAAAAATAGTAAGGTGTATAATAAACAATAAGAAAAATAGTATAAGGTGTTTAATAAATAATAAAAAAAAATAGATAAACTTTTAATTATGTGATTCTTTCTTTATATTTGGAACGACCAATATTAATAAAAAATCGTATACCTATCTTAGAAACAATTTAAATTCTAGAAAAGAGGTTAGATTTGGACATAACTTCGTTTCCAGAAGTTTTTCACTGTAGAAGAGAAAAGGTAATAAAAATGCATTATTATGTGTAAACGAATTATCTTCGTTATAGGTCCACAATTTGCATTAACAATAATTTAGTCGAAGTCAAAATTTTGTTAAGAAGCAGAAGAAATACAAGATTAGAAATGCTTAAAGGTTAAATAAAAGTTCATTATTTCATTACTAATTTAAAACTAGTTATATATGTTATAAATAGACATATTGCACAACTTTATAACTGATAATAAATCTCGAGCATGTCTGGGATCAGGAAGTAAAAACAAATCAGTTAAGTACTCTTTCGCATTATCAGCAAATTGTATTGCACAATATTATCTAATTAAATTACTTACGAGTACACATATTATCAATCATTACATAGTGATATATTTCATAACGATTACTTCGCATAATTTGTGTTAAAATATTAATTATACTTTTGTTAAATTGAACAGGTTTTTTAAAATATTTAATAGTATTAATAAATATATTATACCCAATACTTTTATTGTTAGATTTTTTTGTGGACAGCTCATATTTCTTATCAACAAAAAAGCTGTCTTTTATTGAAAAATGTAAACAATAATCATGACATCTTTCGATATGATGATGAAAGCTAGTTTTTTACTTAAACTAAAACCTTAAAACACTGATTGAATATTTGGCAAGACCCTGGTTGGACTTAAATTAAGTTGAAGGTCGATTACTTGATTAATTCAATGGCACATAAATTCCAGTAGTAAAAGCAACTACGGATAGATCTGGCGACGCTTTTGGTGATAATTAATGAAATTTCATAGGGTACCTGCATAGTTCGAGTCTAATATTCCCTTTTCTCCTCTTCCGTTTTATTTTATTAGCAAATGAGTGTTACCGATACTGAAATTTTGGAAATAGTTTTTTTTTTATATCGATAGATATACACAAACAGTTTAGAACCTATCCTATACGTCATTCAATGAAATTCTTTAATTTATAATGAAATTTCTATCAAAATCGGATAAACAGTTTCGAAGATTACCCTAGAAAATGTACGGACGAAACTGTTGTTTGAGTATTGAGTAAATTTAAAAAAAAGGTATATAAAAAACTCAGACAGACATCAAATTTATTACATATTCGAATAGAAAAATAAAAAATACAGTAAAAATACCTCGTGATTAGCGAACATATTTATTTTTCCCGGCTCTCTTTTTCCGCGATTTTGTCTGTCGAAGTCTTGGAATCGAGTTCGTTTGACAGCCTTTTCTCAATGCCGTAACTGGGTTATTCCTACCATGTCCTCAAAACCGTCGCAATTAAGGTTATTTCTACCTATACACCGCCATTCTACTCGGCATAAAAGCGAAAGTTTTGGATCATAGAAATGGATGAATGAAATTTCAGCACAACTGGCCTTATTTTGTACAAGTGCTCTCGGCAGCATATTTGAATGTGGTCCCGCCACATTCAAATACGTACATATGGGTCGAGTGCGCGGAGCATCAAAACACGCTTTAAAGTGCTGTATAATTTAATATTTTGACGTAAAGATCGGTCGAAAATGGTTTCGATTGGATCTATTTACGACTTTGTACTAAAGAGGGGAATAATCTGAGTCAAAAGTATGCGCTGATTGTTATAGCTAGGTGGAGTCATGGCACTTTTATCTATTAACTAGCTGTACCTCGCGACTTCACTCGCGTGGTCCACCACCCTAAGTAACAAGGTCACTTAAGGGTTGAAAAAAAGTTTTGGATAAGAATTAATATCATGTCTAAAAAAAAAGTTCAAAAATAATGCATTATTTTGGAAAAAATTTGGTTGTAGTGAGCCTTCCTCAAAAGATAGAAATATGCTGTCGCGAATTTTTGTTTAGAACTTTTAAAGGGTAGCAATTCTATTATACTTGATTTTGGCGAGACTTTAACTGTTTGCGCAGCGCATGCAGCGGAAGCTATCAAAAGGAAAAAAATGCCCCTATATTGAAACATTCTTCACTGGTGCTCCGTTCCTATTGATCTTAGCGTGATGGTAAAATTAGGTTAACAATTTAAGCGTGATGAAATATAGCCTATAGCCTTTCTCGATAGATAGGCTATCTAATACTAAAATATTT
>JANCMC010009603.1:9886469-9905413 GCA_024363005.1 Charaxes varanes
CTATTTTTTCATTTGTAAATAACAACTGTGTGGCTTGTTTAATTGGACGACTCTATTTTTTCATTTGTAAATAACAACTGTGTGGCTTGTTTAATTGGACGACTCTATTTTTTCATTTGTAAATAACAATTGTGTGGCTTGTTTTATTAGACGATTTTATTTTTTCATTTGTAAATTACACCTATGTGATTTGTTTTATTGGGGGATTCTATTTTTTCTTTTATAAATTAAAACTATGTGATTTGTTTTATTGGAGGATTCTATTTTTTCTTTCGTAAATTACGACTATGTGGCTTGTGGCAACTTATCCATTTTCAACCGACTAAAAAAAAGAAAGAGGAATTCAATTCGACTGTATTTTTTATGTTTGTTACCTCAGAACTCTCGACTACGTGAACCGATTTCTGATTATTCTTTTATTCGAAAATTTGAAGTCGGTTTTTTTAAATAAAGAAAGATTATTTATTGAAAGTTAAGTAGATTTGATCAGTGTAGATCAACTTCTTTTAGAACTCCGCCAAAAGTTTTGTTGACTTCAACAAAACTTCCATCGGAAACAAAAAAGACGATAAAGGTGAAACGAACAACTTTTACTCCACCTTTCAGATCGGCATTGTGCTACGGTGCATAGTGATGTATGTATGCCAGCCTTTTTACATAAAACATCACTATAAAACATCATTCTCGATTCAAATTATTGGTTAAATATATTTTTTACGTCATTACAGTACGATAATCTGATACGATTTTCGGTTGTTCGCTACCACCCTAAATCTTTGGCGGTAATAGGTACATTTTCCTTACGACAGTCGCGAGCCTGCTCCCGCACGTGATCGGCTGAAATAGAAAGTGTATTTATTTTTAATTTGATTTTAAATTGGATACAAATGGATGGAGACTTTTTGCTGAATCCAAGGAAACGGGTTTTTTTCTGCTCTGCGATGGAATGATTTGGTTTCTGTAACATGTTACGAAACACTCAGTATTGGAACGGTTTAATTTCAACTACGTCGTTCGTCAGCAAACACATTCAGTATTGCTGTGCCCCTGACTTCATCTGCGTAAAATTAGTGAAAATAAAAATAAATTAAATTTTGGCGTGATGATATATAGCTTCCTTTCCTAGCCTTCCCCGATAAATTGTAATCTTTTTAATATAGTATGTAAATATATCAATTAATTCTTATGTACTGTTTCTATTCAACTTCTCTAACTAATTCTGCTCTTTCTTGTGTGTTGTATTTATAATTTTTGCACTTGAAACTGCTGTCCTGTTGGAAATTTTTGAGATGGCGAAACAGTCATTGAACTCTTATATGTAATTTTTTTTGGTACATACATTTTTTTGCGCTTGTTTAGGGTATAGATACATCTGACTTAACTTTAATTTTTGCACTTGAAACTGCTATCCCGTTGGAAATTTTTGAGATGGCGAAAAAGCCATTGAACTTTTATATGTAATTTTTTTTGGGTACATACATTTTTTGGCACGCGTTTAGGGTACAGACACATCTGACTTAACTTTAATTTTTGCACTTGAAACTGCTGTCCTGTTGGAAATTTTTGAGATGGCGAAACAGTCATTGAACTCTTATATGTAAATTTTTTTGGTACATACATTCTTTTGCACGCGTTTAGGGTACAGACACATCTGACTTAACTTTAATTTTTGCATGTATTTGTAAATGTATTAATTAATTTTCGATATCCATATGTGTGCATGATTTCTCTCAATCGGTTATAGATATATTCTTCAAAATTCATTAAATAAAAGCTTTTAAAAACTTACTAAGTTAACTAAGTGATAGTTAGTTATGAATACTTTAGGTTTTTCCGTTAATTTTCGTTTATTCTTAAGTAGTTTATATTTGATATCAGACCTCCTCCGTGTTAGGGAAGGTACGTAAAACAGTGGGACCCGATTAATGTGACTGAGTGATATCCTAAGGTGGTAGAGATCGTGGGGGTTCCGAGGATGACGTCAGATGGCACAGTCTATGAAGATAAGAAAAGGTCGGTGTTTTATTGCCCCAGCAATATAACTCTGTTACGGCACCGATCCCCAACAGCCACAATCATTGAATTCAACGTGGACGTGGTGTCGCGGGAAACAACTAGTACAATATAATATTTATACATATGTTTTCTATAATTTGTGTAATATATATGTAGACAATAAAACCTTACGAAATTATTACATACAGAAATGTAAGTGTTTTTAACTGATTTAAATCACGTAAATTGTGTAATTGATTTTATATGTGAAAAGTAAAATATAAATTATTTATGAATAAAAGGAAAACCACTAAAAAGCAAACAAATGATCAATACTTTCATACAATATAGTAGACACCTACTGATGTGTTGAATTCGGTACCGAGCCTAAAAAATCCCTCTAAACCGATATAGATGGTACTGATTTGTAATTTATTACTTTTTTTTCTCTTTATATGCTTTGCTCGTTTTGTGGTTAATTAGTGTTATTTTGGCCATTCTGATAATTTAGTTTGTATACTGTGTCATAATCTATAATCTATAGTTAATGTATAAAGCTGAAGAGTTGATTGTTGGTTTGAACGCCTTTATCTCAGAAAATACTAGTCCGAATTGAAAAGTTATTTCAGTGCTAGATAGCCCATTTCTCGAAGAAGGCTATATATTATCATCACGCTAAAATTTAATCTATTTTTTTGCCTTCTTTTACGTGGCCAAAGTCGCGGGCATTGCTACTTTTTTTGTCTGCGCTGCCGTTTGCTGATCATCACTGGCGGCCGCCTGACCGTCACCGAAAGCAACTCGGACCTCGGCTTGCTGTGACTCAGCTCCCGACAACAGCTGGTTCTCTTCGACAATCGCGTTCTGCAAACCATACAAGGGAATGAGAGACACGTTTAGGGTGTAATTTGTATGATTATGAAATGGGGTGGATGACGTGACGATGACGTGACGATGACGATGAAGGCGTGCGGTCTGCGCGCGCCGCTCTGCTGTCTGGGGCAGGCTGTTGGTGCGCAATGGGCGACACTCATACCGGTAAGAAGAACAGCGCCCGCTTCCGTCTTTCGGGCGCCGCTGTCGTCGTTGAAGGACTCGAGGTGGCCTCGTCTTCGTCATCATCATCGTCGTCGTCATCATCATCATCTAGCTCCACGGTCCCGCTGTTGCTGCGGCCGCTGTTGTTGTTGTTGCCTAAAAAGGCGCGAAGCACCACAGGCCCGAATACCTTCAGCACCATGCTCGTGATCTCCTGTACCTTCTGTTCGATTATCTAGAACATACACCGCCCTTAACGTACCGTCATTGCTGCTCATAAATTAATGCGCAAAAGCATACAACTATATTTATGTGTCGTAACTTGTTAGTAGAAAATATATAAAGCGTGCAAAGATCTACAATTCTTTAAGTGCATGTGCTAGCAATAGATATATATTAAGGTATTTTTAAGGAGTATTTATCTCAGAACAGATTAGCAAAAAGTATTTGAAAAAAAAAACGAAAATGCATCTTTGGGAAAAGTCCCCAAACTCCATAATTACCGAATTTTTCGCTGACGTGCCATAGTAAACAATTTCATGGTACATTAGGCCATATCAAGTTTTATAGAGAAGATAATAAGAAGATTGGTTAACTGGCTAATAGCACACGAGTCAAAATTCCGACAAGAAAACGTTTGCCGGGTCCGCTCGTCTCTAATATAAATAAAAATTTAATATTAGCGTCAAATCTGCCCTAGGCTTAAATATGAATAAATTTTAATGATTAAACTCCAAATAAACTGGCAAAATCAATTACCGAGATAATGACAGAGAGATAGAGAGATGACTCAGTAGGTACGGAGTTCTGCTCGGGGCTTAATTGACGTATATTTATTCAGCGCTCTCTACAATTTACAATGTAATTACTGGTTGTTTTCTACTGCTTTTGTTATCTCTCGAAAGCATCGTTGAGAAGCGTTATGAGAACGTCTGTCGGGCTCAAGAGCTTTGGACCTATTTACAACCGCCTATTGTGTAGTTTTTATGAGTCTGTACATAATCGTATAAGCCTTAACAGTTTGAGACGAGACGAATTTCTTAGCATTCCATGGATTCACCGTGAGGGTGTCGAGTGCATCGCGTTGCAGAGGAAGGTTGCAGTTGTCCATGGGCGTCGGTAGTCACTTAGGTGAGTACCAGCTGCTCATTTGCCCCTTGTTATATATATTTAAAAAAAAAGGGAAAATAAAACTTACTCAGTGACGTTAATCGGGATCCACTGTTTTAAATGACTTCCGAAACACGGATATTTGGAAAACCAGTGTCAGAATGGGTCACCCATCTATCATTCCGTCGCGGTAAGAACTGCTTAACCGAGCGATCGACTCAAAGGTCGACCACTGACTACTGACTCCTCAACATGATACTAATTATTTCCTTGAAAAAAAAATGCATGATCGTATATAAATACAATTTTGGTACCGATCTCATTTTAAGACAGGTTGTTAATTAGACACACAGACTTGTCTAGACAGGTGTAGAGGTCTGCGTCTGAACTATGACCTCTCCAAACCTCGCAAGAGGTGTTATATAAACAAAAAAACTACAATGGATAACATTTAGAGTTACCTCTAACTATACATTTAAATTCTACCGTAGCTTTTTTAAATATTTTTATATTTAACTACCTGTACCCCACGACTTTGTCCGCGTGTACCACTCTTGTCACTTAGAAGTTTAAAAATAGTTTATAGATAAGAATTAATATAATGTTTATAAAAAGACCTTCACAAGTAATGAATTATTTTAGAAAAAAATTGATTAGCATAAAAAAGGTTACACTGAGCCAACCTTAAAAGATAGACATATGCTGTCACGGACTTTTGTTTAGAACTTTTAAAGAGGAACAATTTTTGTTATGTAACATGACTTTTGCGAAACTTTAACCATTTACGCAGCGCACGCAGCGGAAGCTCTCAAATGGGAAAAAGAACCCCCGAGCCTTTCAAAGGAACTCATTTGTTGCTAAGTGAACACGATGTTTATTTCTACACTATATATTTTTTAAACATTTCAGACTCCATACGTTGATTGAACGCAGTCTCACCTGACGTTAAGTGCACGACGATGTTAATTTGTGGACTGTCCTTTTCCAAATATATCGCTTATTTACATCTTAAACAATCACGTCCCAGTAGTTAATAATAAAAAAGTAACATCTCGGACGTTATCTCCGCGGGCGTTTTTCCATTTTCACCAAATTAGCGCGGCCATTGCTGTGACGTCACGTATTTAATTGCCCACGCAACTTGGACTGGCATACGAAAATTGAAAGTTAATGGCGGATTTGAGGTTATTTTTAGAGAAAGATGGCGGATAGGTGGACTAATGAGAATCTTGTATTGGGGCTACTTTCTGCATTAATATTTCATCAACGGTAGAAAGGATGCACGTTTAATATTAATCCTAGACATATATTGAAGAGATATAAATGAAGATGTATAACTGTTTAGTATGGTATAAAATCTGCCATAGAGTATTTTAATTATAATATATTAAGTCTAGCCTAATGCCTAGCATTGTAATGAGTCGTGCTTAATTTTTTTATAGCACGATTTGTTTACAAAAGACAAAGCACTATTCTTAACCGGTATTGGATATAGCCAGGTTATAGTGAACGTGTATAAGCGGCCAATTGCTTCCATAAAAAGTAAACTCGATTCGCCCCCGCTCTCTCAGACACAAAGTTCTTAGTCAAGATGTGGTACCAGCGGGTGTAATCTCGGTGGTCAGTCCTGTGCTTGATTGGATAAGGAGCACTATTACTGATAAAAATAATGATGAATTTTCTTGACTTAACTTATAACAACTTTATTGAAATTGCCTTTGGTATTACATCTTTGAAAATGAACTTGGTTGCTTTTTTGGAGTAAATGTTAATGAAAATAAATTTAAAGCAATTTTATTTTATGTCCGATAAACATGTTGAATAATAAATATTACCAGGAAACATTTAAAAAAAGTGTAAAATGATATTTCGAAGCTTCGTTTTGCTTAGCGAAGATGGGGCGGCTTGTTTCTTTGATAATATATACCAAGTGATTAATAAATTCCTAACATTACATGGTATAAAATGAAGTCGCTTCTTTTAATGTGGTTGTCACCGATAAACAGAGCGATTCAAGGATAAGGTTTATATCTATAATACATTTATGGAATACCGTATTTAGTCCGGTCAACATAGCTTAAAACGTCACAACAAATGTAAAAACATTTACGAGATACAGTTAGGACTATGATATTTATATGTAAACTATTTTGTTTTCGCTTTTATTGTTAGGACACGGGAATGGGAACGGAATGGAACGCAATGGAACGATAAAGGGAACGGGAATAATATTACAGGATAATAAAATGTTGTAAATAGTAAGTAACCCAACGTTTGGGCAAGACAGCATCTGCTGGGTCCGCTAGTATTATTATAAACCCGAAAGTAACAAGTAGCAGCCGTGTAATCGTAAAAGACAATTTTACGATTACACGGCTGCTACTTGTCTAATGGTCTAAAATAAAAAGCCGCTAGTTAATAATGAAAATAAATTATTATTATTAAATTATTATACAAAATTTATTTGTAACATAATTCTTGAAGCGGTACGAATTTCAATTAATTTGTATTTCAGTTCAATAGAATGGACCGCCCATTTCGGTTTTCGTCATTGAAACGTAAAATTGCTAATTAGCAATATTAGCCGCTTGAGGGATTACCGGCGTTACCTAGAAATTAATTGTTTTATGGTTACTCTTTATCTATATACATATATAATAAACCGGGTAAGTGCAAATTACACTCGCGCACTAAGAGTTCGGTACCATCACGTAATATGACTTTACCGGGTTTTTTAAGATTTATCCTTTTCATAATATTTTTTTACTTTGAAAGTCACTACAATTATTTTGATATAACTACAAATTTACGGTTTTCAATGGTTTTTCCTAAACTTGTACTTCAAGATGTAACTTCTAGTCTAATTTCATATTTCTAGGTCAACGGGATGTACCCTATACGTTTTTATTCCCCTTTCGAATGTATTTGTATGAGAAATGCAACATAAACGGCACATCTTTTGATTCCGTATACTTAAAGGGTTGATTTTTTTTTTAATTCAAGGGTCCTCAATATTTAGTAATCATTTTAATTGTAAACCATGATAGGTTTCGGATTTTCCCTATACTTGTTCTACATATATATCTTCTTGCCAAATGTCGTGATTCTAAACCAACGGTAATACGCTAAAAGTTTTGGTTCCCTTTGCAAATGTATGGGAAGTGGGAACTTAACGACCATATCTTTTGATTGTTTACAGTTAAAGGGTTGTTTTTCACAGCTTAAAAGCACTACAAAACCTAAGGGTTCTTTTTTCTTTTGGGGGTACGGAACCCTGAAAATCAAGAGATATTCGTGAAAGCCGTTTCAAAATGTTTAATTCCTCAAATATTATTTAAAGGAATTAAAAATGGAAAATTGGCCGTGATTTCATAATACTTCAAATAAACTTTTAGCTGACATGTCCTGTAAAATTATTATTTCATAAAACATTCAGCCAGTGTCACAGTTTATTGAAAAGCCATAAAAGAGATTGGTTAATTCGCTAATAGCAGATGAGTCAAAATTCGACTGCGGATTCAGCTAGACTTATATAAAAAGCTCATTGTTCTAATTCCCTATCTACAAACAAGTAATATTAAGATCAAAAATATAATAGCTAATATTGATGAAAAATGGCGGCTAAAAGGAAAAGAAATGACAATTTAATTTCAATTTAGGGTCACGGTCGTGACCCGCACCGCGAGGCTAACAAAGCGCAAGGGCACTAACTGACTACCTTTTCCCGAAACGCTGCATCGTTTTTGTTGAACCTTCACAACTTGATTTTACCAGAAAAACAAAATTATCGGCATAAGATGCTAGTAGTGAACTAAATAAACATATAAAGTTTCAATTACATAGCTCTCCAATGTGCTCTACAATTATTGTAGTAAAAACAACCATGCCGATAATTTGACTAAGGTATAAAGTCGGTGAAGTTATGATGTGATATCATTTTAGAGACTCTAAAAGAGATCTAATAACCTGTTGGCAATGCGAATGCATATGATCTCGTCGTGATAAATTTTTGCCTGAAAAGGTTTTTAGTTGATTTATCGAAGTAGTACTTAAAAAACTCCTAAGATGGTATGGTCGGTTGATAATATGTGCTTTAGATTTTAGAGAAATAGAAAATTACTTTCTTATTTTATTGATTCGATACCTGAATAAGAAAATGGCCATTAAAATATTCGATTCGATCGATACGACGGAAATAAATAAATCAATAAACATTTTTAGTTATTCATTTTATCTAAATTGTTAGTAACTAAAGTAGTATACAACACTCTTTGAATATTTTAACTTCTTTATAAGATTAACTTCTAACATAGAATTATGGTCAACGTGCAGAAGAGAATATTGAAAGTAGTTATTTAATTGAAATTAATTGTTATTGGTATCGTTATCGCTAATTTGCAGCGCTGTGAAAGTAATCTGCATGTATTTGGAGGGAGAGACGCACTTAAAGATGAATTTCCTTTTATTGTTCGCTTGGAATTAGAGGTGACTGGCAGTTTAAGAGATGTGTTAAACGTTACATACAAACCACTCTTTACGGGCGCAGCTGTTACTTCTACTTGGATTTTAACACCCGCTCACTGTGACGATATTGGTGTGATAAAGATGTACTCGTTTACCGTTTTCTTTAACAATGCTATAGTTGCAAGATATAGCAGCCACTTCCCAAATTATCCTGGTAATGTTGCTAATATTATTAAAACAATAGCACATCCAGCGTTTAGAATACCTACTACTGGAACTTACGATATATCACTTCATAAGAGTGATTAAAATGGAAATAAGCCGTTATGCAAAAATTAGGGCAATCGATTATACAACTCTCATAGGACATGAAGTTGTTGCACTTGGTTTTGGGAAAACAAAGGCAACGCCAAACGCGAAACCTGTTCAAGTTTTAGAGGGAATGTTAATAAATTGTCTTAGTTATGGCTTACCACCGATCACCGATGGTGAATGGCCACGCGCACCACTTGATCTGTCTTTTATTGTAACATAAATCACATCTACCCGCAGTGTAACTATGCATACATCACAGAGACCATGCTACAAATCGCTTATAACCAATTACGATTTGCTCTATAATATGATACCAGACAAACTTTATATATATATATAATAGGGGGCAAACGAGCAGCCGGCTTTCTCCCAAGTGACAACCGACGCCCATGGACAACTGCAACACCAGAGGGGCCGCAGATGCGTTGCCGACCTTTGAGAAATGAGTATGCTCTTTTCTTGAAGGTCCCTAAGTTGTATCCGTTCGGAAATACCGAAGCAGGCAACTGATTCCATAAGGGAATTGTGCGAGGTAAGAAATTATTTATAGATATTAAACTAGTAATGGATAACCTTAGTCCAAATAAATACCAAAACCTATGGACAACTGAGGCCCTAGCACGAACATTTCGAACCGTACGAAGTCGAATAATCGACAGTATTTAGGATAAACTGTATTAGGAAAATATTCGTCTAAGCCCACAGGAAGTAAATCTTTATCGTGTAAAGCTTTTAATCATTGCTAATGCAATCCGCGTTGACATTAACTTAGGGATCCGCTGTGGGCGCAGCAAGAATATTTTCAAAATCGACTCATCGACTCGAACGGTTCGAAATGTTCGCGTTAGGACCTCTGAACTGGCTCCCATATGAGTTGTCGTAACCTCAGTAGGTCTATGAAGACACTCTGCTCAACTTCATTATTTCCATAAACACTAATAGAAAACATACTATAATGTGACAAAATGGTTCATATAATCACTGTAATTGATAATCACGACATCTTATGCAAATCTTATGTTACTATAACATCACGTAGCTGTGATTAATTCAACCTTTAATTAGTACCAAAATGCACTAAATTAACGCCAACGCACGTACAATTTGTATCGAACAATTGTCGGTGGCCATAATTAATTTAATTATACACTATGTGACTAGTTCATAAGATAACTATGATACTGACGTTGTTATATTTAATCTTGTTTTTGTTTTCCTTGTTTAAGCACCACCTAATCAATTTTGTAATAGAATTCTATAGAGGAGCTGAAGAAGGTAGAGAAGCAAGCCAAGTCCCTCAACACGGAGCCCTGCCTCAAACACTACACGCTGCTGACGGACAGACATAAAAGGAAACTGAAACGCTTCACCAATATACTGCAAGACTTCTTTAATGGTATAATATTTTTTCTCCCAACTACGCAGTAATATTGATATTAATCACTATATAACCGATAGAAAAGGAAGCCTTTTCTGCATAGAACCAAAACAGTGTGGTAATATTGTATGAAATTTCATTACTGCTCTGTTTTTTATTTTGATTTAAATTGACCACACAGTTTTAACGTCTCCCATTAATTTTTATATAAAATATATGCATTGGATCAAAAAGATACTGTCTGAAAATAATATTCGACTCAAACCGAAACAGTAAGCAAATGGCGCTTTCTATACCATTGTAAAACTTCGATACTTCCTTCATATTTAGTGAGAAGAGTTTAAAAATTGCAAATACACAGCGATATATTTGAAAGAAAAGTAGATTACGCACCTTGCTCAAGTGAATAATTAATGCACTCGTGTTAACTCCTCGTATTCGCTCAGACACTAACAAAACACTAGTGCATTAATGTTTCACTTTGAGCTCGGTGCAATAATGTACTATATCTACTCGTATTTAATATCAACCCGCTATTCACGCGTAAAACAAAAAGTTTATTATACTCTAAAGAGATCAACCAAAAATTAGGTCACATGTTTAAGAAGGGGTAAGGTATCATCAAAATATATATTTGTATATAAAAATCGTCTGTACAATTGTTCCTAAACCTCTGGATCGATTTGGATAAGATTTTGTGTCTATATTCCAAGAGTTCGTAGATGGTTTGAATAAATTACTAGACCCAGTAGGTATATATCCTAAATCAAGTTTATATCTAGTTATATCTCAAAAACGGCTTTACCCATTTGAATTCTGTCTGTTTTGTTTTATTCGATTTATTTCTGGGAAGGTTTAAAAAAAAATAAAAGAAAGGAAAATCGAAAGAATATTTTAAAAATAATAATAATGCAGGGGTAATAGAAACTTTAGCATACTTCCAATGGATTGCAAGACGTCTACCGGTTTCGCTAGTACAATATAAAAAAACCTCTAAAGTGTAAAATAATATGAAAAACAAACTTAAGTAAGCAAATGCACAATTATTCGTCATCATACAAGCACATACAAAAGGCTAAAAAATAGTATTAAACAATCGCACATTATGTGAGAAAATAAATTAAAAGAATTTACTCGCCATCCAAACCTATAGAAGTTTTAATTCAAAAAAAATCCATATATGTATTAATACGCGAAGCAAAATATTGCGGTACTATTTTAACGACGATGGAGGAGTATGAAATTTGGCACAATCATAGTTTATATAGAGGATGGAATGCGCATGCTTATAATTTTATAAAATGTGCATTATTATTACATTAAACAATTGAAATTAGACCTCACGCACACTAATGCTAAACGATTTATACACACGACCTCACATGAACTTTTTATATGTGGATCATTTTACGCCATTTGCGTCGATCTTCTGCTGCATGTATGGCTTCATGGACAGGGATGTGGAGCGCTGAGCGTATCTGGTCGGACCAACGCATAGTACAACGACCTCTACTTATTTTGCCTTCGATATAGCCAGTTAGAAAGAGCTTTTCCAAACTATCACCGGATTTTCTGAAGAGACACATCCTATACACTTGAAAATAAAAGAATTGTATAAAATATTGAACCTCTAGAGTTCAACATTAAAAATACCAGACTGAAGTCACTGCTACACTTTTTGATCCCCGAGGCTATTGTTGCACTCTTGCTACAAGCTTTATGTTTAATTCGTGGGGCAATATGAATAGTAGGTATATATACATAGGATCAGCTTCTTCTTCTTTGTTTTAAAGAATATTAGGAATACTTTTTAGGTATGTCTAATATTCTCTTTTCCCCTCCTATTAAGCTTAAATTTAAAGCTTATATTAGGGGTGGGTGCGACAATACCCCAACGGCGGTGGGGTTTGAACCGAGTACCTTGCAGATTTCAGTCCATACCTTATACCGTTGAGCTATTTAGGCTCTTTAATATGTTTATCATCTAGGATCTGACCTTCCACGAGTATTATAATATAGTATACGGATTGTGAGAAAGAAAGTGACAAAAATGAATTTCGTCTTTGTATTTGTCTTATTCCTCGTGTTCTACGTATATTAATAAACTTAACGACATATCTCAACTTCATTTTATACTATGCACTGTTATAGCATTGCATAAATGACATATGACGGTAATATAGAAATGAAGTCAATGCCCATACTCCTGCGATACGGCTTGAACAATTTTTATGAAACTCTATACGCATATTCAGTAGGTCTGGAAATCGGCTACTATCTATTTTTCATACTCCTAAGTGATAAGGATGACCCATAAAGTGTGTTTTTTACGTTGAAATTAAATTATATTACCAATTGCAGATGAAAACATATCGGATACCACACGCAGACTAACGTCAGACGTTTTACACACACATGTATTGGGATTATGTCGAAGCGTAATATTCTTAAGCGTATTTTATATCAACTGTCAAATTTTATTTTTCTGTGAATAGAACAATATATATGTCGTTGTAAGCAAAAAGGTTTGTGGGCGAATTTCGACTATCTGGGGATATATAGATGTATATATGAATGTAAGTAAATCCTCTCGTTACATCGCTCGTTAATTCACGCCTTACACTTGCTTCCTTGTTGTAGAAGGTATATCGCCAATTATTCTAACAAGTCAAACCAAGCTGTCAGGTCTATGACAGTATTATCACTACACTAACGCACCGACTAGTTGACTGGCTAGTTATTAAATAAAATGTAGCCCATATTTTGTTTTTAAAGGCCACCAGGTCAAGTGGCAAGTTTCGCAGAAACGTCTTTCTAATGTCAATGGTTTTGACCTCTTTGCGCTCTGCAATTTTATAAATTTCCTAAAAAATATGTGGCATTATTTAGACAGACGTAACACCTTTTAATAAAATTATATATATATGTGACAAGGTATATGTTGTAATAAGTAATGAAATAGTTTCTTTTTTTTTCACTGTACTCACAGTTTGTAATTTTTTTAGGAATTAGATGAGTGGATGTAAAATTCATATGAGGAACAAACTGACCAGTCATTTAATGACCTACTGGATGATTATAGACGAGTCTTTGGATGAAGCCAGCGATGAAAATTAGGTGGTATGTATTTTAAACAGAATCAAAGTTTGATACGAAAACCGATAAAAATTCTATTACGTAATATTGTTGCTTCCATTTTGTTAAAGGTTATCTTTTTTCAAATAAAGAAAAAATAACCTAGAACACAATACATAATATCTATGAAGGTAATGAATACCTTTCCTTTGAAAGTTTTCTATTGAGCTATATACGTATACTGGCTGTACCCCACGACTTCGTCTGCGTGTGCCACTCTTACCACGTAAGAGGTTTAAAAATAGATTTTGGATGAGGATTAATATTATGTTTATAAAAAGACCTTCTCAAATAATGCATTATTTTAGAACAAATGTGATTAGCATAAAAAATGTTGTACTGAGCCAACCTTAAAAGATTGACATATCGTGGACTTTAATTTAGAACTTTTAAAGGGGGAACAATTTTGTCATACATGACTTTTGCGAAATTTTAATCATTTACGCAGCGGAAGCTCTCAAATAGGAAAAAAAACCCCAAGATCGGCCCAGCGATTTTTGAGAAATCAACAAAATTCTAAAAATACATCGATGATGTTTTCGTTTATTCCGAAAACTCGCCTGTCATTGGAGCAGTGCGTGTAGTTGCCCTACCCATATCATATATAGACAAAATATGATATCCATCCACTTTCCACTAAAACTTTAAAAATAAAGTATTTTTAAATAAAAAGAAACCCGCCTTCGAAAAACAGTAAGGAACTAAAAAGCAAAAAAATATTAGTACTTTCTTAAGATTACTTAGTACCTACTCATGTGTTGAAGTAGGTACCATCTGCATCGGTTTGGCGGGGAACTTTTTGGGTTTGATACCGACTTCAACGCACCAGTAGGTGCCTACTAAGTAATCGTAAGAAAGTACTAATTATTTTTTGCTTTTTACTTCCTCGGTGTTTATTAAGGCGGTTTTCTTTTTATTTAAAAATATCTTATTTTACTTTTATTTTTAGGTGACACAATAAATCCTAGCCGTTCGATGTCGTGACTGCATTTAAAAATAATATTTTGAGTAATAATGCTAACATCACGTTTGCGCAGTTGTGCGTTGAAATAAAATACGGTTGAATATATAAAATTTCTAACTTAAGCGACATAAAGTGTTTCACTAGCGCACTTCAACTGTTTGAAAAGACTTGTCTTCTGTTAGATTTAATTGTCGTGAGTTATATTGAAAGATCGTAAAATCTACTGTTTTCTGCGTTCATCTTGGAACTCTGAACAATTAGGTTTAGGAGCGCGCTCTTTATAGTGATCACTAGCACTCACCTTCGCTGCCAGTGTTCCCTCCCCTGCCTAGCCAAATCTGGTATCATCATACTAGAGTGCTGCTTTAGATGTACTTTCTAGTAATGAAATTATGATAGTTCTTTACAAGCTGAGGTCTAGATACTATATACAATCATACAAATTCAATAAAAGAATTCTATTTTAACTTTACAAGCAGATAGTATAGATGACGTTGTGTTACATGCCTTAATGGTCCGGTCTCCACTAGCGCTGACTATGTACTTCTCGTCAAAGTCCACCACGTTGACGGCAGCTCTGTGCCCGACGAGTACTCGCCGCAGCATTATTTCCGTTGTCGACGTCATATCCCATACAGCTATTGATCTATCCTGGAACCATCATAAATACGATTTTTTTTTTAGGAATACTTTTTAGAAATGTCTAATATTCCCTTTTTGCCCTCCAACTAAGCTTAAATTAAAAGCTTGTATTATGGTGGGGTTTGAACCGGGTACCTTGCGAATTTTAGTGCATACATTATACCGTTGAGCTATTGAGGCTTTGTTATGTCCCTATTTTCCGAATATATCTTCTACTTTATAAAAATCTTGTTAGCTTAAGCACAAGTTAAATTTACTTAGAGGTAGCGCCACGCTGGCAGTCTTGTTGTTCTGCAGCCGAATTATTTTGGCGCGTCCGGGTACCAGTATCTCTTTCTCACATAAGATCGGCGTGAAGTGGCGGTTAAAATTCATTAAATTATTTTTTAATAGAATTATTAAGAGAAAATCGAAGTTGACCTAATTTTAAACAAGATGACATTTACCTAGCAGATATACGGGTGACCTAGGTCATGAGAGTAGTCCGGGATAATTTATGAAACTCGTTGTGCCATTATTTATTTTACGAGAAAGCGGAACGAGTTTCGCTCTTAGTAAATTAAAATTGTGGCGTTTTATTGTAAACTCATATAAACAGTGTTGCGAGTGTTGCGTCCCAGGCATTAAGGTAATATAAGATTTTAAACGCAAGTCTTCGTGTTCTAATAATATTATGATCCATTTATAACGAGTACCATGTAATTGGATCGAAATAGCGATAAATCAAAATTAATCATCGTGGTACGTACTCATTATAAATAGATCGTGATATTAAGGTAATATTTATTTCTTTATTGGGATTCCGAAGCTCTAAGGGGAAAAGTGACCTTTATAGGATCACTTCGTTGTCCATCTGTCTGTCGCTCTTTTCTCAGGATTAATACCAAATACTGAGGTCTGCGATCTCTTTTAGCTGTGAAAGGATCATCCCTCTAAGTGTACGTAACTGAAAGATATGAGTATTTATGTCGCTTTTCCCATACTAGTATATTCGCAAAGGAAATCAACCTATAGGGTAGATCTCGTTGACCTAGAGAGACGAATTTTTTAGCATTCCATGGATTCACCGTGCGGGTGCCGGGTCCATCGCGTTGCAGAGGAAGGAACCACACGTCCGCGTGATGACCAAGTCCTTGTTACGTTAGTACAGCTCGATTCTAGCATCGATCTGAATAATATCGTAGGAACAAGTCATTTTGCCTTTCACTAACGAACGTGCTCGATAGTGTAGCAATCGTTTTTATGTCTTAAGTAGAATTGTTTTTTTTTTTTTTTAAATTATAGTGTTGGAGGCAGCTGTTCGATTTTGAAGTGATGGGCTGTATTTCGTAAAATACTAGTTTTCAAATAATGGCGTGACGGATTAACTATATCAAAAGTGTGGCCAGATGCAGCTGGATGCAAATTGAAATGAAAAGACAAGCTTATGTGTGCAGCTTAGCCGTGCGCTATTAAGCGCTTCTAATAAGAAATAAAGGACTCGATTTCTATCCAAATTCCATATTAAATGAATCGTGTTACTGAAAAAAAAAATGCTGTTCCGAATAGCTAGCTGAAAAAAAATCGATTCCTATTTTAGTCAAATTTCAAAACGCTATGGCATTTGGTTTCTTAAAGAGACCGCCTTTGACGAAATAGGTCTTCTGAATAGATTGGGTGATCATTTCCGGATTTAAGTCTTACATAGGATAAAACGACACTTTAAAAAGACCGCATCAGTTGCCTTCTTCTTAAAGAGCCATCTTCTCATGAAGTTCAGCTATTTTGGCAACTTGTAGTCTTGATACCGCGGTTCTTAGGGTGCTTTTCCCAAACCATTAGCGTAAATTTTTCAGCTAAAATGGTAGTTCCCGAAGATGAGAGTGGAATTTCAAATTTTGACGAGATGTCCTGTGGTAAAATTCAGTTGCCGGTATAAGTCCGAACAATTCCTCCGAACACTCCTCATGATACATGCGTTTAAAGATGCAGAGTGAACCCACATCTCTCTGAATTATGCCAAAGGATCGAGGCGCTCGGAAAGAGCTGGGTCGCCGAAGATTCCTACGTTGAATGCGGTCAATTAATATATATTAAATGGGTAAGGTCGTCATGGCTGCGCTATGACTCAATCTTATTGTAAAATAGTAGAGGAGCTATCGATGCTAATTTTGCTGCTAAAACGTCGTGGGAATCAATTGGATTACGTAAATTAGGTGCAGAAACGAAAACAAAGTTATTGTAAGGTAAGGTCATATTATACATAACGCGTGGTTTTATAGAGTGCGTGATGGTTTTAAGTACATTGCCTTGAGAATATAGTCAGGTTTAATTTTTGCGTAATCCTTAGAGTGTTTCCTTTACAATAAAAATAAATCGCGCTCGAATATATGACAAGCGAGGAGCGGACGTTTTCTTATTTCACGCTGAATTCGTTAGATAATAGAGACATAAGCTTAAGCTCCATCTATTTAACTTAACTTATCTTAATCTGACGCCTCCGGGTTTTTATCAAGGTCCTATAAGGGCTCTACAGAACCCCCCTATATTAAGAGTTCATATTTGGTGGGGTTTTTTTTTTATGTTACAAGGGGGCAAACGAGCAGGCACCGAAGTGTCTACAGAATTATTTTGTACTTACCTCAGAAATACAAGATAATCCAACCAAGTACGATATTACGCAAGTAATAGCAATGAATATTTCCTTTCTTCGTCGTAACAGTTTTGGCCATTCATCGATAACGGCCGTTATAAATCCTTCCATTGTGCAAAACTGACTATCTAATCCAATAAGAAGTAGCATAAAGAAAAACAGACAGGACCAAAGCGGAGCTCCTGGTAGCTGAAGTACTGCCGACGGGTAAGCCAGGAAAGCAAGGCCGGGTCCTAAAAAAAGTTTTAAGATAGATGTACTTAGAGGTTAATATAAATATGCATAAGATATGGTCCCAGAATATCTCCTTGTGTCATTCCCCCAAATTAAAATTGTGATCTTATATATATTTTCTTATAATAATTTTTTACTTTAGAAACGTAAGGGAATTATAAAAATAAATTAAAGAGTCCTAACCTGATGCCGCTACTTCAGCAACTGGCCTTTGTTGTTCATGAGCCATAAAGCCAACGACCGAAAATATAACAAAGCCAGCAAACATAGACGTACTAGAATTCACTGTGCACACTATTAAAGCATCTCTGAAATATAAATATAATTTATTAAGCCTCTGATCAAAACATTTTAAAAATAGTTATTCATAATAATTTCTTATTTTGATGTTAAAATAAGTTTGTCACGCATTTCACGTTAACTTTCAAACGATTTTAGCATAGCTTTTAAGAAATAATTATTTGTTAAATTTTACAAAAATTTTGTGTAAAATTCGCTAACATACCAGATAAATGAAACATGTTTTGTTAATGTCTCTGGCCAGTTTTTACTTAACTCCTAGTAATTACGTTACAATTATTTTAACATAATGGAAGTAATTATCGATACGATACAGTGAATAATGCGAACTTACTTGTAAACGTTGTTGGTAAACTTATTATAGCTTCCCAAAGCAACTAGTGTTCCGAGACCCAAACCGTATGAAAAGAAGATTTGTGTTACAGCATCTATCCATACTTCGGATTCGAGAAGTTTCGACATGTTCGGCATCACATAAAATTTAATACCTTCTATTGCTCCAGGTAACGTTATTCCTATGATGAGAACACATATTGATAAAATATTATGAATGACGACGACATAATGACATATTTTGAACATGACTCCATCAAATTATTTTTCAATGTACTTTTTTATAAATTTTGCAAAATATCAAACATTTCCTTTCTTCAGATTTAAAATTACTATTAAAAATCTTTTATGAGTACCTACGGCTTTACAAAAAATTCACAGTCTCCAGTTCAAATAAAAAAAAA
>JANCMC010009603.1:9905513-9963909 GCA_024363005.1 Charaxes varanes
GGTTCGCCAAGGGACATCTGCATATTTCATAAACAAGTCAAAAATTGTTAAAAGTAGCTTATTGATATTACATTACAGTTTACACTAGTATGAATAAATATTAGAAAAATCATAGTTTTTAACCCACTTCAAAAAAGAAGGAGCTTCTCAATTGAACTGTACTTTTTTGATATTTGTTACCTCAGAACTTTCGACTAGGTATACCGATTTGGATGATCGTTTTTTATTTGAAAGTTCTATGGTATTATTATTATTATTCTATGGTATTATATATTGGTACTATTTCAATTTGGTCTAGTTGTGACTATGTGAAGTCGGTTTTTTTAAGAAATAAGGATTATACTAAAACTAAACAGCCTTCTTATTTTTTATCAAGATAAAGGGTTACAATGGCTTATAGTTACCAGATCTCATGGACATGAAGAAATAGAAAATGGCCCACGCTAAAATAACAATATAATAGACGTTCATCCAGCATGACATAACGGCGGCTGCATATCCAATGCCTAAAAGATATAACATTAACAATAATTATATACGCATTTTATTCCTCAAAAGTTTACATAATACTTATGTAATACCGATAAAGTACATAAGTTTCATGTATGTCTATGAAGTCAAACATATATATGAACTTAAATTTTTAATGAATGAGTTAATGAAAATTCGAGATTGAATTTAATTTCTGCGTTATCACAATGAATGTAACAATTATAAATTAAAGTCACTAACCTTTGAATATTGGCGCAATCTTGAATACTCCCAGACCTCCAATAGTCAGCATTTGTCCCATAGCCAGCTCCATGAAGAACATTGGGATACCAGCAAGGAATAAGGTAAGGAAGTAAGGAATGAGAAAAGCACCACCTCCATTTTTGTAACACAGGTAAGGGAAACGCCAGACATTGCCAAGACCTATAGCGAGACCAATGACGGAGAGGATGAAGTCTAATTTGCTAGCCCACGATCCTCGTTCAGGTAAATTTGATTTGGTCGCCACATCGCTGAAACAATTTAAAAATTAGATACATTGAGACCAATTCTGAAAAAAAAAACTAAATAATGATTTGTTTAATTGTATTATTATTATTAATGCATACACAGGTTTGCTGCTAGCTCCTTGCACGCTCAGTTCGATGTCATCGCCACGGCCATCGTTTTTGGTGTCCATCTTTCCTTTATGTTCAACTCTTCTTTAATCTATATGCTACCTTCTTTGTCTCTTGTTTCCCTCACCAGCTTATTATATTTCAGTCAAGGGAACTGTATTAGCATTTTTATAAAAGTACGTAGACTAGATAAGTATTTTGTACTGCAACTAATTATCTGAAAAGAAAGAATAAAGGATAAAATTATGATAGAAAAAATTACGAAAATTAGAAAATTTAAGAATACTCAATCACCATATTAAATTGTTTCTAATGTAACCTTAGCACTTTTGACATATTAAACTATATTAATGTGTGGAACGGGAATACAACGGAAGCGGACGGAATGAGAAAGGTAATGAGAATAGTGTTAAAGGATAATAGATTGTAGTAAATCGCAAGTAATCCAACCTTCAGACAGGACAGCGTCTGCTGGGTCCGCTAGTAGGTATGTAAATAAAAGAAATATGCTAAATGTTTCATATTCAACAACGTTAAAGAAGGTCGAGTGTTTACAAATAATTAAAATTAACGTTTAATAATTAAAAAATAATTAAAAGTATAACTTCAACCGAGTGAACAAAGTTCTACGCGCACATTAAGTTTGCAAATCCATTCGTTTTTCTTAATTTTTATGGCACTGTCGATATTTTTTAAATTTCCTTTAAAAAAGCTCTGCTCATAAAATGAACAATTTTAATAATTTTTGTTTGTCTGAATGTTTGTTACCACTAAAAAGACATGACATCATGTTTAAACACATTAGTCGGAATTTTAATGTTAAACATTTATTTGTTTTGCAATTTTTTTTAATATCAGTCTTTAATATCCAAGAGTATTTAAAACCAAAAGTTAGAAAACGCTCTCTTCTAACCGACTACAAGTGAAAAAAAGTTATTTTTAAAATGAAGGTAAGGCTTGATTGATAGCTTTATTGAATAATATAATATTATCATTTGATTAATTGGATAACAAGCCAATGCCAGTGTTGTCAACGGGTCCGACAAACACAGCTCTGCACACGCGGAAACAGTTACGGCGATCCTAGAAACGTGGATCAGGAATAAATCGATGGTTCCCACGTAAATTATTGTACAGTTTTACAGTAAAGGGTAACGAACAACTAAATTGTAATATAATCGTAATAATTTACGTGGGAGCCGTTGAAATTTACTCGTACAATGGGATGTTATAAAAGTAAAATATGTATCAGCCTTTTAATGAGAAGAGATTCAATCACTTCACTACATGTTGAGCAGATTTTACGTATGTAGATATCTGATAGAATCAGGCGTTACTTTGCGGAAATTCATGACATGCATGAAATACTAAATTACTTTGCTTAAATCCGCTAAATAATTAGCTTAATTCGGTACATCGGTACATCAATTAAACATACACCGTGTTGAACGCAGAGGTCCTTGCTAGATTGCAAAAGAGTATATGTGTATATATAGAACGAAAGAAAACTTTATTCGAAGCTGCAAGATACATATACAATACAAGCAATAACATAAAAATAAGAAAAATAATTATATATTCAATAAATCAAACGAAAAGGCAAAGCAAGCTAGGCAAATGTCGCGTGTCACAAGCAATTGTAACTTGCAGCGCTGATTTTCAGCTGCTGCCTATTTAGTGACTACATGGTTGCACGAATGTAAACAAAAATAAAATTAATTTAATTTAAATATGAAATTATATTAAGAGACAGTGGAATAATAAATAAAGCTGAGGAATTTTATAATATGTGGAATGAATATTACTTAAGAATAATTTCTATATTAATGTCACTTTGTGATATTAATCGTAAGGTTGTAGAAATCGTCGGTGTTCCGAGGATGACGTCAAATGGCAATCGGTTATCTTAACTTGCCCCACAGTCACATCCTCTACAATCTAAGCGGACCCAATGCTAAGAAATTCGTCTCACATATTTTAAAAAAAATTACAATACAATTGAAACATATTTATAACTACCAAAATCTAAATTGAATTTATCTTTTTATAAAAAAACATTAAGAAAATTAATACAGGGTGCATTTTTAATACATTAAGCTATTGACGACTTTTTATGCTAACGCAGCATTCATGGCGAAGCTGCCCATTTTTGTGTATTGTCTCCTCAGCACGAGAAAGAAGAAAGCCCAAAAAACTGGAACAAATCATAAAAATTTATGAAAACTTTTTGCAAATCGAACAGTTGACGAAATTTTTTTCTTCACACCTTGCTTTAATCTATACGCCTATAAAATTTAATTCCTTGTAACCACAGCATTTAATCATTTACCTATTAATAGGTGAAATGAAAACTTTATGGTACTATTTTGCGAAAATTGCGCGAACGGAGGAGTATGAAATTTGGCACAATCGTAGTTCATATAGAGGAAGGTGTGCGAATGTTAATATTTTTTTATAATATGCAATATTCATATATTAAATCTGAATATATATAAATTACGCGTCACGTTGTTTGTCCGCAAGGCACTCCTAAATTGCTTAACCAATTTTAATCTTATTTGCACACCGTGTGCAGTTTGATCCAACTTGAGAGATAGCATAGATTTAATTTAATTTAACAAAATTATTGAATTCAAGCTGGCGAAATCGCCGGTTACAGCTAATTTATTAATATAAAACCAAACGCACACCAATGCCAAGTAATCTATTCATATGAAAATACAAAAAGAAATTTATATACATAAACTGACAATCTAGTCCGGGGCGCGGGATGGTATCTGTGAGTCAGGCACGCCCGATATTCATTAAATTTATAAGCCCTGTTGTAGAATTGAATTTGAAAAAGTGGTAATACTATGAAAATAGCAACAATTCTGTTAGTCAAAGCATTTCAAATTAAATTCGCCTATCTTTCACTACACCAATTTGTTAAATTGCACCTTTGCAACCCGAGTTTGCAAATCGTTTCAGAAGCGATGTTTGTGCAGCGGTTATTTTATGAAATCGTAGTTATACCGGTAGATGTCGCAGTTATTTTTCTACCAACAAACGGCGTCCGAAAAGAATTTTTTTAATTTTTGATATTGTACCTTTTTACTACTAATTTCTCCTTAAAAGTGCTTTGGCTCCGTTTGTTTAACCATCAGTGTTATATAGAATGAAAAAAAAATAACAATATCTAATAAGTCACATTTTTTAGCGTTCATTTCAATGTTCAAATTATATAACCATATTTTAAGACTATAAAAATCCTATTTCTCTATTTGCAGGAGTAAGCATCAAGGCCACGATATGAAGGCTACGAAATTCTCCATCAACATTTTGGAACCAAAGATTGTCGTGTCTGAAATGAGATACCGATCTTTGTGATTGAAATTGCAACAGTTTTTGGCCCACACATTTGCTTTTATTGGCATTCAAACTCAATTGCCCGCTTGATGTTCTTCAGGAGCAACTCCCATGAGCAATTGTGTAGGTACAGCAGCACTACGCATCTTTATGAATAAGTTCTATCCTTCTATATTCTTAAATCAACATCTGTCCCAGCAAGAAAATTGTTATTTAAATGTTACCACGACGAGGCCGTATGGCTCGCACTGTCATAAAGATCTCTGATCTCTTTCAGAGACTCGCCTCTAACTCTTCAGGTTGTAACTTCACTTGACTCTTGGCCTTAGTCAAGATATGTGGCTTATCACGTTATGAAGATTTAAAAAAAACGGTTTGAGAAAAGGTAGTTAGATAGTGCCCTCGCGCTACGGTTGCCTCGTCGTGGGTGTCACTACCTTGACCTCAGCTATATGTAAATCTATTTACGTATATGACTTTACTTCGTAAACATCAGAATGAATTTCTACTTATGACATACTTATAAAATAACATAATGTTTTAGTTTAATCTTGTAGATGACTCCGCTGTTAAATGTCTTAAAATCAAAAATAAACATTAAAAAGGAAATTGTTAAAAAATCATTAAAAAAACCCACATAAAATTTAAGAACGATGTTTAATATAAGCTGTTATCTAAACGGAAAAAAAACTCTTAAAATTTTACTTATGTAATGTAGTAACACTAAACCCCGTACAGATCCAAAAAATATATATTTATTTTACTCGTATTTTCGACGTCTCAGAAAAGAAACCTGTATAAAAGCCGACATTCCCTCATTTACCCGTTTATTGACGTTCCCAAATCCTTAGACCTCCTTAAATTAGCCCTATCGAAGAATCTTTTCTTAGCGAATGACTACTAACTATAAACTATTTGCTTTGCAAATTTCAACTTTATCCGTCTCGTGGTTTACAAAATGTCGTGATATTCGTGACCTTATGCTTTTATATACAAAGACTGCAATTTTAAGTTGCTTACTTGCTTATGCAAACTTAACTCGAAATTCCACTATTTTCGGGTGGGTTTTCCAAGCTTGGTACCGATTCCTGCGACAATCCTGAATTTTGCATGCATGTACTGTTAATGCCAAAATTATTTCGAAGCTGTCGGGTGTGGCTATAGTAAAGAATGGACGGAAACACTGATAAAGTAATTGTGATAATGTCATCCGTTTTCCGGTTTAACGTAGGAAAAGATAAGATTTGATCAGATGCAGAAAGTATTAGCAATTTAATCAACGGTCCAAGGACGATATGTACAACTGTACCTCGCACGTTATCACTGATAAGAAGAACATAAGATTAGTCCTCCATTATCGAATTCATTCAGGTTTTTGATAAGGGATATCAATGTTGATTAATGCAAGAGACTTCCGGGATTGTCAAAGTGCTTCGTTAGATGATTTATATATTTTGTATCTATATGTCGCTGCGGACCCAATTAATAGCGAAGTTCTTTATATTAGGCTTCTAAAAAACTTTTAATAAATATTATGATAAAAAGGGCAATTTTGCTGCTGTTACTTGTACTATGTTTTTCTGTTTAGTCACAAAAAATGCGGCAACTAAAAGTAGCTTTTAAAGACTATCATCTATCTATCAAGCGATGACAAACTTTTCAGGGCGAGTCCCACACTTTTAGTCGAAACTATTCCTGAGTATCGGATTCAGTTTTGACTGGGGCGCGTAAACGCATTTTCCAGGCTTAATAAAAATATAATTATTTATAAAAAATGTAAGAGACCGCTTTAAGCGATAAGACCGCCATTGCGCACCTTAATTTGTTTTAAATTATTGTTTGTTAATATTGTGTTTCTTTATTGTGCGCAATAAGTTTTAAATTAAAAATATATAATTAGTATGGGCATTAAAATATACTAATTCGATTAAAAAAATATATAGTAACTTAAACATTTAAAAACACTGATTTCTCTATACTTTGTTACTATTTTTATTACTCATGATAACGATTTCAACAAAGCTTTAATATTTAAAACAGGAATATGTCAGCAGATGTATGTTAATATTAGCTCTGATGGTCTAATTTTGCATTATTTCTCCATGGTCTACTATCTTTAATGCGCGGCTTTACTTGTGTTTCCTAAACTTCATATTACAAGCATCGTTATAGAAATTTATAACTCTTTGTTCAATTTCCTATTCACCCCCTAGATCTATATAACCTAGGGGGTGAAATTTTCACAAACGGGGGTGAAAGTTTCAGGTTTCATACCCGGAAATTGACAGACTTTCAATCGCTCAGCCCTCTTGGACATAAAATTTAAAGAAGAATTGCCGCCACTTCACGCCGATCTCATGTGAGAAAGAGGTACTGGTACCCGGACGCGCCGGCCAAATTCGGCTACAACCGTGGCGCTACCTCTATTATTTATTATTATATTATTTAAATAATAATATTTGAAGATATCGACTTTTTCAGGTCTAATAAACTAAATTGAACTATTTCCCCGAGTCTCCGCAGAGGAAGATTTATATCAAAATAATGTTGGAAATTTGAAATATACATTCCGAAAGAACTCTTCATTGCATCGAATTGTAATGTCGAATTCTGGCATCAATTCAAGTAAGTTGTCCGTCTTGTAGATATTGTTCAATAGACTCACTACTGATAAATAAGAATAAAATGAATATTTATACTAATATATAAAACTAAAGAGTTTGTTTGCTTGAACGCGCTGAAAAAAAAAACAATTAATAGATTACCTCACCTGAAATACTACATTAAGAAATCTATTAAAATTCGATATCACGGCAGCATCTGATACCTAACTATTTATTTATTCTTTACTTTAAAAATCTGTGTAAACATAGATTGCTTCGAAACAGTTTTAAAATCAGCTACAAAAGGCTAAAAAAGTGTACATGCAATTTTCGCCGTGTCTAAAATAGTGTTATGAGGTGTCGCGCTAGTGCATTATTTAACATTGTTTACCACTCTTGACTATGGAACGCGTAGCGACGGCGCAGAGGCCGGTTCGCTGACGTTGCACTATAGTTAGCGAGTTTTCGTTCATCTATACTTCTATACCAATAAATTAGGTATAAAGCTGAAGAACTTGTTTGTTTGTTTGCTTGAACGCGCTAATCTCAGGAGCTACTGATTCGATTTGAAAGAATCTTTCAGTGTTAAATAGCTCATTTATCTAGAAAGGCTATGTATATCATTACGCTACGACCAATAGGAGCGGAGCACCGATGAAGACTGTTTCAAAATCAGGACGATTTTTCCCCTATTGAGAGCTTCCGCTGCGTGCGCTGCGTAAATAGTTTAAATTTAGCAATAACTCGTGTATAACAAACAACAAAAATTAATATTTATTATTAATAAAATAACAACAAAAAGTCCGCGACAGCGATGTTAATTTTTTAAGATTGACTCACTATGACTTTTTTATGCTAAACAAATTTGTTCAAAATAATACACTATTTGTGAAGCTGTTTTTATTAACATGATATTAATCCTTTTCCAAAAACTATTTTGAAATCCCGAAGTGATAAGAGAGGCCCACGTAGACGTAGTCACGGGGTACAGCTAGTATTATAGGTAAGGTAATCTCAGGCACTACTGGTCCGATTTGAAAAATTCTTTCAGTGTTAGATAGCTTATTTATCGAGGAAGACTATAGGCTATAAACATCACGCTAAAATTGAATCTATTTTTTTTCACTTAATATTACGCGCGAAAATATGTTACAAGGGGGCAGACGAGCAGGCAGTAGGCACCGAAGTGCCTACCGTCGCCCATGGACATCTGCACGACCAGATTCTTCTCGTGGCTCGACTCTTCCGAATCAGTGGTTGCTTTTAAAATATTTGACGATTCAAAAGAGCTTGTAAAAGTCTACTTGAATAAAATATCATTTGAATTTGAGTTTGAATTTGTTTAATACGCAAGTCCCAGGACAGGCAGGAGCCGGCAGACGTTGTCCTGCCCCAATGTTGGCGTACTCTTACTATTGATTATCAAAACAGCGCCATCTATTGGTCGCTTACCGCACCGACAGCTAGCGGTTCTGCCCCAGCATTTTAAATATGTCATAATATCTTCTAAGATATTAATTTTATTGATATGCTGTAAAGGGTAATTTTGATCTGCACAAAATGTACAGCATATCTAGAGTATTTAATTGGATGAGGATTAGTTTAGTATTCTTTAAAATATCATCGTAAATAGTTAATTATTTTTGTCTAATATGTAAAAGGTAAAAATGGATACTGTGGATTATACATAGGAGATAGACATATGCCATTGCTGACTTTTTTTTATAGATTTAAGACATATAATTCAGTAGTACATTTTTTTGGCCTATCTCCTAAGGTCTAGCCAGCGCACGCAATGTTAGCGCACAAAAATACGTTTTCTTTACGACATCACGTGACGAATCATTCAAATCCTCATCTTTTATATACTATATTATATATGTAAACCTTCCTCATGAATCACTCCTGTCCAATAGTGAAAACTGCATGATGATCCATTCCGTCCGTAGTGTTTGAGTTTATGAATGCTTTATCTATAATCTCCAAAATTATTATTTTAGTTAAACTATTCTTTGATATTATTAAAATAATATTATCTTTTATACCATAAGAAGTACTCAGTCGTCAAAGATTAAACAAATTACTATGGAATAATGGCGGGAATTAGGGGCTTTGAATCTGTCAACTGTCAATTGTTGTGGTTATTATGTCATTAGAGTAATTAGTAAAGGAAAGGAAAATAAGAATTATTGAATCGATAACTAGTCTGAAGGATAAATCGTTGTCTGGCGGAGTCCAGTCAGTATCACATAGCGTAAACATATTCTAGTTGTATAATATTCGAATAAAGATGTTAACAGTGATTGTCTACTCTTTTATAAAATTAAAATTTGAATGGCTTTTATTATATGAACAGGTCATTGCCACTACCCCGTCGTAACCTTTTAAACTGTTATTTTGATAATTTTACAACGTCAGAACAAAGAGATAACCTTCTCGTATTTAATTGAAGATAACTACATTAACGGACCGTTAATGACAATAACCTAGCTATAATGACCTAGCTTTGTACCGCGAATTCACTCTCGAAACTGTACATTTCTATACAGACAGGTCCTACATAGGAAATAAAACTATTCCAGTGACAATTTGCTGTGTACACAATTGCCCGTTTAACCGATTTTGATTAGATTTTTACTAGCGAGTAGAGAAGCTTAGAGGTTACCTCTTTTATCTCAAGATTTATAAGTAATGTTTTATTATAAGAGTACTTCGTGCAGAAGCCCATGGGCGCCGGTAGGCACTTCGGTGCCTGCTGCCTGCTCGTCTCCCCCCTTGAAACACAAAAAAAAAAAAAAGCTGTACTAGCCGCCTGTATAAGAGGCCCCTTTCAACTATGTTGGCAGTAATTGTTAAGAGAAATAGAGAAAGTTATATTACTAAATGTTATTATGCAACAACATGACTTAATATAAAAAAAATCTGTAGGCTACGCACCTGGACCTGAACATCGAGCTAGATGTAGAA
This sequence comes from Charaxes varanes, assembly GCA_024363005.1. NCBI lineage: Eukaryota > Metazoa > Arthropoda > Insecta > Lepidoptera > Nymphalidae > Charaxes > Charaxes varanes. The sequence continues at coordinate 9,915,541 of JANCMC010009603.1, forward strand.
CAAGAGCATTCTTTCTCGATCTTTTAGTGTAAACGAAAGCCTGTTCTTAGCGTTTAATTGGAATTAGAATCTTAGAGTCTTAGATCTTCTAGAACAGCGAATTAATGCTGTATGTCTGTTTAAACTAAAATAATTTGATAGACTACGGATAAAACGAGCATTCGCTCGTTTGATGTAATTCAACCTTTATATACTAAACATCTTGTACAAATAACGCACTATAATCACGATAATATTAGTTGATTTAACCAAAAAAGTTTCATCATAATCCATAATACGCAAGAACACACAATACACAAGAACCCAAATTTGGGAATAACAAAGTCAGGTCATGCGCCGAACTATTAATTACAGCCTCTTAAACTTAATAATAAATCACTTAATATTAATAAAGAGAGAGACGAATTTTTTAGCATTCCATGGATTCGCCGTGCGGGTGCCGGGTCCATCGCGTTACCGAGGAAGGAACCATAACAGTGCCGGGGACTAGTATATAAAAAAAATAGATCTCCGCCGGCAGCGGGGCAAGGACCCAAGCAACCGGTGGTTAGGGCTCCAGATTGAGAAACCACCTCACGATACGTGCCGTCTCAAGCAATACCGCCTTCTGTATCCGACTCTTGACCCAACAATCAAGTGAGAGCTTTTGAAGGTGTTTATTATTATTATTATTACATAACATTAGCTTTTATATTGTCAGTATAAATTTTAGTTATGTTACCTTGCTATTTTGAATGTGGTGTTTAATTTAATCCTTAATACAGTTGTAAAATTAGTTAATTTCGTTATAATATATGTTCTTTTTACGAACTTGTTATTGTACCAACTGCTGGTGAACCTTTTTGAACAAAATAAAAAAATACTTGAAGGTATGACTCTTATCGATATTGATATGCAAATAAGAGGATGATGACTTATATGTTTCACCATCAAACCTCATTTTTTCCTTCGCATGCTACCTCTTTTACAAGATATAATACAGAATAATTGATCGCAGAGATTACCGCGTGATAAATCGTAACCATTTGTATGTATTCCAAAAAAGATGACCATTAACGATTGTCGATACAACCTCCGTCATCCGAAATTACTTAATTAACTTGAGCGGCACCGAGGTATAATCTGATAAAATTCATAAAAATCCAACCCAAATTTTGGACTTTGATATATCATTCGTACATTCGCTCACGATGACCGGGGAGATTAAATCGGAACGATTTATTTCGGTCTTTGACAGATTAAAGTGACCCTTGAAAAAAAATTAAGCAATTGCGTTAAGCGTTTCGTATAATAAGACCGCGAACATATTTAAGGTAAAGTAAAATTTTTTTCTTTTTTCAACAAACCAAAAGATCTCTGTTTTTAAATTTCGAATATCTTGTTACTTTTGGAAATCGGCTGATTAACCGATAAAATGGATTAAAATAGCTTTACAGATCCTGTAAATTTCCTGTAAATTTATCACTGTCAATATTAAAAATGGACATAATCTCTGTTATAATCCGACCGCAAACTTTATCTGGGTAAAGTAACATAACTAATACAAACAAAACGAAGAGCAAAACTCTTTTCTTCTTCAAATTGCATGTATTTTTTTCCTTGAAGATAGGTTAATAAATATTTAATGGAAATTAAAAAAAAAAACATAATATACATATCAGATAGTGTCAAAATATCTAAATCACTACATACAATATTGACATAATTAAGAATCGACCAATATCAAGCGCTGTTTATTGCTAATTAAGTTGCTAAAAGACTTACACGGCATTGATTTTATTATTACGTAACATAAAAGATTAAATTTATATGCAAGTTTCTATCCATAGACTATTCATCAACCTTGTCACCTGTGAATGAAATATATAATATGGAAATATATGTATATGGAAATATGGATGATATCGTATTTTTTACATATTACAAAAAGGACAAACCCACCGGTGGTTCACCAAAATAATTATCGCCACCCATAGACAACTGCGCTACCAGAAGTCCATTAAGAAATAAACCGTAATCTGTATATTAATTTATGAAAATTGCTTATATAGAGAATAGTATGCAAATACTATTTTATTACACCATTTTTATTAAACATGCATTACTAATACATTAAATCCTTAAATTAAAACCTCACGCACACCAATGCCAAACAATTTATACACACATGTAAATATTTTACTATAAGATTGTCTCAAAGTGTCATGACGACTGTATGTGTATTAATTGTCAAATATAACATTGTACATAGAATTAAAATTTTGTACAAAGAGTACGCAAATCTCGTGGCCGAATTTCGACCAATCAGCGATCTCTAGATATACAATCGTATAAACAGTATGTGTTAAATGCATCGTTACTTCTGTACATTATATTCAGAACACTGAGTTAATTTCTGGAAAAACCCGCAATCAGACTGAGTTGGCCTTAAAAAAAATCTCAGCTGTATCGCTGCAAATGTACCAGGCCTACATAAACGATTAGCAGTTCACACCGCGTCCGCATTTGTAAACGATCGACAAGTGTGAAAACACATTTCAAGAAAGGAAAGCGCTCTAAAAGGAATGACTTCTAAACTTGGCCACCACGCTTTGCATACCATCCGATTTACAATCGCATCAAAACCATGGAAATTGTCTCACGTAGCGACAGCTGATGGACTCTATGTATGGCCTTTTGACTCCGTCGTCTCCTATTTTGTGTTTTCCGTTCAATTTGTGTTTATGTGCTGCAATTATACTTGTGAGCATGTGAACTTTTGATATGTCGTCATTTAATTTATACTAGTATTTTGTATGAAACTATAACAATAAAACTTTGTAATAATTAATTGGTACATAGAAACTATACTAACAATTTTATTTGAAGTGACATTAGAAAAGCAAAACTTACTTTAGATTAGCAAGTCGAAATGTTCATTTGGAACTTAAATCTATAGCTATTTTATACGAAAATCGTTTGAAATGAGAGCTTTAGATTGGTTTGGCTGATGGACGATATGTGAAGAAAGTTTATAGTCATAGTAAAATATATTCTAGTCATAGTAAAGTATGTTCCGTTTATCAGTATCTTGACGTGAAATATTTCTTTAGAAATAAATAACTTCAATATTAAATTTAATATTCTATCTAGCGTTATACTGATTTAGTACCAGCGTTCGCTTTAATCGCAGAGGGTATGTTTGTGGGGCGAGTTAAGATGACCGACCGCTATCTGACGTCATCCTCAGAACCTCCACAATCTCTAGAATCTCACAACTAATATCGCTTAGTTACATCAATCGGCACCCACTGTTTTACGTACCTTCTGAACACGGAAGAGGTTGGATATTTGAAAAACCATTGTTAGAGAATTGGTCACCAATCCATCACCCGGCGGCGGTAAAAACTGCTTAACCTAGTGATCGACTCAAACGCCAGACTGTAATTAATCTCATAATTTAGTTGAATTCAATATCAAAAAGAACAGAAATTAAACGAACCTTCGCCATAGCTACAAAATACAGTACGATACCCATACCAAGAAGAGAGTGGTACTATTCTAAACTAAGGTGTTCGCCTCATGGCAAATATCATTTAGAGAAACTTTATTATATGTCAACAAGCGAGTTGGTTGTACAAATACTTTCTTAGCAACAATGTTTGGGTTGCTGAGTGGTTCTCAATTATCGTAAAAGAACATCTAGGAAAATGTTTGAGGTATTATTAGTGAGATGGTTATTGTATCCATAGATTATAGACTCAATGGTTTGAGGGTTAAAAATTGAAAGGAATAAAATATAGAGTCTCATAAAATTATGAGTCTATATAGTTAAATGCTTGCCAAATTTCAAATTGAAAAATCCCGTAGCGGATGTCTGCTAACTAGAAACCCACCTTGCCTAATTTCAAATTGAAAAATCCCTTCTTAGCGAATATCTACTAACTATAAACTGCCACCTTGCCAAATTTCATATCGAAATATCCCTTCTTAGCGGACGTTTACTAACTACACATAGACTATCTCCTTGCCTTATTTCATAATTTTATGTCCCACCGTTTTCAAGATTTAGGCGGCCTTTCGCTCTTCTATATAGACTAGCTGTTCCTGCGTCATCATCCGCATACACTGCGTGAAAAAATAGATAAAATTTTAGCGTGATGGTACATAACCTTCCTCGATAAATGGGCTATCTAACATTGAAAGAAGTTTTCAAATCGGTCTACTAGTTCCTGAGGTTTGCGCGCTCAAGAAAACTATTCAACTTTAGTATAGACGTAGATGGGTCGCCGGGTTAATTATTCGGATATAGATAAAAGCAAGCCCATAACGTCATCAAGCTAATTACAGGTGCGCGGTGTAATTTTTTTTTGAAGCCGTTTGCGCTTTATTTATTAACTGGCTCACGGTTCCATCACCGAACGGATGCGCGTCGCTTTCTCGAAAAGTGTATACACATTAACCAGAGAAATTACAGTCGCAATTCGCTCAACAGATATCCTACCACCTGCCGCAAACTCGACCCAATTCCGAAACTCGATTATGTACATAAATCTCGAAGGCGTGGACAATGCCAACACGATATTTGGACCGATGAATGGTGCGCCATTAAAGGATAATGGCGATTTAAGATAGCGAATTGGGTTTTTGTATTTCGTGGTAAGGGTAATCGAATCGAGTGTAATTTTTATATATTCTTTTTTCACGCAGCACCCATTTCGCGCTTGTATAACCTTTAGGCATTAAGGCTGCCAATTGGTGACCAAGTCATTCTTCTAACCGGGCATTATCCCGGTCTAGAACCAGAGTCCGCTTAAATTGCAGAGGATACGGCTGTGGGGCGAGTTAATATGACCGATTGCGATCTGACGCGATCCCTGGAACCCCACAATCTCTAATGTCACGACTAATATAACTCCACTGAGTAATAATACAACAGTGGGGCTTTTAAATGAAACAGCAGTCGTCGAAAGTCACTAGAAAGGTTACAAAAGCATTGCCGGCCTTTGATAAATAAATATATATGCTCTTTTTTTAAACGTCCATAAGTTGACCCGCTCTTAGCATAAGCTTTCCATTTAGTTGTTTTCACTTTTTATATAATAATTTAATTGATTTTACCAGATTTGTTTATTTAAATTTGATCAAAGAACAATTATTCTTTACTAGCTGTTTCCCACGACTTCATCCGCATAAAATTACAAGAGTTCTCAGTTTTATGTTTATTTTTATAGATTTTATGTTTATAGATATATATATATATATATATACATTTTTTATTACATTTAGGGCTAAAAATAAATACGAGAATAATCAAAATCTTTGTATATTTCCAATGCGATTGCGTGAAACTTCTGTTCAAATTATCTTAAAATAAATTCAAATCTTTTACAAAACGTACACTCATTCAAAAATCCTACTATAATGTAAAGGATTATTTGAAAGATGATAATGCTTGGGAATAAATTGCTCTGACCAAATCTGAATTATTGTGAAAATGCTGATAGCAAAAAAATTACTCGACTGAGTTTGTTGCGGGCTCTCTTCAGTGCAGGCCGCGAGGAACCCTTGTAAACTTAGCTTTTAATGTAATTTCGTCTTTTACTTCCCATAATTTATAGAAATATTCTAATGCCTGTCTATTTAAACTTAGCATTAATTTTCAGTAGCGATATTTTCGATTATCGATTAACATTTATCCACAAGACCACCACGACATCGATGGAAAGGGATTGGCAACTCGGTGTAAGCACACGAATCTTGGAGTCGCGGCACCGATTTTCTGTTGCTACCCGATAATTTGCGGATAATGACATACTCCTACAATATGCTTTAATAGAATTTATGTAGAGAAAGGCAATAAAAGGGGTTGAGGAAACTTACGTAAAGGATGCTGGTAACATCGGGGTAGATATTTGGATAGAAATATTGGCAGAGTAGTTGGTGCAGACTAATAAAAACGGTATTAAAATACGGCGCAAGGTCGATTAGTGAGCTAAGATAGCGACATTAAAACTACGTTGATGGCGCCATAAGCGTCTGTATATACCGCCCTTATTATCTATTTACAACCCGCATTTTATTATTGGGGTTAAGATGGAACAGGGCATAAAGGCTGTAGTACAGGAGCTGGGCGGGGCCAGGGGTGAGATCGGACGATCGTTAAGGGCTGTTTTTATGACCATCAAAAGATACTTTGTGAGATGGCATCCAGTAATTCACGAGTAAGTACGTAATTTTGTGTATTTTCAAAGATCTCGCGAAGTTACGAGTTTAATCCGGAACAGTTTACAACTCTTAGTGTCCTGTTAAGATTATTCCGTTTGTAACGGTTGAAATTATCGTGTGTTCTTTTTTGATGTTTACAAGTTATGGACCTTTTTTCTGTTGCATTTTTTTTTTATGTTACAAGGGGGCAGACGAGCAGGCAGCAGGCACCGAAGTGCCTACCGGCGCCCATGGACATTACTTTATTCGAATGGACTTCTACAAGCTTTACCTATTTTTATTTCACGACATTATCACGGCTTTATTTTCTTAACACGATAACTTCCCTTTTTATCTATCTGTAGAATAATTCATAAGAAAAGAAAATAAAGTTACACTTGATGCTTTCAGTCTATATTCAGAGGCCTAGTACGAACATTTCGAACCGTTCGAAGACGGCGAGTCGACTTTGTAGATGTTCGTACAGTGTTAGTTAGTACAGCGGACCCTTTTCAGTGTCAACGCGGGTTGCATTAGCATTCAATAAAAGCGTGACACTATTAAGACTTGCCTTCTGTGAGCCTAGCACGAACATTGTCATCCTAAATACAGTTGAATCATATAGAACGGTTCGAAATGTTCGTGCTAGGGTTTCTGGTGTGGTGTTCCACTAACTACGTACCGACTTTTTTTTTAGAATCGTGATGAGGAAAATAACAAACCGTGAACTTAACACTAATTTAAGCGTTCCTTGCTAATTAACCTTGGGGTTATACTGAAAGTAGGTACTGTTCTAAGCAAATATATTTCCGTATAAAGTTGATAAAGTTAGTACAAATAGGACAAATCTATTTTTTATAAGAATAACTTGTATTTTCAGAGGAGTGGCCAAATAGTTTTATATGCACAAAACTTGAATTTAATAATGTGTAAAACAATTATAAATAGACAAGTGTGTGAGTGAGCGAGAGATCATGAATTTTTCATTTCTTATACGCCTATATAGAACAAAATTTCGCTCAGTCCCGGATATTTTTAGTGCACCGAATTGTATTTTTAATTTTCACAATTGCTCTTTATAATTGCAGAATTTTGTACAATTGTTGAAGTACTTTATTTTTGTGATTAGTTGGTACAAACAATTTTTAATTTAAAATTGGTTTAAATTTGAGTATTCACCTATTTAGTTATTTATTATGTATTAGTTGCGGATATTTTAGATTTTAATCGAAATTTTTATAAGGTATATAACACAAGAGCGTCAACAATTTGCAAAGGTCGGCAAGGCATCTGCGAGTGATAGACAACTCTACTATCAGAAGGGTGGCCACCTTATAAGAGGAACCGCCTTCCCATTTGTTTCTTGTTATATAAAAAAGAATTGTTAATGTTATTTTGTAACACGTGTATATTGTAACTAGCTGTACCCCGCGACTTTTCCCCGTAGGCCACTAGTATCACTTAGGGGTTTAAAAATAGTTTTTGGATATAATTATGTTATGTTTATAAGAACACCTTCACAAATAATGAATTATTTTTGAACAAATTTGGTTAGCATGAAAAAAGTTATAGGGAGCCAACCTTAAAAGATAAACATATTCTGTCGCAGACTTTTATTTAGAAATTTTAAACGGGAAAAATTCTATCATACATGATTTTTGCGAAACTTTAACTGTTTACGCAGCACACGCAGAGGAAGCTCTCAATAGAAAAAGAAAATTCTTGTCCCGATTTGAGAACATTCTTGTTTGACATATATTACGACAAAATATTTTTTTTTATTGTATTTTTTTCAAACAGTCTAGTCGTAGAAAAAGTTTTGTATTCGGCGGTATACAAGTAGGTCAATAAAGGCTCGTGGCGTCTCTCTATGCGATGCTCACACGCGCATCGCAATTCACACCCTTCACCTTTTATTTAAGATAAAAAAAGAAAGGTAAACTCAAAAGAACATTTAAAAAATACTAAAAGTAGTTCCAATACATGTCGCTAGTACTGGAAATTTCTTCTAATCGTAAATCGAGCAAGACAACGTCTGCCGGGTCCTCAAATATGTATATAAATAATAGTGGACAAATCTATACACTAATATATAAAGCTGAAGAGTTTGTTTGTTTGCTTGAACGCACTATCTCATGAACTACTGGTCCGATTTGAAACATTCTTTCAGTGTTAGATAGTCCATTTACTAATAAATAAATGTATACAGGACTATATGACACACGGACGTCTGGGGTTCCTAAGGTAGACAACTTAATGCATGTGTAATAAGTAACGTGCGCCTGTTATACACAATTTTTATTTTGTAGAAATATATAAATAAATACATAAAGATAGGCGGACGAAAGTCGCGGGAAATAGCTAGTGTAATATAACCGTAAGAGGGAAATAAGGACCTAATAAATGTTGTTCGTAAAATAAAACTTTACAAATTAAAGTATTCTCTGTAGTAAACATAATTTTACGCAAGTAGTTTTTGCATTTATCTTGCGAACTGACAATTGTCCTAATGACAAACATTTGTATTCTCCCACGCGTCTGTACATGTTAATCTATAAACGTTGAATAGAATAGTTTTAAATGAAGCAATTACAAGTCTCATCGAGTCTCAATACATTTATATCGCGTTTTAGCGAAAATATTGGCATGTGTTACCGTTTATTGCAAAAAGCTCATCCGCAAGTATTCGCATACGAAAAACTAGTTGTTAGCCGGGACTTCGTGCGCGTAAATTTGGTGAAAAGTTTTAGCGTGATATATAGCCTATAGCCTTCCTCGATAAATAGGCTATCTAACACTGAAAAAATTTTTCAAATCGGCCCGGTAGTTTCTTAGATAAGCGCGATCACGTAAACAGACAAACAAACAACCAAACTGTTCAGCTTTATATATTAGTATAGACGAGAAACGAGTTGTTACCCGCCACTTCATCCGCTTAAAATTTGGTGAAAAGTTTTAGCGTGATATATAGCCTATAGCCTTCCTCGATAAATGGGCTATCTAACACTGAAAGAATTTTTCAAATGGGACCAGTAGTTCCTGAGAATAGCGCTTTCAAGTAAACAAACAACCAAAAATGTTTGAAAATGTGCTTATATTCCGACATTACAAGCATACGTCTTCTCTACTCCACATTTTTTTTAAATTTATAGACACGCACTTGAGGTAGGATAAAAGACTTTGCTTTTACAAAATACAACCAAATTTAAAAAGGACCAAAAGTCGCATTAGTATTCAGTTCGTGGTATTTACGGTCGCCCTCGCAAGCAAATCTGGGCACGGGGCGGTTACATAATTTCATAATCTTAACACCTTCCGGGAACTGTGGGTGCGATTCACGCCTCGAGTTTGGGTGTAATAATTTAATATTTAAAAAAATTGTAGAGAACAGGCGATTCTTATCTACAACACAGGTTGTCTACTTTAAGAACAGACGTCCCCGTGTGTCATATAGCCCTATACGTATTTATTATTTATTTATTTAGTGCCTCAATAGTTAAACAGTAAAAAATAACTCCGTTCGAATTCCTATCTGCTGCCCGTTGCCGCACCTATTGCTAACACAAGATTTACGGTCGCATGGACATAAAGCTTGTTTTCTATAGTATAATATTCCTTATTTTTTTATTGGACCGAAGTTCCTTAACGCGGCTTACAAAAATTACGGGTAATGCGATTTTGTAGAATTCGTTACGTAACGAAGTGCCGTATTCTGTGCAAATGTGCGTGTTTGCACATGAGCCGATTAATGGGCAAGCGGATGCGCAACTCTCAATCTGTGCCTGTCTCTTTCTTAAATACTATAAACTATTCCTTATTTAACATAGCAGAAAGTTTCCGTGAGCTACTTTCATAAAAAGAAAACTATTTCTTATATGAAATTTATAATACGTATGTTTTAAAGCAAAATGCCAACTATCACGAATTTTTGAAAACCATATGACGCATAAAGACGCAATTGGCAGACATCCGCAAAGAACAGATTTTTCAATCCGGGACTTATTCATCGTTGAATTTGTCAAATTGGAATAGTTTTAATTTTTTTGTGAATAATCCCCATACTCATGTATCATATTTTAGCTTGTAAAACAAATAAACAGTCAGCCATAAAGACGTAACAAATGAAAAATGCAAAGTTTTTAACATTCGCAACAAATCACACAACATGGCCGCCGCAAGTAAAGAAATCCTTATTCATCAAAGATTTACGACAGGGAACGTCTGTTTTAACCATTACGCATTCACCAGCTCATACCATCTGTTTCTAAACACATATTCATTAAGACAAGACACAGAAAGATCTAGTTGTTAAACCTGAACTCTGAAATCTAGGTATATACAGATCAGCTCAGAAATTATTCCCAAGCAGTTTATATCAACCATAACTACCCGGTGTAGAGTTTTTAATACCTTCAGATAAGTCCAAACATTATTCTGTTTTAGAGGAATTACCTCTATGAATGGGATGCCAAGTGTCTAATGAAAATTAAACTGTCTTTACACCGACTTAAGTTTAACAACCACTTAAACAAGTTTATTAATGTCTTTGTCAAGTTAAATACCGACTTATGGTGACTTAAACTCTTGGACTGTGGGTAAATCTCCATAGATCACCGAATTTTTTAATCTTTATAGTGTAAAGGGACATCCACAAATAACGTGACACGTATTTTCAGATTTCTAACTACCCCCTAAAGTCATTTCTCTTATTCACTTTATTGCACAACTAAAAATAAACCAGTGCTAGAATGGGTCACCCATCTATCACCCGGTCGCAGCAAGAGCGACTTAACCTAGCGATCGACTGAAATGTCGACCACTGATTAGGCCACAACCTCCTCCTTGACTTGTAAAAATCATAAATCCCATTAACTCGATTCATCAAGGAAATGAAAAGTAAACATATTAGCTAAGTTCCTTTTGGAACCTTCATTTACTTTTAGAGTCTATATATACGAAAGCGAAAAGTTATCTATCGCGAAATCTCGAAAACTGCGGGACATACAAAAATGAAATTTGTTTGGGGGATGAGGGACACTTTATAGTTAGTAGACATCGGACCGGATTTCTTAATAGGGCCGGATTAAGGAGATTTTTCTAAATTTCTTGCTAGTTTATTTATACGAACGAAGTTGCAAGTAACTGCTAGTGTTAGTGCTTTATATTATTCTTATTTCTTTCTTGTAACGTTATATGTAATTTAATAATGATTGTTAAGTATTACTACTTGCATTATAGCATAGATTAAACCTTAGTGGTGTTTAGTGGATATTAGGAATTAAATGCTTTAGAATTTGAATTGCTTAACCTACAATAAGGTTGGCTTCTTCTAATAACTCTGGGTCCTCAATGGTAGGAACATTAGACGAATAATATTAATCGGTTGGTTTTTTTTGTAGTAGTACTTTCGAATATGATAAAAAGCACGTTTTTTGGGGCTTGATAAGTCTAATTTAACCTTATTCTATGCTACTTAATATTCTGTTCTCAATTATGGTAGCACTGCTCTTAAGACATTTCATTGGTGCTGCCTACAACCGCCAATAGAATTTCTTAATTTAATTCTCAAAGATGGTAGTACTGTTCCAAAGACATTTCATTGGTGCCGCCATTATGACCGACCAATAACATTCGCCTTTAGTCATGTTTATCACAGATTACATACTCAAGATAAGTCACTACAACCTCTTTTACAATTTAAATTATAATTATAACTAACACTACATACATTAAATCTTAATACTCACGAATTATTCCATATTGGAACTTACAAACTATGTTTTATAACCGGAGCTACGTAGTAAGCATTATTATAAATGCCTGTTACAGTAAGCTTCCCTCTTCTATATCTTTAAAAGGAATGATGTAATGCATCACTAAATAATTATAATACACACGTTTCTCTGATGTAACTCACTATTAAAATTGTACACCACGTTTAACTTAAATATTATAAAATTTTTGTGTATTCTCTCTCTCCCTCTCTCTTTCAAATGTTCATTAAAAAGGACCCGGGACGAGTTTAAAAGAAGGGGTCTAAATCCATCTTTCGACATCAGCATTTTTGATCGCATATTTTGCCTACCCTGAATCCTCGACTGACCAGCAGTCTCCTGCGCATGAACAGACCTGATCTACGCAGGATGATAGATACTATCACCGGACATTGCCTACTTAATAAACACTTATTCAATATAGGTGTAACTGATAGTCCACTTTGCAGGGGAAGGCAAACATACTTTCGATCCAATGAAACACGTATTGTTACCGATAAATAAAATAAAAAAAGGGGCATACGATTAGGTAGGCGAGATGACTTGGTGATGACTTATGTGAAAGACATGGTTACAAGTAGCCCAGGATAGTAGAGGATAGGACTGGTATGAGAGGGAGGTCTTTGCCCAGCCCAGGACAATATAGCATGATTTATAAAATTATTAAAAAGTTTTATTTGAAAAAGAACTTACTCTGCAATAACACGCTCCCGCTGTTCAAGCTGCAGGCGTACAGCGCACACCTCCATATAAAGCTCGTTGGCGCGCGATAGTTGCTGTTCATAAACGTAACGTACGTCACGCGCGTGCTTCAGATCCTCACGGCGTTGGGCAATCGCATCTTGAGCTATTGGCTTGTCACTTCTGCGTAAAATGTTATTGTTTAAAAAGTATGCATATAATTTAAATTATTGTAAAAAAAACTAGAGGTACATAGAGGGTTCGAATATCAAAAAAAACGGTCAGATAAAATTATATAGGTCTTATATAAATATTTGATAGTAATAAAATATAAGTAACAAATAGAAGATCAGATTCTTTGATATGGATTTCTATGAATTCTCATTTAAGATTAATTATGTCACATAATACATACTTTGCATAAAGTCTTTCCATGCATCTATAAACTTCTTGGCGCCAAAGAGCTTGTGTAGTATTGAAAGCTTCTTGGTCCATTGAGCAAAGCTCTTCTCCAGCCATCTCCAAATGTGCTGCTATGATCTTAAATGGAGGTCTGTACATAAAAATAAAAACATAAGTAAGCATATTATAAATAAAAATAATTTATTTATTTTAAAATAGTATTAGGAATACATTTTTTTGGATGTCTAACGTTCCTGATTTCCCTCCAACTTAGATTAGATTAAAAGCTAGTATTAGGAGTGGGTGCAACAATATTCCAGTGACATAGTGGTTTCGAACTGTGTACCTTGTGGATTTCAGTCCATACCTTCTACCTTTAAGCTATAGAGGTTTTAATAGTAGTAGAAGACAGTTAAATATAGAATACCTGTTACGGGGGACTCGATTCCAACATTGATTAATTAGCAACTGGAGACTGCTTGGACAAGTTGAAGGTACTGGTAATGCAATTGTGTCAGTGCCAACACCCCACATGATAGCGTGCGTCTCTAGGTTTTTGTACGGCACCTCTTGAGTGAGAAGTTCCCACAACACTACACCGTATGACCAAACATCAACACGCTCAGAACATGGTTCGTGTCTAATAACTTCTGGGGCCATCCAAGCAACAGTTCCAGTAAAGCTCATTATAGCACTAACATCATTCCACTCTCGACTGGTTCCAAAGTCGGATACTTTGACAACAAGGTTATCTGCAATCAAAATACTGAAAGAAAAAAAAACAATGATAAATCTACCACATTATCAAAATTATTCATATAATTTTATTGCATAACTTACTTAGGGCTTTTAAGATCCCTGTGTATGATCTTATGAGTGTGAAGATAGCTCATGCCTAGAGCGATATCCCTTGCCCATCGTACTATTTGCTTTGGGTTGAAAGACACTCCACTGTGAAGAAACTCAAAGAGAGGTCCATATTGACAATACTCCATAACGAGGCAATGAAATGGAGACACTGTGCACACTCCACGAAAGCCAACTGCAAACCAATAGTAGCTTGTCATATTTAAATCTTACATACACTAATTTGTAAATGTAATTCACAATTAAATATTAAATAAAATTAACAAGATCTTAGTTGTGTTACCTATATTTTCGTGATTAAGTTTTTTCAGGTGCTTAATATTTGCTTCACTTTTATCTCTCAATTTTTTAACTGCAACCATTTCTCCTTTGAGATTGGCTCCAAAAACCACTCCTTGAGCTCCTGAGCCAAGATATACTAAATCTGTAAGCTGCTCAAAAGGAATTTCCCAGTCATCATCTGCAAATACAAATTTGTAAAATATTCATTGTATCATGTTCTTCTTCTTCTACTCAGCGTTAATCTGGTCTAGCGCCAGCATAAATTACAGTGGATGTGGCTGTGGGGCATGTTAAGATGAAAAACTGCCATTTAACGTTAAACCCTGAACTCCCATAATCTAACAAATAATTTCACTGAGTGACATTAATTGGACCCACTGATTTGCATGCCTTTCGAAACACAGAGATGGCAGGATATTTGGGAAAAGTTTGGGTCACTTATCTACCACCCTGTCGCAGTAAGAACAGCTTAGTTTAACCTAGCGATCTACTAAAAGGCTGTCAGCTAATAAGGCTACGACCACCTTGATTCATCATCATAGCTATATTTGGCCACAGGGTCTACCTGGGCATTGTTGTGAGTGCCAATCTTATATTGTTGATAAAATATTAATTTGAATTAGGAAAAACACAACTTAAATAAAATTCATTCTTCCCACATTCTTAGAAATTAATTTGTAGTGTATTCAGCAAAAACTATATTATTCTAAATAAAAAAGAAACCCTTTTCATATATTCTTAAGTACCAGGTGTCATAAAAATAAAAATAGTACTATGTGAAAGCTTATTAAATACAATTAATCGTTTCTTAATCTTTTTCTTATCAATAGCAAATAAAAAATATATAGCATAAATATACAATTAGAGAATAGACAAGGAAGGTTAAGTGAAAGTAATGTTGTGAAGACAAAATTTTGGAGCTGACCCCAACTGAAGTATACATATTTGCTTAGTATTTACTTATAACATTGAAAGTCGCAGATTCTGAAAAGCATGCAGATAAATAGAAGAAAAAAATACCTAATAACTTCATAAAACCAAAAATTCGCCAAAAAAAATTGCTATGAAAGTATAATAAAAGGTGATAATTATTTTCTGATTTAAATTAGATAGCTGTATTTAATTAGATAGATGTTTTCAATCATTTATTTTCCTTCATTAATTCAATGTTGCAAAATAAAATAGCTTATTATTATATAAGTCATATTATACAACAAAATTTTGAAAATATATTTCAAGTTGATAAGTTTAGGCAAAAAAATTCCATTGTCCTTAATAAGATGGAAAATAAATACAAATGAATGAATGGATTTATGTTTTACTTATATTTATTAAAAAGAAGTTAAATTTAAAGATTTGTTAGCATTACGTTCAATATATAGAATAGCATAGCCATATAAAATACATTCGCAAACAATTACAAAATCTAAGTAAAAACTAATCAGTGTATAAAAATTATGGACTTGAGGCTTGTTGACAACTATGCAACATTGATCTGCATAAAAATCAATCACTCCCACTTTACGCCGGGTGAACCTGCGTTGCGCATCGACCTTGAATGCGTTCCTATAATTGCACACAAAATCGAACGAGGCCTGGGAATATTTACGTAACGAATATCGATATACAATTAATGGAGACAAAGCACGACAATTTTTTTTTTTTACCTTGAGATGCTTCGTAATCTCCGGTTTTAAATAGTGCCCACACAGTTGAAAAGCATTCTAACACTCCACTCATCCAAAACATAGTCTTTTTATCCCTCTCTAGAGCTGGTGAACCGATCACAGGATAATCGTCCTTCACTGTACAGCGCGGTGCACTAAATTCTATTTGAGCTAATGGATCCATGTTTTTTATGTAAATTTAATCCACAATTGTTAATTAAAACATAGAAAAAAGAGATTTCCAATGAATATTCACTTGAATCCTTGTTCTTGGCCTGGAACAACTACCCTTTACAATGAGAACGTGAACATGAATGAATATGAAATCATTGAAATCAAAGACTATAAAAGAGGCACAGAGTATATGTATACAATGTGAGAGAACTCTTATTAAACTTGAAGAAGGTTTAATTGTGTTTGATATAAAGTGTATTAAGTTTACGAAATTTCTATGATCGTTTGATAATTCACAAGACTCCTTAGGTAATTCAAAAAAATTCTGTACTTAATTTGAACCACTCTGCTGTTTTGTCCCTCTTTGTTAATATTTAACAAATTATCAAAGAGATAAGGAAAAAGAACTTACGACAACTCTCAGATTAAGTGAAGCATAACATGAAATGTCAATACTCGATTTAGAATAAATTAAAATACCTCAACTACATATAACATTTATCCGTGTAAGTTTCTAAAATATTCTGTTTAATTAAGAAAAGCAATAAAGAAATATACTAAAACAAAGTAAATTTATTATAACACAGTTTTGCTTAGAGAGATAGTTGGTAATAACTACTCAGTAGATTATCCATAATGGATAAAAAACTTCCTGAACTATATTCAATTTACAAACGATGGGTTATTAATAATCCAGACCTGGTAACGGATGTAGAAACAGTTGCGACGTGGTCTTCTTACTTTGTTGCAGGCAAAATAAATAAGTCGCCAATAATTTCAGAATTTGTGTATTCATTATCTAAGTTATTATCATTATTTAACGATCGACTCATAAAAGAGGCATACGGAAATGACATACATTCATATGGGCTTCAGGAACAATTAAAATTGTGGCTAACTATTATCCACTACTGTGAAGTATTCATTGAACTGGTTGTTAAAAACAGATGGGGTAATAAAGGAAAGTGGACCACAGCCACCCTGTTGCAAATATTCAAATGTTCCTCTGCAATGGTTCTTCTATACAGGTTTAAAGAAGCCCCTATTCAACATCCACCCATTGCTGCCTTACACAGAAAAAAGTTTACACAAGGAAAGGATAAAGATGACAGCTCAGATGCTTTTTTCACCCTAAGAAGGTCAGGTAGAGTGGTTCGTCGTATTGATGGTGCACCATCAGTTGCGATGAGAGATTGGCAACCATTAAAAGTAAAAGATGACACTCTTCAATCTAAAACATTTGTAAATGACTTGTTACAAGCTGAAGTATTACATGTTTTTAAACCACTTATACACCTTGCAGCAATGAGAGTGTTTGGAACTAAATCTTGGAAACAATGGTTTATAGCATTATGTGTTGATTTAGTAAGTTTCAGACTTTACCGCCAACACTTGAAATACTTATCCTATGAACAAAGATTGGAAATAAGCAGAAGGAAGCTTAGTCTTGTGTTATATTTATTGCGAAGCCCAATGTATAATGGTTATTCCAAGGCTGTTATTGAAAGTACATTGACTTCAGTTTCAAATAAAATACCAGTGACATCATTCATATTTGGCCCTGTAATACAATATTTAAATCATTGGCAAGAAATTTACTTTTATATGTGGGCCTCATAGGTTGTAACCACACATTAACTTAAGTAAACAAGAATTTCCTTTATATTTCCTGTAAATTAATATATAATATAGACTATATAATATATTTTATAGGATTTTATGGTATAGACCACAAAAAATAATGCTGTTGAGAAAGACAATGTTTTGTTAAAATTCACCTCAAAAAATCATAATTAATAACATTTCTGTAAATGTTATGAATTATGATTTTAACTGTTTAAAATGGGGTCTGTACATTGGGCCAGCCATTATAAATATTAATTTAAATGTGGTAAGCTCATTGGATTATGACTGTTATCAAACTTTTTAGTATATAAGGAAAAATTTTAAATAAGGAAAATGTTATGCTGATGTGGTAATAAGTGGTCTTACGTTTATGATTATTAAATGTATTGCACAAAATAGTTTACATCACTATTATAGCTAAAGATTTAAATAAAAAAAATTATTCCCACAATAATGTATGATGTGAGGATGTTGTCGCCCAATCAGTGGTCAGCATTTGAATCTATCGCTAGGTTAAGTAGCTCTTGCTATAACCGGGTGTTAAATGGGTGACCCATTCTAGAAGTGGTTTATATTTGATATGTGATATCCTCCGTGTTTTGGAAGGCACGTAAAACAGTGGGACCCGATTAATGTCACTTCTTGATATTAGACATGAAGTTGTAGTGATCTTGAGGGTTCCGAGGATAATGTCCTATGGCAATCGGTTGTCGTAACTCGTTCCACAGCTTTATCCTCTACAGTCTGAGCAAACCCCGATACTTGAGTGGGATAACGCTAGGAGGAAGAAGAATAATGTACAATGTAATTATAATTTTTAGCACAATTTGAAAAGATGTACAAAATTTAATTGGAAATGATTTATCATCAATAACTTTCTGTTACAATAAGTCTGAAGTTATCTTATTATTGGAAGTGAACTATTTTAAGTGCTTAAATGTGAAAATATCACTTGAATAAAACATAATAATTAGAATTAACTAATTTAACATTTTTAAAATCGGAAAACTGCATTCCTTAAATGTCCATTTTAGACATTACTATATAATACATGGTAGTATATAACAACCATTTTAGTCAGTAGCTTAACTTTTTCTCTAAAGACATTCCAATATAAGTTACTATGTTTCAGACAGACTATGTAATAGTTGCATGTGCAAGTCTTGTAAATTATATTCTTCTAAGTCTTGTAAACTATCTTGTAATTAGCAATCAAAGTGGACATTATGTTACGATTTCCTCTTTTTTTTAGAAATATTATAATATATATTAATTGCATAAGCAACTTCTTTTCTAAAACTACTAAATTAGAAGACTAAGAGCACCTAACCAACCATACTTACGGACTCTAAGTCTGGTTGCTCAGGCTTCCGTAAGTTACGCTATTTTGCGGACCGTAAGTCTGGTTGCTCAGGCTTCCGTAAGTTACGCTATTTTGTAAAAGCTAAAAGTTTTCGACGCTTGCTCTTAAAACAGGTAAGAATAATGGCCCATTATGAAGTTTGAGTAAATGTGGCTTTGACAGATATAATGATACTAGAGCTGTGAAAAATGTAAATTCACCTTTACTATCATATTTCTGCCAAATCCACAACCACTAAAACTTCATTATGGGCTCATTGTTCTAACCTATTTAGACAGCATACGCTGAAAAACTTTGAGTTTTACAAAATATAATAAAAAAATAAGTTTGGCTGTTCAGGGGCTCTTACTCTAAGTCTATAGTATAACATATTGCCAAAAGAAAAAAAACAAAGGTTAATGTGAAAAAGGTATGCAACAAAAAGTCACAGTTAAGACTTCACATATTAAATCCTTGTCTGATCTAAAATACGTTATGACTTTTATTTAAAAATGGTGGAAACTGAATCATCAAACATTTATCTCTTCATGCGGCCAGTTTATAATTATTTTTTATATTGTATAATTAATGGTTATTAAGGGATTTCAAACATGTTTTGTATTTTTCCTATGGGTTATAATAAAAAAATGGAAACTATTATGATTATTCATTTATTTTCAATTATCCATTACAATAATAAAATTTTACTAACCTGCCAACTTATACAACGTTTCGTCATTAAATAATTCTAACATACAGATTTATTTGCCCAAACAGTAAACTTAATGAGAAATAGCAGTATAACTTAGTAATTAGAATTTTCACAAACTGTTTGCAGTGGTTCTGTACATTTGGCTATCTTTGTGTTACACTTCACTAAGATCTATGTGATATCAATTTTTCATAAAATAAATTAATATTTAATCATCTTAGGCTATATTTAATTATACTATAGTTGTTATGTTATACATAAATTAGATGACTTTATTATGCTACTGACATTGGTATTCCAAAATTAGAGTCAATAAGTGTGTCTGCCACTGAAAAATGTCTGGGCTGATAATGATGATTTTTTTTGTGTATTTAGGCCATTTACAATCATATAAGTACCTCTTAGATAGGCTATGTGACACTGCAATCATGTTAGGGAAGCCCCTTGAAGGATTAGAATAAATATTTACATATATTAAAAAAATATAATATATTCAATTTTCAATATGGTATTGAAAGCCTTCTAATTTACTTCAAGACACCATTCTTTATAAATAATTATCTTTTTAATCATAAAAAACATATGACCTTAATTAATAGCAAGGTTAGTTTATCTCTCTAAAACATGAACCCTTTCATGTTTTTAGAGAAATTAAAATCTATATGAATGTTTATTTTACAATATTATATTAACATTAAAAAGTAGATAAGTTATATTTGCTGTATCAGTTTCTACTAACACATATCTTAGACGGAAATCCTTACCGATTATATTTGGAAGAAAAATATTTTTTCTTCAAATACAAAAAAGCCCTTCTAAAGCATTTAAGTTGAAAGTAAATATTAAAGATATTATAAAATATATATTGTAAATTTCTACTTTATATTTTAAAGAACATTCATTTGTCGCAATAGTTTATCAAATAAGAAAGTAGGCTTTATATTTTATGGACACATACTTACCAATAATTATTAATATAATCTATCTAAATAGTCAATATTTAATAATTCAACATCAATAAAATTTATCTATTACGAAAAATGCAAAATAGGTTCGCAAATTGGAATATAAAAATTACATTTAAGATAGTTTCATAAGCGTAATATATTTATCTTTTTGATATTGTTTCAAAACCATTGGGAATAAATTGTTTGTGTATTAAAATATATTAAAAGATGCAGTAACGTTCCATATTCTGTCTAGACAGATGAGGATCTGATTGGGATTTAATACGTATAATATTTAAATTTATACTATCTTAGCAAGCATATTCTACGTAAGCAATTCGTAATTTCCGAATTCTTAGATCTTATATAATACTATCTAACATGGAGGATTTAATACGGAATGAAGTGTAAAGAAAAAGTTACACCTATAAAATAGGTGCTGAAACTCTTTCAATAGTCCGAATTAGAATAATCTGTATTTGGACTTATATTAGGTATGTTTTTTATCATTTTTGAATTACGCACTAAGGGTGATTGTGTACAATCGGGTTGGCCATTTAATTTTACAATAGCTTTAGCTACATATTCATGTCCCGTGTACACTTGAAAGCAATATAAAAGTTTGCTAATATAATGTATGGGTGTTAGTGTAGTAATACTGGGATAAAATTATAAAAATCTTTTGTATTGACTATGAGTTACGCAAACATTGTAAATGCTTCCAACATGGCTGCCTTAGATTACCTCTTTTGAACTAAAACAAACTTAAATGATAAATGTGCTAAACAATACTTTTTTTATAACCGATTCATAATATACACTCGTGTGCAATAAAACCGCACATGAGTACATCCTTTTGTAAAATATTTTTATTTTCTTTCACTAAAAAAAATACATATAGTTTTTAATGTGGGATTAAAGGTCATTTCAATATCTATGCGGCAAATGGTCTTTAATCTCATATTTAAAAGAAAATGTATATTTTAAATAGAAAAAAGAACATCTAACAAAAAATGCTCTCATGTCCGATTTCATTGCACCCGAGTATATTTGATTTCATACTTAACAGAAGCTGTTGCCAGTATCTTCAATGTAATATTTAATGTACCAGCTTATTATTTCGTATTAATACATACTTAGTGTTAAATGTAAGGGTATACTTTCTCAGCGATTTCTGTTAATTCAGTTTTAGAAACTTGTGACATGTTTCTGACATGACATTTAAAAATGAGTTAAAACCAAGATCAAATTTGTATTTTTAAGTATGTGTTGTTGAAGTTTATTTTTAAATATATTGAATGAGCTTGCATTCTTTATATCCTTTGGTAAATTATTATATAATTGCACTCCTGCAAATTTTAAGTGTTTTTTTTCCTTGATCAGTACGTACTTGGGAAAGAAGAGTGGTTGGATTAGAAGATAGATTCACGGACATCGAGAGCACGATATTGGGATATGTAGATGGCTGTTAACCGCCATTGCATTGTCTATTACACTGTTGGGAAAAGTGACTTCCACTTTACAACTTAACAACGTTATAGATATCATTTTTTGATATTTGAACAACATCTATACTTTTGTCACTTTATAATAAAAAAATTGAAGGTATTTTCTATTAGCATTTCGGTTTCCTTCCAACCAATAACCTAGCTCAGCAAGTCAATCTCAGCAGCCAGACTTGCTTTAGGACTGGGCACAACGATAGTCCAGTGTTGAAGATATAAATTCTACAAATCACTTGGTTGCACTTTGTCTTTATTACTCTCAAGGACCAAAGTGAATAATCCTATATACAATTAACACTTTGCTTTTAAAGGCACCCACAATTTCCGTCTCTTTGCCTTCACAACAACCACCAATAGCATTAACAGAGTTCTCAATTATGGTAGCACTGCTATTAAGATATTTCATTGGTGTCACCTATTACAACCGCCAATTGCGTTTGTTTATACAAATCTCAGTTATGGTAGCACTGTTCTAGAGACATTTCATTGGTGCCGCCATTACGACCGACCAATGACATTCAGCTTACGTCATTTTGTCATGGTGGCAATAGACTTCTAACACAGATTACAATGAGCGTTTAACTGGCAATAAGCCAATACAACTTCGTTTATAATTTAATTTATAATTATAACTAATACTACTCACTAGTGGATTCAAAGTTTGTACGAAATTCACGGACTTCAGCCCACCTTCAATTGTAAGGCTTAAAAGAGACAAAAAAAATTAAAAGATTATAATAAAAGCAGTCCAAATTAGTGGTAAAGATTCATCAAGGTTTTCCCTAATTAAGGGCAACTCGGGGTGTTATTATTTCATCTCCGCATAATGTAGCAGCTTCTAATTCCAGCATTCTGTTTACCGTCCGAGTTCACAAACAGACCGGCTGCCAGTTAATTACAGATGCGGCGTTCTTAATAAAGTTTCGGCTTAATCCAATTATTGCTTGACTATTGTACAGAGAACAAATTTTTTGCACGCTTTATGTACCTATGTATATTGCTGTAGAAACCGATTTTTGGCGCACTGTGTTTGCCTATATTGCTGTGGAATCCGAAGACACGTGCACCGTGCATTATATCGACTCTCATCTTAGGACATAAATGTGTAATCAAGCTTTTATTAATAAAGAAAAGAAGTAATAAAAAATAAAGTTCAAAATTATATTACCGGCTCGCTCGTCAAACATAATATTATGGTAATAAAGAAAATATCTAATCGATTAGGGAACACCCGGATTTGAACCGGGGACCTATCGATCTGCAGTCGATTGCTCTACCACTGAGCTATATTCCCTTGTTGTATGTAAGCCTAAATTATGCTTAAACTTACAAGTACGAGCCAAAACAATAAATACAAAATAATATTTCCGACGTTTGACTAGGAGGATGTCAGCCGGGTCCGTAATATTAATGTTATTATATAGTTTACTTTTATTTCCCCAATTATTCAAATTGTTTATTTAATAAACAGCTAAAACTGCCTTAAAAACCACTCTTTTTCTTATTGCATCCTGTACTTAAACAAACTAAATATTAGTGCGACGAAGCAGAACAAAAAATATTTTGTATAACATATAAACAAGAAAATTATACATGTTACAGTAAAGCATTAAGACTCAGCTCTAGAAGTTGCTTTTCAGTCTACGCCTGGTTACCAGTGCTGCCACACAGACCCGTGAAATTACAATATAAAACAGCACAAGGAAAATTAACTTACTACTAAGTGCATATACACGAGTGCAGAAACAAAAAGTTGTAGGAATTTTCATTTTGGCGTTGTTTGCAACTTTGCCTTCTCATGCAATTCGAATTTGTGACTTCGTAAGCTGGATTTTCGAGTTACAACCGTTTTAAACTCGAAACTGGAAACTTAAATGAATTAAATTTGAACTCTTAGACAGACAAACCTTTGTACTACCTACTATAAAAGACGTTCAACATTCGCAGCCAAAATTAAATTATAATAATGCATAATTCATTCACTCATGTGAAGAGACTCTTATTTAATCTGTATATATATAAAATAGAAGTCTCCCCGAGTACCAGGAGAAAACTTGATTGATTAATATCTAACAAAAAATAATATTGGGAAAATTCTATATAAATAAAGCAAAGTCGGGTTTGTTCGAACCCTTATAACTCGAGAACGGCTGTACCGATTTGAATGATTTAGGATTCGTTAGATTTATATCCGTCCCGAAAAACAGACTACTAATGAAAAAAAATTGGAAACTTTCAAAAAATATAAATAATAGAAAAATAATTATAACATTACAATCGAAATTTAAAAAACCTCTCCCCCCCCCCCTCTTCAAATACTTAATTTTGTAATTCCCAAATCAGACCTTTTCATTTGATAGCCCACTCGTATATATACGTTTCCTATTGTTTATTTGAGTTCGCCACTTTCCCCCCCACAAGTTTTAAACTGCTCAACCGATTTTCATCAAACATGTCTAAGAACACTCGCACATAAGTCACCTTTAACACAAAAAAAACTAAATTGAAATCGCTTCAACCGTTCGGGAGCTATGATGCCACAGACAAACAGAAACACACATACACCCACGCACACGCGCGCACACACACACACACACACAGATAGTAGTATCGAACTTATAATATCCCCCTCTTTGCATCGGGGGTTAGAAATAGCTGCTATATTTTGTTAAAACCTTACGGGGAATATTTTTCACCGGCGCTCGGTTAGATGGTTTTTCGACTCCAAGCCAAACACTCAAGAGCTAGATAATGTGAGCTCGAATTATGCACAATTCTCACGTTCCCCGGCCGAAGCGAATTCACACGACACCAAAATTTTCAGCTCTCTCCCGAATTGTTTTTTCTTTATTTGCCGTCGCAATTTATACATCGCATTTTTGAGAGCTGAGGTACAGATATTTTCCAAGAAGACCGTCCACAGTAAGAATATTCAAGTATTGCTAAAAAAAATCACGTTTGAAGATCGCGGAAGGATTTGACGAGAAATGAAAAGAATTAGGAATTTCTTCCCAAAAAAAATTATAGATTAAACATCGAAATTGGGCAAGAATATTAAATTCAAGACAGGCTTTTAAAAATGTATGATGTATGTATTCAAAACCTGGTTTTATACGTAAAGCACCATAGAATTTCTGGTCATTGTTTATGAGGAGGATAAAAATATGACCACTTTTATAAACTTGAAACTGCGCCAAGTTAGGTGGATACCGGAGCATTTTAGATATGAACTGAATGTACGGAACGAATTTCAAATATCTAAGAAAGATCCCAGTCATATATCAATGTTCCATTCTATTAAATTGAGAAGATGCATACTAACTTCTACGCCAAAATCTCAAGAACATGAAGATAAATTGAATATGAGTAAAATTGATTTCTCTTAAAAAGCACGCTATTTATCTTTTTATAATAAAACGAAAACGATCAGGCGATACACCAGAAAGCCTAGCACGAACATTCTCGATAGTTTTACTTACTTTTACGTTCGAAACCGAACGTCAAATGAAGCATTAATGCCATCGTTTTACACAACTTAGTTGCTAAATATTGCTAGTACGAACTAAATCAGAACTCCCATGTATCAAATCCTCGATGTTACAGCCGTGTAAGTGGTGTAAAATGGAAGCACGCATATTCATTTGACGTTTTGTTTCGAACGTAAAAGTAAGTAAAACTATCGAGGAAATCGTGCTATATCTGTCTGATTACCGATTTTACCGGTAGACTGGCAAATGCATTACCGTCCATTGGGAAATCAATACACTATGTCGAATGTAGGTCCGCTGGTCCTGTTAATTGAGAAGCATTCAAGTATTATCCCTATAAAGGTAGGTAAGGTAAGGTATATTTAAGTATACCCTACCTTACCTACCCTGATTGAAACAATTTGAAAGGTTTTCAGGTCAAAATCAAATTCAAAATTGTTTATTCATAGAAAGGTTTATTACAAGTTCTTATGAACAATGAGCTATTATGTTTAATTTTAGGTTATACCAGTATTATAATTTGGGTGTTATTTATAGCAGTATTGTAATATGAATTTACCTATAATTAAAAAAATCGGTCTCCTGTATCTTTGTAGAACCGGTTACATTTATTTTTATGTTACAAGGGGCAAACGAGTAGGCAGCAGGCACCTAAGTGCCTACCGACGCCTATAGACATCTACGACCAGAAGGCTAGCAGATACGTTGCCGGCCGATATTTCTACTGAAGATTATTTGGGCGGATCCGTGTTTGGGCGTTTATTGTGAACATAAGGACCAAAAATAGAAGGATATTTTTCCAGGAACTAGCACGAACATTTTTGATTGTTTTACTTACTTTTACGTTCGAAACCGAACGTCGAATGAAACATAAATGTTACCGTTTCACACAACTTAATTACTAAATATTGCTAGCAATAATTAAATCAGAACTCGCAGTCGTCGTGTCGTCGTGTGAAATGGTAGCACGAACCTTCATTTGACGTTTCGTTTCGAACGTAAAAGTGAGTAAAACTATCGATAATGTTCGTGCTAGGCCCTCCGGTATGCAAAACTCAGGTAGTCAAAATTTTAATAATAATAAGTAGTAAATTTTGAAGAGAATTTGAAGAAGACTTTGAGATTTTGTAGTTAAATATATCAATTAAAATAATCTAAACATGGTTTGTTGATTGAACAGGTTTAAATTAATTTTACAACAACTCGGTCTCAAGAAATCACGCTTACATTAAATAAAAGCATTTATACAGGTTTTTGTGCTATTACGCGTTTGAATGTCTTAGCAAGATATTAATAGTTAGTATAGTATATATGTACAAAAATGTTGTTATATACTGAAAAAGACGAAGAAACATTTTTGCCTTCATGTCAAAAAAGGGAAGAAAGTAGTCATATTCGATTTTATAACACTAACTCTCGTGAGACGCGACCTCGCAGCCTCAGTAATAAAATTTAATAAATTTATTAATCTTTTATTTATTAATGCAAAGGGTTGGAATGAAAAAGTGGCATTAATAATATTTATTTAATTTTTTTTGTCAGATGAAGCACTAACAAACGCACGGCTTAACGTTATGAGTGACTGATTCTTAAAAAACTTGCGAAAAACCTTTTTAGAGTCTGATTTGACGACGATACAAAGGTTTTGGAGTTACGCCCTATTTTGTAGCTGTGAATTAATTATTGTATTATTATCTTACCGATAATTGTTTTCATAATGGTGTTATACGAGGCTGGAGATTTCTTTCAAATCACCGTTGTGAATATTTGAACATCAAGGTGGTCTGGATGAATCGAATTCAGGCAAGAAGTCTGCCTAGCGTTATCCCGGTTTCGTACCAGGGTCAAATTGCAGAACATCCACCTGGGAGTTAAGATGACCGACTAGCGTCTGACGTCATCCCCGGAACACCTAAAATCTTTACAATCCCACGACTAATATCACTTAGTGAAATTAATCGGAACCCCACTGTTTTATGTTCCTTCTGAAACACAGATATTTTCATATACCAGTTTTAGAATGGGTCACCCGGCTGGATTCAAATGCCGATCAATGATTTATTACGAGCTCCTCAAATTCTAGCATGATGTATAGTGTTGAAATTCAGAACCAAATTTCAAACCATTACAATAAATAATAATAAATATATACAGGACTATATGACACACGGACGTCTGTTCCTAAGGTAGACAACTTAATGCCTGTGGAGGCCGGATATCAAATATATAAACCAGTGTTAGAATGGGTCAGCCATCTATCACCCGGTCGCAGCAAGAGTTACTTAAACTAGTGATCGAATTGCATGCCGACCACTTATTAGGCCACTTCCTCCAACTTTTTTTAGTCCTTAATATTCTATACTAATCACACCTCGATATTTTCTGACTGTCTTTACTTTTATTCTTCTACGGTATGGAATGTCTTTCACGATTAAGTTGAGTTCAATGCCACCTTTATCGAAATAAGACCTTAAATAGGATACGTTTCCCGGCAATATAAACGCCCATGACCTAAATAAATCAAACTTAGAAGTTTATTTAGCGTAAAATATTTTTTTGGGTATTTGCTAGCATTACACAATTAAATCAATTTTAGTGATATTTACATATACATAAATGAATCGTGGTTCATTAGTTTCGCTAAATCTCGAAAACGGCTGGACTAATATGAATTCAGTTTATTTCGTTTTTAATTGCCCTTATTTCAGGGAAGCTTTAAAAGAAAATAAGGAAAGAAAAAGTCGAATGATCACTTAAAAATACTAAAAAATGCAATTCTGTCCGTATTTCATAATACTTCAAAATAGATGACGTTCGTACTACTTTTTGACTGACGTGCGACTTAAAATTATTTCGTAAAACATTCGGCCAGTGCTACTTTTGATGGAAAAGACGTAAAGGATATTGGTTAGTTGGCTTATAACGAGCCTTAGTTCAGGCAAGACAACGTCTCGTCCCCGTCATAGGGGACGATTAGTATTTCATTGATATTTATACTTAATGTTAATTTTATTCTTCATATATGATCATAAAATATCAGGTCCTCGAGTATTGTGTCTTACTAGTCTAGTCACCTTGTAGACTTCTGTAAGTAAATGCATTTTGTTTGATATTTTGGGTTTAGCTATTATTTCAACACATCAATTGGTGTCAAGCACGCCATATGACAATTACCTATTATTTTTTGCTTCTTGAAGATGGTTTTATTTTTATTTAAAAATAATTTATTTTTTAGTGAAAAGTAACAAATAGGTATGTGCCTAAAAGTTAAGGATTTTCCTCAATTTATTTAAAGAATTGTCGTCTAATTCCTTATCGTTGATAAGTTGGATCTATAATTATTATCATTTGGTCAGTAAGTAATTATGATTAATTTTAGAAATGATATGAAACATAGGTACATACATGCCTATGGAATTTGATAGTTTCCTTCAGTTTTTCTTGGATTCCTCCATCAGATATTGATTTACCAGAGAAAGTCCCGTCAAAATGTGTCCGGTCATTTCGGAATTTACCCATAAACCCAAACAGACAGAAAAAATGTTCGTATAACAAATAAAATTATCCAATTTGTTCGAAAGTTATGCGTGTCAGTGCATTTTCAGTGACTTTCTTATCGCACGTACATAAAGACAGCGAGAGCCATAGCGAATAAATGAATAAATATATAATAATGTATGAATATATTGTGTATACTATTATACCTTATACACACACATGTATTGGATGATGTCACAGCGTAATCGTGACAACCGTATGTTATATTGTCATATTTAACTTTTCTATGAAAATAATAATGTATGTACACAAAAAGGTTTTTTAGCGAATTTCTACCAGTCGGCTATCTCTAATATATATTATTGGTTCTTCGTACAGAACGCTATCGTTGATACATGACAGAAAACACTGACTAGCGAAGTTTGATGGATCAGCTAGTATTTAATTAAATTCAAACATAATAGATCTTGTGAATGACGTCGCAGACATATATACGCTAGAAAAAAAAATTGGCAAAGCGGAAAATTTGTGCTAGCTCGAATGACGTGGGAAACTCCGATGTAAATATTTCTCAAAAATCCTTAACGACCACTATTTAAACAACACTTCATTATTTTTGGAGTAAACAGCGAAGATTTGTCATAAACAAGTTCGAATGAAGCATTAGTCACCAATAGTCTATTGTCAAGTATAACTTAACTACATTCATATTATCTATTTTTTACCTCCCCATCTATCTTTAAACCCTTTTACTCCATCCCTTTCCCTTACTCCTGTCTTTCTAATTAGCGGTAGCGCCATTCTTGTAGCCGAATTGGGCTGGTGCGTCTGGTACCAGTACCTCTTTCTTACATGAGATCGGCGTGAAATAGCGGCAATACTGTCACGTCTAGTGATGGTGTTGTTGTCGCGTTTCGTTCGGTTTGTGAGACTTCCCGGTGGCCTATAGACTTTTAGAACATTACTAGCTGTGCCCGCTACTTCGTCCGCGTAAAATTAGGTAAAAAAATCTTGATGCATGATGATATAGCCTGTAGCCTTCCTCGATAAATGGGTTATGTAACACTGAAAAAAATTTTCAAATTGGACCAGTAGTTCCTGAGAATACTGCACTCAAGCAAACAAACTCAGCTTTATATATTAGTATAGATAACGTTTAAAGCATTTTAAACAAAAAAAAAATCGTTTTTATTGAAATTCATATTTAAAAAAAACGTAAAATTAATTACTTACATTATTTTGAACTCTAAATAAACCGCCAAATATTTGTATCTATAAAAAAGACAATACAAAAATCTTCTATTGTCTTTCATCTCTGCATGCGCTTTTTAAATTGCCGCACATCTTTTTTTTGGCACACTTTTTTTGCACTCACTTAAAAAGTACGTAAGTACATAGGTCATACAAAAATTGAGGGAACACTCCCAAGATAGCTTGAAAAGTCGATTAGATAAAGTAGATCTGATCGATTATATAAAGTAGATCTGAAAACATTACTTATCAATATTTGCGTTCATTTTGTAATTTAATGATTTTCTTTAAAAAAATTAAGTCTAATTTGATAACTCACTATTGTTATTAAAGTTCGTAAAAAGAGGTTAACTTTGTTTTAACGTAAAATTAATATCTAGACAGTCAAATCAAAATTGAACCGTTATACAAAAATAGATAGTTTCTTAAGTCTTTCTTTAGGATCATGCCTTCCGCTCCGGGGGTCATGGGTTTGATTCCTGCCTCGAGTTTGGGTATACACTCAGATAATACTATCTATACGTATGTATTTATATTTCTACAAAAAAAAAATGTGTATAAAAGGCGTCTGTTTTCTATAACACAGGCATTAAGTTGTCTACCTTAGGAACAGATGTCCGTGTGTCTTATATTCCTATATATATTTATTTTATTTATTTATAAATCGCATGGTAACAAAACCAGTTTCACGCGGCAGAGGTAGGAGCAAGGGGTATACCAGTAAAATCCCTGTACAACCTACTAAAAGACCTTGGCTTATCAAGAACAATCATCAACATAACACACTGTCCATAGATATACACAACAGAATATTAAATAAAACAAAAGTAACACGCTCAAGGAAAAAAAGTATATTATATCTATAACTAGTGAGATGCTCAAAGAGGTAAACCTCTCAGCTTAATTGTTGAAAGCGAGGGAATCCCCATTAACAACGCTGATTTTCAGAAGCACTCTAACATTGACAGATTACAAGGGGCTGTCTAACACTGACAGAATATTTAAAATCGGACCAGTAGTTCCCGAGATTAGCGCGTGTGAACACAGAAACTCTTCAGCTTTATATCTAATATATAAAAGTCTCGTGTCACGGGGTCCGAACCAAACTCTTCCGAAACGGCTCGACCGATTTTCATGAAATTTTGCGTGCATATTGGCTAGGGTTGAGAATCGGTCAACATCTATTTGCTACACCATAAAAAACGTATTTGAAATCTTAATTAACGTATTATATTATTTGCAATTAGAATTAGTTGACTTTAAAATTTACTTCGATTACTGGAGATTTCAGAGGACATTAAAAAGGAAAGTTAATGCCAGAGAATACTTGTAAAGATTCCGTGACAAGAGACCATAGTACATTGCAAGATTTAACAAAGCGGAATGCACAATAATGAATGGTGTTTAGGCGTAATTAACCTCTTTTGTGTCTCTTAAAAAAGGTGATTGTTAAGTCACTTTTAAGAAATTATTGAAAAAATAAAGTCGCAAAAGAAAGAAAGCATATTTTACTATCACCTCGCTCGACTCCAAGAACCTTAAGAATCCAAGGAGCTTCGAAACAAATGGAAAAGCTTATTTGACAAATATTGTTTAAAATTTTAAACTTAAATTTCATATAATCCTTTCATTGATAATATTTATTACAACTGTATGCAATAAGCTCATTATAAATAGTTGAATAAATTAAATGATTATGAAACACAAACTCTATTATTTAATAATTGAGGTATAATATTTTTTTACATTTTATAATAGTTTAATTTAGGGAACCCAATGAGTTGTTACCTCACAGTAGTGACGAAATACGATTCCCATTCTTACGGTAATAAAATAGAAGAATCTGTTTAAGAACGTGGCACTATTTACAGAATTCATCATAACATCGTCATCATTCTGGACATACCGATAGTGTGACTCGACCTTAAATGTAAAAATAAGTTTGAAGACTATTAGTTTAAATTAACTTAAAACCCTACAACAACCATATACCCCACATTTTCCGCCAGTAGGCTGGATAAGTAACATTTCCGAACAAATGTATATTATTCAAATTCAAATGATATATTATTCAAGTAGACTTTTATAAGCTCTTTGCAAGCTATTCTACATTATGACCATGCGAATGGTGCTCTCACATGTAGCAGGTGTTCAAAAACGTTCACTGCTAAAATTGAGTAGATTAGCCGTGTGAGGTTGCATTAGTTTAAAAAAAAACAGATGCTGATGGCGAAATCACATGGAAATCTTTATGATAATACTGTACTGTATTTATGATAATAAGTACAACATGATTACTAATTTAGAGTATCCAAAGGTTGGAGTATTCAGCATACTGTATTAATCCAATTTTGTATTTTTATCTGTTTAATTTTATCTATTCTCTATGTATGTACTTTCTTTTATTTTGTTTCTGCAAGACATTAAAATATGGAGCAAAATCTGTCGCCTAGGCTCCAGCATACTGGGACTGATGGTACTTCCGCCACTGGGTTATGCTTCTGTCTATTCATGTCACAAGTCAAACTTCAAGATGTATAATTAAATTTTAAATTTACAAATGCCTTAAGGGGTTTTCATATAGAATAAGTGAATAAATTAACATTTCCGCCACTTCACGCCGATCTCATGTGAGAAAGAGGTACTGGTACCCGGACGCGCCGGCCCAATTCGGCTACAGTTATATTTAGGCTATTTCACTTTAAGGAGGTTTAAGCTCCTCTTAGAGAACTCTATGTTAATGATACACGAGGTCATGGGTACTGACATGTTTTATCTGAAATTAGACACTACAATACCTTCGAACTGATGGTCTCTAACCTGAGTCTAAGGGCATATCTATGCTAATATATAAAGCTGAAGAGTTTGTTTGTTTGTTTACTTGAACGCGCTATTCTCCGAAACTACTGGTCCGATTTGAAAGATTTTCCAGTGTTAGATAGCCCATTTATCGTGGAAAGCTATAAGCTATATATCATCACGCTAAAATATTTCACCTAATTTTACGTGGATGAAGTCGCGGGTAACAATTAGTAAATTATATAATTGCTTGCAATAACTAGAATCTAGAATAACTTAGGGCTCAGGATTATAGAAGGTTGGTAGATTTTTATATTTATCTTTAACTTTCTAGTTTGTGGTACTCCAACCTAACCAAAATGATAAGTTAATAGGTAAAAAATTACAAGTTTTTAAAGACTAGTCTGAGCATTCTTTGAATTTTAAGAAAATAAGATTTTTTTTTGTGTTACAAGGGGGCAAACGAGCAGGCAGCAGGCACCGAAGTGCCTACCGGCGTCCATGGACATTTGCACGCCCAGAAGGCCAGCAGATGCGCTGCCGGCCCTTAATGACGAGTTTTTAGACCACCGGGAAATCTCACAAACCGAACGAAACGCGACAACAACACCATCACTAGACGTGACTCGATTTAAAATTAATACAAAATATTTATAGCGCCCATAACAAACAATTTCAAATTCTAATTCAAATTCTAACAATTTTTTTTCTTTTTATTTGGTAATCCCACAGTGTTACAAAAGTCAGTTAGTGTTACCCTATATTTCTTAATACTAAGATCATAACAGATTCACACTATTTGTAAATATAACATATAAATAAAATTGGCCAAAAGCGTGATTGCGTATTGTAGCGCTAAACTAGCAAAAGGCGCTGTTTTGAAAATAAAATGTACCTAAAAAATATTTTAAAATTCGACAGTGACTGGTGAGACACTTCATAAGTACGTAAGTACGTAATTTTTGACCAAATTTCCTTAAAATTAGATAAAGTGTGGTCATAAGTTCTGTAGTTAAGTTACTGTAGCATAATGCCCGAGCCAGGCATAGCTTCATTTGAATGATCAGTTCAATTATCATGTCGTGTGGCCAGGGACTTAGTGTGACTTCACAAAGTTTTGTAGAACTTTATTAAAGGTTAAACATATATAAACACTTTGAACTATGTCTGGCTCCGGTATAAGGTTAGTTGGTAAGGTGGAATTATCATTACATTGTGTTTGGCCAGTTATAAATAGATTTAATGACAGCTGTCAGTCGGAATAAACCGCGACATCAAACACTGTTTAGGTAGTTGTATTGAGTTTCTTTCTTTTCCGCGCGCCATGATAAGGCATGTTGTGACTATGTGTAATTGGAATGATGTCGTATCCATACACAAATGAAGAGTATTGGGATATGTTTTGTGTGAATGAGTGAAATAGACGCCCAGATGTCCTTGCCTGGCCTAGGCCAGGGCTAAACTATGAAGGGAAAACGGATCATGCTGTTTCATCAATGATAGCTATAAGATAAACAATAAGATAGCGAAACAATAGCGAGTTAGTAATTTTTCTTAATGACGTCACACTAGTTTGTCCACGCGTTGCGTACATAATTAGACAACTTTCTATGTTTACATTTAATATTAAGTTTTATCGTCATATACGGTCATTAAATTTCAGGTCTTCGAGTTTCGTAACTGTGTCACCAGTCACCCTGCATATGACTTCGTTATTTAGAAACTAAATTTTAGCTGTGATCCCATATATTTACTGTGGTATTAAGGGCTTTTTCGCACGTGAATTAAAAAAACGTTGCGTTAAATCTCGGCGTTGGCGCTTTTATAGCGTCGTCGATACAAAAATATAGCATATATGTGTATATATGTAGCGTCGAAAATAGAACATTGCTCCATAAAAAGCGTTGCGTTATTAAAACGCTGTCGTGTGAACAAAAACTTGCGAGTTCATACGTTTTATTTAAACGCTTTTTTAACGCGCGGTAAAAAAGCTCTACGAATGAGGGCTAAGACTTACGCTAGAAACATTTGAACTATCTTTTTTTAAAGTCGATGGGGAAGGTTAACTAAACAAAAGTTCCTAAAGAGGTCTTAATTGTTCATTTTAGTTTCCAATACGAGTTATACGAAAATATCTTATCCGAATGACGTATAAAATATTGAATGGCTTTATTTCCTTTATACGTAAATACGCTGAGTATTTACGTATAAAGAAATAAAGCCATCTTAATTGGAAGCGATAGGACGTGACGCGGGAATCGAGGATGGGCTTTACTTCTGAATCGGTCTTGTAATACTTGATAGGAATTTCAGCCGTGTTTATTTATCACGACCTTATATTGCTGATCATTGCTTCTTTATTTATATCTCTAGAAATTATTTTGTATGGGTTTTGCGCATTTACTCAACCTATGTGGAGTTAGTCGTGTATACCAGAGTATCAATTGACGTGTGGGGAAAAGTAAGTATAGTAGCACTTGTGTTCCACATATTTGTATACAGATATTTACAATATATAAACAGTTAATTAATTATAAGATCATTTTTAAATTTTATATAATTTTTGTTGCTAAGGTTTGTTTCAAAATTCTAAATAAATGATGAATTTTCTAAAAGTGGCCTGATATCTCTGATGAATGATGAGATGAATTAAAAAAAATAGACACAACACTCTAATTTTTTATTCATTCACAGTAATTCAATTATATTAATACTAAGCTGTTAAATAATGATTATGGTTCAATTTCTACCAATGGTCGAAGTCGGGTTTTATAGAATACTAGCGGACCCGGTAGACGTTGTCTTGCTCGATTTATGGTCAGTCGAAAGCTTTAGTACGAACGCCATCTTGTGGCAGTATTCCGAACTTGCCATCAATTCCCTGTTGTATGTCCCCATCGTATCTAATCTTTAATAACTCAAAAACGGCTGGGTCTATTTAACTCCTGTTTAGTATGTCTTGTTTCCATTATTTCTGAGAAAGATTAAGAAAAAAGAAAGAAAGTAAAACTCAAAAGAATATTTTAAAAATACTATAAAACGCCGATTCAGTCAAAGTTCTGAATAATTCCAATAGATGGTTTTCGTCCTGAATCTTTCGTCTGAATATTAATCGGGCATGACAACGTCTGCTGGGTTCACTAGTATTCTATAATATCCGAGTAGGCCGTTGGCAGCAATTCAACCATAATCATTATTTAACAGCTTAGTCTTATACTTAAATTAATTTGAATGCATAAAATAAATAGTGTGTCTAAATTTCTTTATTGATCTATTCATACTCTGGTATACACGAATAATTTCACAATATGTTGAGTTAATGCGCTCAACCCATACAAATTAATCCTAAGAGATCGAAATAAAGAAGCAACGATCAGCAATAATAGGTATTGATAAGTAAATACGGCTTAAGTTCATGTAATGTTATTCATACACATTAATATTTTATAGAAAAATCTCTGGAAAAGTGTGTTAACGAGACCATTTACGAATATCCAACAACAGATGTGTTTGATGTCCAATATGTTTTGCAAATTGACGATATTGATCTCGCATACGACCGCCACACACATACTTTTTGCTGATATCTCTTGTTAACGTATGGAGGTCAACACTGACGTATGAATGGAATAAATTTTTCTGCTAGCGTTGACGATCCGACCCAAGATATAATTGATAGAATCAGGCGTTACTTTACAGTCTATGACCTCCAGAACAAAATAAATTGCTATGAAAAAGAACTGAGTAAGAAGAAAGACAGGTAAACTTTCTTTTTTGACATGCCTCTTATGTTTTTTTATGTTACAAGGGACGACGTTACGAGCAGGCGGTTCATATAAGTAAATACCGAAGCTCACCAGGAGGCTAGCAGATACATTACCAGCCTTTAATAACGAGATTAGGCCTGTGGACAGCCTCACAAAACGAACGACATGCGACAACAATACTATTACTCCACGTCATGGCATTGGCGTCGCTTCATGTCGATCTTATGTGAGAAAGAGGTACTGGTACCCGGACGCGCCGGCCCAATTGGGTTGCAGACCAAAAGGACTGCAAGTATGGCGCTTCCCCTAATTAGTTAGATAAGAGTAAAGGAGAGGATTGGAGTAAAAGGTAGATGGAGAGCAGAGAAAGGATGTGGATACTAGTGTCACGTACGATGTAGGAAGAGTGATAATAGCAGTTAGGTAGTTTAGGGTCGCGTACCCGTGATTATCGGACAGATAAAAATAAAGATCCAACCCTTGAACTCAAAATCTCTTGATTTTTTAAGCAAAAAATTGATAAACCTATATTCAAATACAATGAACAATTTATCCTATTACGGAATTCAAACACTAAGCGAAGTGCATATTTTATTATCATTCAAGTTAGAAGCAATTCGATTTGGTGTTGCAAATATTCATTTCCTGCTCTGCAATATTTGGATTTCCATGGTTCTCTGAGGGCACATTTCGTCGACGTCGGTTCCGGTTATTATCACTTATATCCGGTAAGGTTAATCCCTGCTGAATATAACTGTATTTCTAACCTAATGTTACTGCATTACTGGCTAAACTTTCATAATTAAAGGGTCCATAAAAGTTGTTGTTGAACCGCTCTAAGATGTAAAACAAAAGACATTTCATTTAATTATTATATTCCGTAAATTACATTTTACTTATTTTCTTCTAAAGTCTCACTGCTGGTCAAAATATTTAATATATAGATCTTCTTAATATATGAAGTTGTAAATTATAGAAGTCTGACATTTTCGACAGCTATTTGATTTTGCTAGAGATCGCTGTCTGGTCACCTAACAAACCTTTTTGCGTATCACAGAAAAATAAAATTTAACAATTAATATGACATACGGTTCTCAAGATAGCGCTTTGACATCATCGTATGCCTGTGTGTTTAAATGGTGTAGATTGTTTGGCATTCGTGTGCGTTTCGTTTTACTCTAATAATTTAATATAATCATAATGCATATTTTATAAAAATAATACCATTCGCACACCTCCTTCTATATCTATACTAATATATAAAGCTGCAGAGTTTGTTTGTTTGTTTACTTGAACGCGCTAATCTCCGACGAACGACGATTCCTTCCTTCCTTCCTTCCTTCCTTCCTTCCTTCCTTCCTTCCTTCCTTCCTTCCTTCCTTCCTTCCTTCCTTCCGATGAAAATGCAGACAGTGACGCTGTATTACTAACTGTATCGCTCGATACAGTTATTTTCTTAAATATTGATGGTATCCAAGGTCCGATTATGGAGCGGAAAGGTGGACATAGGAACTCCGTTATAAAACGACATAACCTAATCGAGTTTGGCCTCGTTTGATACGTCTTGCCGAGCAGTTTGTTGTTGATGATGATGATGATGGTGATGATGACGATGATGATGATGATGATGATGACGATGGTGATGTATTTAGATAGTAACCAGGGTCTGATAATGGAGCTGGAGGGTGGACATAGGAATTCCGTTATTAAAGGATATAACCTCCTCGATAAAATCCCCTCCCCCCCTCTGCGAAAGTTGGAAATAAATATGAAAATCATAAATGCCGCCTGTCGAAAGTCGAGTATTTGTAAGCCCGTATCCATGTCGTTATTTACATAAAATTTTTTCCTCGGATATATGACGATTATTTCTTTGACTTGTGTTGTGTTGATTGTTAGACAAAATAATAAAGAGACGACGCTACCCACCGCAAGCGCGCGGCCAGGGCAGGGCAGTCGCACGCACGCAGCGGGAGTCGCGCGTCTGCACGTGGGGCAGCGCATACGCGCCGAACCGCGGGACACCCCTCTCGAGCTCCCCGCCGCTCCCCGCTCGCACCTCCACGCCCTCGATTTTAATTATACAGAGTGACTGGTGAGACACTTACGATACTCGCGGACCTGATATTTGATAATCATATATAACGAAAAAAAATTACATTAAATGTAAATATCAATTAACTACTATGTGAGATTAAGAGAAAGTTGTCTAATTATGTACTGAACGCATGAATAAACTTGCAGAGACGGACTATGATGATTCGTTTTCCCTTCATATTTAATAAATATAGCCAAACCTAAAACAAAATGAACTGATTTATAATTTTATTTATTATTGATATCGCGTTTACTTTCGACTGAAAGCCGTCATTGAATCGTTTTTATAACTGACCAGTATATTACGATGGGATATGCATTTATGGACTAACTTTTTCGTACAGCAAACTAACTACACATGTTAAGATAACACTTCGTCTAATTTTAAGGAAAATTTGGTCAAAAATGAAATATCCACTTTTGTTACGTAATTATAACGAGATAAGAGTACTGAGTACTCTCCTTAAGTATTCTAAGTGTCTCACCAGTCACTCTGTATCCCTACATAATATTTAGATTTTTGATGTTTTTTTGCATAAATTTTGTAGTTTTCGATCAATACAGTTCTGCGTAATTGCGTAATGCATTTTGAATGATAAATAACACAGTATTATGTCCTAAGTTCCATCTTCCATCTAATTCCATCAGCCGAATTGGGCCGGCGCGTCCGGGTACCGGTACCTCTTTCTCACATGAGATCGGCGTGAAGTGGCGGTTGCGGCTCTCAATTCGATTATATTTTCTTATGATTTTTTTATAACTATAATAGTTTACGATACGCCGCTATGTATAGATGTATAAAACATATTGATAATGTGATAAACAAATATGCAGGACGGACAAATATGGAGAACAGGATAGATGGAAAAGAGGTCTCTCTTTTAAGTTCTTCCATTCATACGTACTAGAGATCGCCGGCTGGTCGAAATTCGGCCAGAAATTGTTAGATTTGCGTACCATATGCTTATTTAACGCTATGTACAAAATTTTCGTTGGTAGTATAGTCAACCAATAAATTGGATTGCCACGCCTAAGGTCGAAAGTCGTTTGCACGTCAATTAGTTAAAAGGCTTGTTTTTGCTTATGTAATACGCCAAAAATAACAAACCATTAGAAAAATTTTAATTAACTAGGAGCTGTCATCCAAAAGCACTTTCTTGGTCGACTATACAACAACATTTGACAATTAATATAGAAAATACATTGTTGAAAAACGAAATAAATTGTTATTTTGTGAAGGTTGTCGAGCTTTGTTATCATCCTCATAAAATGTAGACAAGTGTGCGTAAAGTTTGACATTGGTGTGCATAAATAGTTTTAGGAATATATTAAATTATTTTAATAATTTTATATATTATACAAGTATTAGCATTCGCACACCACTTCTATGTAAACTATAATCGTGCCAAATTTCATACTCCTTCGTTCGCGCAATTTCCGTAAAATTGTACGGAAA
The DNA here is from genome assembly GCA_024363005.1 of Charaxes varanes. Classification (NCBI taxonomy): domain Eukaryota; kingdom Metazoa; phylum Arthropoda; class Insecta; order Lepidoptera; family Nymphalidae; genus Charaxes; species Charaxes varanes. The sequence goes on from JANCMC010009603.1 coordinate 9,956,062, forward strand.
GATTTCTGAGATGGACGGCGTGCTTTGTGTCCCGGCACGCCGCTGCACGAAGTTAGGGTGAAGCCCTAGGAGGACATCACTGGCGGAGATGTGGTAGTTTGCAAGATCGTTCCCATGTCTCCGCCGCGTAGTGGCAAAGAGGAACTACCGTGGGGTTTTAGTCGGTTGGAGTCCGACATCAGCTACCGTCTGCCCTTGTGGCCGATGGATACCCGTACCGGGTTTCCCCACGTTAAGATAAAAGAAAAAAAAGGTTTTACATCATTACACCCCTACTCTGTCAAATCCTTTTTGTTGGAACAGAAGTAGACAATATTCTATGGGTGACAACCCTCGACGTGTCGAGTTATTTAGCGAGTTAGTACTAATAAGATTTGTAAGCAAATACCTTCACCTAATTGTACGTGGAATACGTACAAATAGAAAAACAACAGCTAAAATAAGCTGTTAAAATAATTATAACAGTTGAAACAATATTGAAAACCATTTTTAATCTCATTATTGACTCCACGCGTAAGATTTATGTAAATGTTTTAAAATGAAGTTATTTTAACTTAATTACTTCTACAGTGTATTAAACTATAATCTATTAAAATAGCAAAATTGTAAGTGCAGAAATTTTATTCATTACCCTTAGATAATGCTCTAAAATCTTTTTAGTGCTTACTATTCTCTATAGCTTTTCTATTTTATTTCGCCAGGCGTTATAACATAACGTTATCGGCCTTACAAAATCTGAAAAAGGTAACTCGACAATAGCTGGTCATATTAACTTGACCCATAGCCACCTCCTCCTCTGAAATTTAAATAGACCTAGGTACTAGAACGGGATAACGTTAGGAAGAAGAAGAAAATGATAACTAGTTATGGCTTTACGTATCTAGAAAAGTTTTCGGCTATTTTTAACAGTCGATAAACTAAAAACAGACGATAAACTTCAACTTTCCTTCATTGCTCCAAATGTCTCGTACAATTTGCAGCTACCTATATGGCTGTGTATTATAAAAGAAAGTCCAGTTTTGTTGCGTTTTATTTTACTATTATTACTAGAGAGAAACTAAAATATACTTTATATGTAATGACTAATTCCAGTATTGTCCCATCGTATTAGGAGACGACGTAAAAATGTCCGCTAAATTTCAACTTTCCTTCAACGTCCAAATCTCTCCTGTAATTTCCAGCTACCAATATGGCTGTGCATAACAAAACTAAAAACTACAGTATTTTTGCATTTTGTGAAACTATTATTAGAGAGAAACTAAAATATTAATGCGGCATCTCTAGAGACTAATTCAAGTACTGTTTAAAGTTTAAAAATATTTTATGGACACGCCGTAGGTATTAGAAGTGGCGTAAAAATGACCGATAAACTTCAACTTTCCTTCAACACTCCAAATCTCTTGTACAATTTCCAGCTACTACATCCGATATGGCTGTGCATCATAAAACTTCTGAAGTCCAGTTTCGCTGTGTTTTATGGAAGTATTGTTTCAGAAGTTTATATTTAGCCCGGTATTCTTTAATATACATAAACTTATTGTTCTCAACGACTCTGTTAGACTTGTAGAAATTCTTTTAAAATACCAAACAGAAATGTTGCCTCCTACAGCGAGGGAAGCCGTATTCATTTATTTCTTTTTTTGGACAATTTTATTACTGTTATCATACTACGTTATCCCATATATCCCATTTTACAGACACTCTAATCAATGATAGAATCAGGCGTTACTTTGCGGAAATCCGTGAGAAACTAAACTACTTTGCTTTAATCCGCGAATGATGCGCGATTCATTCGCGGATTAAGGCAAAGTTTTGCGTCTTTTTGGGATAGACTTCATCATCCTTATAATAAGATTCTCCAGACGATGAGTGAACATATGGATGTTGCCATCTACCGCCATCGGTTGATGCAGATCACAGATGATGACACTCTAATCGACAAAATACACATTATCACTATTTCACAATATATTTTATCAATAACTGATTGTAAGTCTTTTGATTGTTTTCTCAAACCAAACCCAACAAAGTTTTAAACCGTAAACCGTAGTTAAACCCAGTTTTTAACTGTATGAGTGACCGGATTTTAACACTGTCTCAGTCAAGAATAATTAAAATATCTACACATTTAAATAAAATTGGAGCGTCTAAGTTGGTAACGTCGAATTTTTTTTTACTAATTGCCTATGACTATATATACGACGTCTATAGAAAAGACGCAAGTTGTGACATGTTTGTCTGTCGGTACGACCAATATTTCGATATCTCCCACGTAACTTGATGGAACCCCAAATTCCCAGCCTTACAGTAGAGCGTTACAAACAACTAAATTGCAATACAATAGTCACTTTTTAATATATTATTGTATATAATATATAATCGTCATTAATGAATATATAATTGTATACACAAATGTCCTTATATAATGAGGTTTTTATTTCAATTTACGTGTTTGTAATGCTCTACTGTTAAGTTGGGAATTTGCGGTTACAACAATTTACTTGGGAGGTATCGATTTTAGTTCCGCACGTGTTTAATTAATGTTTACAGTTTATTACACCGATGCGATGTACAGTAAACTTTCCGAAAATAGACTCCGCATTACATCATGTCCGTAAACTAAACTATGCAAGATTGTTTATGACATCAACAATGTGTAACAAAATAGATTGCTGCTTTAAATATAAAAATGTTACAGGAACCACTCTGGAGGGGCAGACAGATGCAGCATCTTTATACATTTCACTGATATACAGAGTTATTTTCGCTATATTAACTAACGAGCAGTACGTCGCGACTTCCTCCGCGTGGCTTCCACCACTTTTATCACTTAGGGGTTTAAAAAATTGACTGTGGATAAAGATCAATATCGTGTTTACAAAAACACCTTCGTAAATAACGCATTAGTTCGGCCAATTTGTAGCAACAGGCATACTGTGGATTTCATGGAGATTGAAGCCGCGAGTTTTAAACGCTTAAAAAAACTACGACGTTTGAATACTCAAATGTTCCCGATCCACATATCCCAAATGGAATTTGGTAATTTCTCGCGATAACAGGTAAGCTTTGTACGTTCCGGAGATTTTGGATTACTTTGTTGTAACATTCTCTTGAGTGAAACTAGGATTTTTATTTACTCTGTACTTAAGTAAGTTTATTAATACTCTATTTGACTGTTTCTATATATTTATTACGTATCCGGGCGTGAGAGTTGAATTTATAAAAACAACAATAATAAAGTTTTTGTATTCAAGGCGTATAAAACCCAAATATATCACAAAAAGAATTAAAACTAAATGTAGTAAAAAAAATTCCCAGTTAAATGGAACGCTTAATAAACCGTTGCAGATGTCACAGGTCACAGATTTTAGCTTCTATTCTTGTTATGGTGTACAGACGGCGAATATTTGAGGATAGGATTTGGCATCGTTACGAAGACTAGTTTAAGTATGCTATTATTAGATCTCCGTAGTCTTGTCCAAAAGGACGCAACACGGGCCCTAATAGTAGAATAAAAGTCAGGCACTCTCGATTCCGCAAACATTGTGGAAGCACTGCAATAACGTGGCAAGCCTAAAGGTATGCGGAATGCATTATTATATTGCACACACATTGCAGTGTATGATTATCTAATAAATTTCATCGAGAGTTGACATGTATAAAAGCATTGACAGTAGGCGTTAAATAAGGTAATTTTGACAGGTTTACTACATTTGTCAAATCTACGCGCAATCAAAAGGACTTTATTAACTTCCACGATCGTTTATTTTTCACTAATTATAATTTGTCTTCGTGGAATTATATCACTATGTTCTAGCAGGTTAGAATTTTTGAATAATAATATAATAAAAAATAATATATATTTATGAATTAGAATCGAAACACTTCCGTTTTTTGTGACATATATTCCTATATAAATACATTGTTCTGAAAATCCTTGAAAACATAAACATGCAAAGTGTTTCGATGTTTCTGATGAGAAGTATATTTACGTCGCAACATTTTTTGCAATAATAGTATAATAGTTCTTTATTTCAAATAACAAAATCTATATTACACACACACACACCCACATGCACGCAAGGACGCACGCACGCACGCACGCACGCGCACACACAAGCTTGTACAGGAAATTTAAAGTGTTAGTAAATTTTATACAAGACATAATATATACAGGAAGATATTATGTACAGATTCTTGATTAATGAATAATTCGGGTACATCATTCATTAATCTATATATATAAAAGATAGTCGTGTTAGTTACACCACTTATAACTCAAGAATGGCAGAACAGATTTGGCTGAAAATTGGTAGGGAGGTAGCTTAGAGCCAGGAGACGGATATAAGATACTTTTTATTACGTTCGACAGCGTTCCCGTGTGACTTAACATGAAACGTCAGACACTATAAAACGTGGGATAACAAAAAAGAATCAGACTTGGAATAACAAAAAGCAAATGACAGCTATGTAAGTGATCCTTAATATTAATTTATTACATTACAACCACGCGCACACGATTTACGTGATTTACACACAATGTCGTTTTACAAAGAATATAATTTTTGTATACAGCTTTAAATAACAGTATAGTATGCAAATCTAAATATTTGTAGCCGAATTTTGTACAACCAGGCGATCTCTAGTTATATTATATTTGCGTGTTTGTGAATTATTATGTCCTTGTCTATGGGTGTGTGCGCGTGTGTGTCTCTCTGTGTGTGTGTACTTGAGTATCGTTTCATGAGATTTCCATTTAGGAGAGATCAAGAAGCGAGCGTACTTTATTTGCGTTATTAGTGGTTGTTAATTTATTTAAAGCTAGCTTAAACCCGCCATTTCGTCCGCGTTGTTTTCTTCAGCTTCCATACAGACTTTAAACCTCTTTCAAATTTCCTTTTCCTTCCTCGATAAATGAGCTATCTAACACTGAAAGAATTTGTCAGATCGGATCAGTAGTTCTTGAGGTTAGCGTGTTCAAGCAAACAAATAAACAAACTCTTTAGCTTTATATATTACTATAAACAGATAATTGGATAGGTGAGCCAATCCTCGAGCTAATTCACTATAAATAATTTTTAAAAAATATTTTTTTTCTATACCGGCATATACGTATGTATATTTCATAAATCTAGCCATACCTCTTATATGGTCTACGTAAAACATATAGAGGGGGTGTATTTCAGAGAATGGCGGCATAAACTCCCACCCTAATATGATCCATAAATATTGTCTGAATATCATTAGATGTAAAATACAAATTGTTTACAATAACGATCTCAACATTAAATAACTATTACTCATTGTTAACGTAAACTTTTTGTTGCAAAGTTTATGACAAAGCGTAGGTATATATTCTGTGATAAATATAATTAAATCAAGAATCATAATATGTATTGTGTTATTTTCCCTATTTATTGTGATGCAAATTCTCGTTGTGATTAATATATTTATGACAACGAGATGAGACCTCAGACCACGAATGTAATATTTAACGTCTTCGGGTCTTACTTTTTAACCGTCAAAAGTCTGGCGTGTTTAAATGCTTATGCACTTTTACCCGTAGATCTTTTAAACTACGCAACGGATTTTAATGCGGTTTTTACAAATAAACAGAGCGATTCAAGGAAAAGGTTTATGCATATACTATGTTATAGAAGATAAAAGCCAAGAATTTCAATGACAATGTCGTAAAAACGTATTTTTGTGCGCTCACATAGCATGCACTAGATAAACCTTACGAGACAAATCAAAATAATGTAGTACGGAGTGTATATACTAAAAAGATCTATAAAAAACCAGTGATGGTATATGTTTAGCTCCTAAATATAACCCACAACCAACCAGTTTACATATTACAAAACATAATGAACTATTTGCGAAGCTACTTTAAAAAATACCGTATTAATCCTCATCCAATTTAATAAGCTAGAAACGTTGAACATTTTATGCAAATCAAAATTACTCTTTACAATATATCATTAAAATGAATATCTTAGGAGATATGAAGTATTTTAAATGCCGGGTCTATCGGGTTCTCCCCCGGGAGCCTAGGCTCCAGGGCGTACGGGCCTCGACGCTCCTTGCCCGAGCTTGAATTTCACAGACAGCTGTAGCTACCCGGTGTCCTAATGTGCCTACGAGACTCAACCTTAAAGGATTCAAGGAGGAGGCCTGGCAATGGTTGAGTAAAAGGCAACCCTGCCACTAAGTTGCCAATCAGATAAAATCCAACCCACGTGTAAACTAAGTACGGTTCGGATCTTGTAGGGCACTGTTCTTTTTCCAGTAGTAAAATAGTTTAACTGAATAGAGAATATGTTTTGACTTGGAATTTAAATACAATGCCCTTATACAGGAGCCAGACATAGATCAAAGTGTTTTGTATAATTTTGTCCTCGAAGTCTCGAAAGTACTACAAAACTTTGTATAGTTACACAAGTCGCAGGTCACACTACATGCTCATTGAAATGATCATTCAATAAGAAAATATCTAGCTCCGAGATATAAAATTACGAAAATTCACGGAAGCTTAAGATATTCTAAAGGTATATAATTCTGTTAATACCTGCAAATATTAACAAATTGAATATTTAAAATTATTAGGAATTTATTGAAAAAAGGTTGTCACATGGTGATCATACGAAGTACCTTGTTTATTTGCTCGAAAATGAAGTATTAAAGAAATAAATATCCAGTTCATCGATTAATTATTGAAATTTAACTTAACGTTATATGTATTTCAGGTTATTAATTTAAATAAAATATATACATTATGCTCGCTGACACACTACCTAGGCTCAGTCCTCAGATGAGCTTAACCTGCACAATTTGCTGTCAAATGTCATAAATTGTTAAAACAAACATCGAAACACTACTGCGAAGTGCAGTCTGCCCGCTGTCAGATCATTTCAATTTACACTATTTGTTTGTCGGTGTTTTAATAATAAATTATATTTTTTGACCCTTGCTGGTATCCATAAAACTGTTTATTAATTAGATTGTTAAATACCTCCTTTAAAATAAAAATATAATGTCAAGTGACAACGGATTTAACAACGATGATTCGCCAAACAAAACATATACACATCTTCAGCTGCCCAGCCCAATTATTACACGAAGGAACCGTACCGCTTCTACGTGAGTGATTATTTTAAATTACCATTAAACATGCAAAATTTTAGATTAAGTGGTTTTAAAATTTACTTTTTTATTGTATTAAATGCAGGTCTGAAAGAGCCCTACTGAATCCTATAGAGTATGGGAAAATTAAATCATTTTGTCGTGAAAAAGGTCATGGTTTCGTCATACCTAAAAACGGGAGTGAAGAGTTATTTTTACATATTTCAGAGTAAGTTTATTCATATGCGCTTTCTTATAATATACATTTAGAAAAAGTGTTTATATATTGACATAAAATCAAATTGGTTTACTAATATAAATTTTATTATTTTACAGCATTGAAGGAGAATATGTTCCCTTGCCAGGTGATGAAGTGTCATATAGACTGTGCCCAATTCCACCCAAATTTGAGAAATATCAAGCTGTCCATGTTAAGATTGTCCAATTGGTCCAAGAAAAACATGTCAAGTGGCATGAACCAACATTATAAGGAAAAATTATAAACGTGACCAAGCCAATTGTCTATATTCTTCAATATCTTTTGCTGTCTCTCATTATCATATTTTAACGTAGGGCCTAATGTCTTACTAATTGCATACTGTATTCTAGAATACCTCTGGGGTGTTTGCACTGGTATGTGTCTACTAGTATTGTATTATGTAATATTCAGTATTTTTAAAGTGAGAAGGTTTATATGTGGTGCTAAATTTTTGAAGGATTTACCAT
>JANCMC010009603.1:9964009-10045888 GCA_024363005.1 Charaxes varanes
ATTGTATTATGTAATATTCAGTATTTTTAAAGTGAGAAGGTTTATATGTGGTGCTAAATTTTTGAAGGATTTACCATCGTGTAATGGTTTTGATAATTTAGTTACAAAAAATTGATCAACTGTTATTCGCACAATTTTAAATGATGATGATTTAATAAATATTGCTATTAATTATTTTATTTTACAAATAATATCAAATTTTTGCACAAAACACAATTTGTGATGGGTTACATGTACAACTTACAAAAGTTAATTTTTAAATATATACACATTTAAAAAAACATTTTTAATTTAATATAGCTTTTTAAATTGTAGCTTTCAACATTTAGAATCAGAAATGAAATAATCATGGATAACTTAGCAGTAAATCTTGCAGACAATTTAATTATATCTGGGATGTGATTTGATAATTATGATTATACTATTATAGAAATGACAATGACACTTAAAATTACAACTAATGTGGATTATTATTTCATATTAATTTGAGTCAAAAAGAAATATAAAAAAAACATGCCTCAATATCATAATAACTGATAAATAGTACTGATGCACTGTATAATTATAAATGCATCTTAAAAATGCTATGTTGCAAATGTTTTAAAATCAGCAAACACAAATGTAACCATTTTATAGCATGAGTATGAAAGCACAGTGAAAATCGCTTAAATATTTTAAGTAAATCTTACTTTTAAAGCTCCTTTTTGTGTAGTTTGTAACCTTACTTTACTTGTTAGTTTTTGCATTTAGTTTTCATTCCTAATGATGGAAGGTATAATAATAATTATATTATATTTTTTTATGTGTAATATTTTACACACCACCACAATAGTATAGAGAGATAAGATGGCATGCTTGTCGTGTTATTTTACAATAGAATTGTACAACAAATACATGTTCAAAACAACAGAGTTGTTTCATTTGATGTTTGTTACTCCTATCTTTGCCTAAATTCTAATCATTTATCTTTTTAGGGTTTCATAGCTCCAAAGAAATAAAAGAAAATAGTATGTGTTCACATCATTTTCGTTAAAGGCATAGAGGTAAAAAGTTGAAATGAATACTAAATGCTGAAATCTGAAGCTCTGAAAATATCAACCCACCTAATACAATCAAAAGACATGGTCATTTCTGTTGCATTTCCCACATTAGTATGTTCAAAAAGGGGATCAAAAGCTGTAGGAGCTATATATAGCTATTTAAATACATCAAAAATCTGAATAATAAATGATTGCCTACAAATTTGTTCACTCATTAGAAGTTATATACACTTCTTTTTAAAATTTATGGGCCCAGGTGCGGCCAGGCAGATTTGGTTGTTTCATCATGAATGACGAGGGGGCCGGGAATCTTAAACCGAAGTTTTCGATATTCCAGCCCCGTGGCGGCAGCCGCCATGTTGAAAGGAGGGGTGGAAATCGTATTCATGCTCTAGTTGCTAAAATATACAACTCTGTTGTTAAATTGAATTATCTACTGTAATGTATAGATAAAAGTTGTAGTTATTCATAAGGGTATAAATACACTAAAACACGGGTAAACGGGAGAGTCGTGTTGGGTGCATCCCAGTAGTGCCCCCATACCTGTAGTTCTATATAGTACTATTGGATAGTTTTTCTCCTGACTTTACTTATAATCTCTGCAATTTAAGCGGACCCTGGTACTAGACCGAGATACCGCCAGGTAGAAGAGGTTGTATGCAATTAAATGTAGGGTAAATAGTATATACCATGGAGAGATCGGCGATGGGGTTTGAACCGGGTGCCTTGCGGATTTCAGTCCGTTCCTTATACCGTTGAGCTACCTATGTAATAGTGATACTTTCACCGTTGTTACATGCGATATAAATTGTAATTACTCTCCCTCTTCTTCCTAGCGTTATCCCGGTCTAGTAGTACCAGGATCCTCTTAGATTGCAGAGGATTTGGCTGTGGGGTGAGTTAAGATGACCGATTGCCATCTGACGTCATCCTCGGAACTCCCACGATCTCTACAAACTTACGACTAATATCACAAAGTGACATTATTCGGGTCCCACTGTTTTACGTGCCTTCCGAAACACGGAGGAGGACGGATATCAAATATAAGCCAGTGCTAGAATGGGTCACCCGGTCGCAGCCAGAGCAACTTAACTTAGCGATCGACTCGAAAGCCTACCACCACTGATTAAGCCACGACCTCCTCTGAAACCTTTATTTATTTTATTTATTTGTTTATTAACGTACATTAACAGCACAAATATTAAACTTTTACAAAGATACACTTCGATAAGGTACAATTCTGATATATGCACCAATTATAGATGTACACGACATTGCCGGAGGATATTATCAACTGTTCCCAATAAAAATTTATTACCATTTCTTTTAGTGGAAACTATCCTTTTGGCATATGGGTCTCATGTCCGTGGCGTGTAAATTTGTCCATAATGAAAAAATATATATATATTTTAAGGTTAGCAGGAGGGAAAAAGGGAATATTAGACTATACAAGTTTATACTGAGACGGGATTAACAAATGACAGAATCATCATACACATATTAAGATTAGCGACGGTTCATAGACTAATTGCTTAGTTCTATAGAACTAAACGCAAGTTTATACCGAGATGGAATAAACAAATGAGTTTACTCCGCCCCTAGCAGCTTGTTAGAAAGTTGCGACGGGAATTCCGTAGCGGCTACCTCGTTCTAGAATGTATGAAAATTGTCTTTTTGAATGAAATAACATGTATGAAACATTTTTTAAGAATGAATTATGAAGAATATTTTCGTTTTAATGTTACTAGAAATCACCTGGTGGTCATAATTCGGCCACAAATCTCTTGGCTTTATAAATAAATTGTTCTATTTTTAAAATAATATAACATACGGTTGTCACGATTACGTTTTGATATCATCATATACATGTGTGTGTGTAAATCACGTAAATCGTCTGGCATTGGTTGCGTGATGTTTTATTTTAATAATTTAACATATTTAGAATGTATATTCTATAATAATATTTGCATTGGTACATCCTCTTCTATACATATAATTGTGCCAATTACTGTAATCCCCCTCCCCCCCTCCAAACACGGTAGGTTTATTCCACATTACAGGAAGACGCGTTGTAGAATTATCCTCATACAACGAGCTTGTGCGACTCCGAATACACAGAATATAATATTATGTATTGTAGAATAATAATACATGCGTTATAAGAGGACCGTGTTATTATTACAGCATCATACCAAATTTCTTTGCATGGAGATTCGAGTTGAAAATTTTTATGCCTCTCTTTGTTTTTGCCCAGAATAGAAGTGCGATCTACGATTGCATACACACACTTAATCATCCACTTTGCGTAGAACGTGACCTGTTTAAACGGCAAGGAGAATAGACGATACACGCTTACTACTATATTGTAATTTTGCTTCTTATATATTTAGTTGACGATAACTTTAAGAAAAGATCATACTCATTCCTCAAAGTCCGGCAACGCACCTGTCAGCCTGCCGCTAGTGAAGTTCTCCATGGGCGTCGTTAGTCATTTAAGGGAATCGCCTGCCCATTTGCTCCTGGATATATAAAAAAATATTTTTAAATAAAAAGAAAACCGCCTTCAAAAACAAAAAGGCTACGAACTAAAAAGCAGGAATTAGCAGATTTAGTAGACACTGTGTTGTGTTGAAGTCATGATGAGAAAAAGACATGCGGGTCGAATTGTAACCTCCTTCTTTTTTTGAAGTCGGTTAAAAAACTTTATTTCTGTGACAGTGTCAGCTCAGAGACTTAATAGCTCAACGGTAGAATGATCACTAATGTCAGTGAGTTACTAGGTTCAAACCCCGCTGGGCTATCGTAACATATATTAGACGTATAGCAAAAAATATTCGCAATAACTATCTATCTATCTATATATCTATATCTATACTAATATATAAAATTGAAGATTTTGTTTGTTTGCTTGAACGCGCTAACCTCAAGAACTGCTGGTATATAAAAGTGAATCGCAAAATGTGTTGGTAAGCGCATAACTCAACGGCGCCTAGACCAATTTTACCAATTCTTTTTTTTTTAATGTTCGTTGAAGTCCAAGGATGGTTTTTACTTACTGAGAAAAATTATAATAATTGCCGAGAAAACCCTAAGAACAACCCTTTTCTTTTTCCCATACAAACGATTTCTAACAAAAATGTAGAGTAAATTTGAACTCTATTGCTATTCAATAACTTAAATATCAAAAGTTGTAAGTTTGAGTTCCTCAACTAAGTGTCACATACTTATTCCTGGGAATATATACTAGGAAGAATAACCGCTAATGAATTATTATTGCTGTTCAATAAAATTCAAATTGACGTTATTTCTAATATTACGGAAACCGGGACGGGAACGGGAATGATATAGGATAATAGAAGTAAATAATAAGTAGACTAACGTTCGGGCAAGACATCGTATGCCGGGTCCGCTAGTAAAGAATAAAAACCAAAGTTGAAATTCATTTATTGAAATCATTCAATAAATGAATTTCATTAGCAGTTATGAATGTCAATCAATATTATTATTTAAAAATTATTTATTTGATAAGCAGTTCGTAGCTTAATCAGTGGTCGGTATTTGAGTTGATACCTAGGTTGAGCAGTTCTTACTGCGACCGAGTAAAAGGTGGATAAATCCATTCTGACACTGTTTTTCAAATATCCATCCTCTTTTGTGTTTCGGAATCGAAAGGCACATATATCAACTACAAACAAAATAATTTATTGTGATACGTACTAGTTCATAAGCATATTACAATGTTTGTTAATTACTTTAAACTACCTGATTTCCACAACTACTTTTGCGTGGTGTTTGACCTTCAAAGGAATCAGTTTGAATTCGATTTACATAAAGATTTTTTTCAGAGCTTTATACAAATTTTGCTTAAAACTACTTCCTAAGATTTTATCGCACCACACTAAACATATTTAAAATTTTATAATAACTTTAGGATTGTTAAACTTCCAAGAAGATTTTAAATATTGCAAGGATAAACTTATTGGTTGTGATTGGATTACTATATGTTATATATGTCATGTGCTGTCATTCTTGGAATAAACCAGTGCGTTCCTTATCGTGTCTTAGTTCACTTCTCCGATCGTCGACTTAATATTGGCGACGAGGTTATATATGTATTATAATATATGTATCAGCCATGGCTAATTTCGGAATTTTATCGAATTTTGACCACAATTTACAGTCGTGGATTACATATAAGAGTCGTATTAACCAATGGTTCATTGCAAACGATTTGGATAAAAATGAAATGAAGAAAAGGGCGATATTACTAAGCGCATTCAACGATGGCACGTATAAGTCGGCAGTTGATTTAGCTTTGCCGAAGGATATACAAGAAGTGCCATACACGGAGACAATTTCTCTGTTAGATAATCATTTTATACCCCAGAAGAAGGGATTTGGGGAACGGTATACCTTTTATGCCGCAACGCAATTATTTTTTTAAATTTAATTTCATTTTTTAATATAAATAATTTAACTTGATTAAATTTTTTTTTTAATGAAGGTACCCAAATCTAAGGATTTATGGCCGAATTTTGACTGGCAGGCGATCTATAGTTTGTATCAATAGAAAGTATGCAGTCGTCACGCGTACGCATTTTTTCAGTTTTCAACAATGTATGGAAGTATGGAAGCATAATTTAATCTACAATATTAGTATATGTTAACAAAGATATATGCCGTTAAGCCGTGGGCAGGCTTTAATTACGTTAGACAAGATTCCTATGACGTTACATTCCGTCATGAGAAATATGCTCATAATGATTGTACGGGTGTTGTGACTCAATATCTATTATAATCAACTAAGTGATTGTTATTAAGACCGTATCGTTCAAGGGCGGGTAGCGGATAGCCCTCTGAAGAAAATGTACCCTTGGGACAGCCCCGTAATATATAGCAATAGTTATTTACATAGAAAAAATGTATTTTCATTGCAACGGTTTATTTTCATATCGTCGGACCGGACCGAGGAATTGTAGGCAGTGTAAGAAAGAAGTGTAATATGGGTAGTTTAATTATTTCGTAAAGAAGTAGGCTGTCTTAAAGAAGTAAAAGTAAAAAACACTTTATGGTAGACTTATGCTTTATGGTAGGTAGGTAAGAAAAGAGCATACTCATTTCTTAAAGGCCGGCAACGCATCTGCGAGCCCTCTGGTGTTGCAGTTGTCCATGGGCGTTACCGTGCTGATCGTCTAGAGGCAGATCGCCTGGCGGTGACCTCTTGCCCCACATTCCTCTTAAATTCGTCCAGCCCGGCTCCCTCTTCCAGTAATACGATCCTGTTGGGTCATAGGCTTTGAAATTATTTTACATGTAAATATATATTCATAAATTATTAGAACAACGCATATTTTGCTAAAATTTTTAATACAGTTAACTTTGGGCGGTCGAATGTTATATAGAAATTAAAAGCATCTTTGGGATACTTTAATAAGTGGGTAAATCTTGAAATCTCTTTTCCTTATTTTTGCTGAAAATTACCCACATTTTTGGCAAAGGTACTTTGACAACCAATAATTTTCACTTAACCATTTTCGTTGATAGTTAATATAAATGAATATATTTCAACAAATTGACCTTTGTTAAACAGATACAATTGTTATGAATACGGAAAGGCTTGCATTGAAGAATTTTATAAAAAACGATTTTTTTTTAAATATCAGCAATACGTTTAGGTATTTTATATTCCCGTTTGCCGTCATACTAAATTTAATTCAAAAGCTTGTATTAGAAAAAGATGCGACCCCAGCGGCGTCGAGGCATAAAACGAGTGCTTTGCTGTTTTCAGTCCATACCTTCTACCGTTGAGCTATTAAATCTCTTAAAATATCCACATTTGTTAGTGATTTAACGCCCGTGTCAGTACTTATAAGCAATACATTGCTTAACAAATCTTCCGAAGCGATATTATTAACGATCGTGACCTTCACTTTCTAATGTACTGCAACGATTTAGACGAACTGTCACTATGCGTACACTATATTAATGACTAGCCCAATTATGTGACTTCTTTTGTGTTTCTTTAATTAACATTAATGTATGCTGTTACTTTAATATAGTATACTACTGATGGTATTGTAACCGTAATGGATAAGACGAGTACTTATTGTACCTTCACTTTCTAATGTACTGCAACGAATTAGACGAACTGTCACTATGCATACACTATATTAATGACAAGGCCACTTCTGTGACTTCTTTTGTGTTTCTCTAATTAACATTAATGTATGCTGTTATTTAAATGTATGCTTCTGATTATGTTGTAATTTGACTATTAAGAGTAGCTATTGTATCCCTCACTTTCTAACGCACAGCGTCGCTTTGCACGTACTGTTACTATGTGCATTATATTAAAGTCTAACCGAATTCTGTGACTTATTTTACTTAGTTTATTAAATATAATATATACAATCAATAGTATACATATACTACTGATTGTAGTGTAACTTTAATGTATATTACTTGTACTTATTGTGTCCTCACTTTTTAATGTACTTGGCATTTACATTAGACGTACAGTGAGAATACTTTATATTAAACACTAGCTTAATTCTGTGACTTAACTAAATTTTTGTGTATGTGGCTTCTTTAAATAAACTTCGGATGCGTCATGTAATATGTATGTTGTGCGCAAATTAAAGAGAGTTTTCAACTTTTCTGAGGCAATATTTAAAATAATTGTTAAAAATAAATATTTACTACAACATGTGACTTTTATTATCTGTGAAAAATTAAATTTACTTAATAATCCATCTTGATAACCATTAGCACGACGTAGTTTTGAGTAATATTAATAGATGGCGCTGCTTGAGATGGTGTATTTAAACATCAACATCACTATATCAGAACGTAGTTTTGAGAAATTTTAATAGGTGGCGCTGCTTCACAAATACGTTCGCCCAATAATTTGACCGCCCATTGGGACTTTAAATTAGTGAAAATGAAATGTCTTTTTCTTGTTCTTAATAATGCGTCTAGCGGATCCGGCAGACGTTGTCTTGCTCGAACTTTGGCTCGTTTGGTATAAGCCTTTTAAACAGTGTCCTTTCTGTATCTGCCATAAACGGTTCACTGGCCGAAAGTTTTAAGAAATAATAATTTAACAAGCAGTCAAAAAGTCTAGCACGAATTTAATATATTTGAAGTATTCTGAAGTAGCGACTAAATCTGCATTTTTGGTATTTTACAATCGTTCTTTTAGATTTTCCATTCATATTTTGCTTTTAAACCTTCCCTGAAATAAAGCTAAGGAAATGAAAACAGTCGATTTATCGTGAAATTAGCGAACTATTAATTTTTATATATACCTAGAGAGTTATGGCATAACGAGATTAGTCGTTCGCAATGGTTACAATGTCATACGCTTAGTAAATATTGTAACCGTTTTATGAAACACTCATACATTTTAATTTAGTTCCAATACGGTTCCAATAAAATTAGTTACAGTTCTGACAATGAAGTCGGTATTTTTTTTGTTAAAATTATATATTAAGTCAGTCATGCGGATTAAATAAAATATATTTTATGTTTTAGCATGAAAATTGCTCCGTCCTGCCCATTGCACGCCGTGTTAATTACCAAAAAATTTTGAAATATTTCATTATATTAAGAACGTTTAAAATTAACACAGCACTTCCGTCACTTCACGCCGATTTTATGTAAGAAAGACGTACTGCGAACTGGATGCGGCGACCCAATTCGGCTACAAGCATGGCGCTACCTCTAATTAGAAAGACAGGAGTAAGGGAATGGAATGAAGTACAAGGATATAAAGATTGATGGAGAGGAGAGAAAGGATGCAAATACTACTGTCACGGACGGTATAGGGGGCAGTTAGGGTGCTCCGGGGTCGCGTACCCGTAGTGGATCTGACCAGTTATTGGACAGATAAAGAAGGATTCACCCGCTGGGAGTAAATCTAGTATCTTGTAGTAGTATCTTTAAAGACAATCTTAATTACCGAAAAGCTAAGCTTACTAGGTTATTGAGGCCACAAATAGTTCTGTAGGATATTATTTATTTTGTTATCTATATATATAAAAATGAATCTCAAAATGTGTTGGTAAGCGCATAGCTCAACAACGTCTGGACTAATATTACCAATTCTTTTTTTCAAATGTTCGTTGAATTCCAAGGATGGTTTTTACGGCGAGAAAAATTTAATAAAATTATTGAAAAAACAAACAATAAAACTAAAATAATAAATCGTTCCTGTAAAGAATAATCTTCACAACGTATTATGGATTACTTGACACTCCCACTAACCCATATAATCTATATGACCCATGAATTGCTATATATTCGCTACAATTCTTTTAAAATTAAATCATGCTCATAACAATAAATAATTAATGAAAAAGTTTACCAACTTGGGATATGTTAATTACCTAATTTTTATTTAAATTAAAAAAGTTATATTACGTAACACGATGACCAAATCCCCTTCCACCTCTGTAACGTATCGTAAGGTTTTCCAAGACTCCACCCTCCTCCCCAAATTGTGTTACGTAATTGTTGAACGATCCCGAAGTACACAGATTATAAAGGTGGAAACTTTACATACGGATGCCTTAATGCGGCATTAATAGAGACGCAGTAAGTTACAGTCTAAGGAAAGTGGTAATTGTATAGGCTCTCTTTTTGCACACGTGTATTACAGTACGCAACTTCTTTTAGGGTTAGGTAGTATCATCACATACCTCATAGTTCATCCCACACAAGGAGTCGACGGATACCCAAGCGAGGCCTGCTACAGGATTGATCGATGGCGGCAGGCGCGCGTCCGTGCGTCGCAGTAGAGCGGGACCCGCACTCGCAGTGTCCGGCAACGATCTGGATAGCAGCCGACCTCGTAACATTGGAGGTCCTGGAAATATAACAAATAAGTCAAAGTCAAAAATACCCTTATTCACACAGTCTTTCTTACAAGCGCTTATTTTTGTCATACATATGACACCAAAAGTAATTTGCATGTAAAATGTTGCCACGAAGAGACCATATGGCATATCAGCTCTCTTCTACAGCGACTCCTCTTACTCTACACGTCGTAACTTCGCTGCCTCTACACACTAATTAAAAATATGTGTCTATTATCCCTGTAATATACATTTTTTACAACCATATTTAATATTTTATTGATAAAATTTACTATATAAAAGCTAACTTATAATATTAACTCTAACATTTAAGTGATAATATATCTCAATATTAGCGCAAAAAAAATTACCTGTATCGGACCCGATATGAACGGCAAGTTGATCCTCGTAAAGTGGAGGGAAGATGCGGGCACTGGGTCTCGCCAGCACTCCCATGCGAGTATCCAAGATTTCCACTTGTGAGTGACGCTTGCCCTGTTCCTCGACCAGGGTTATTTTCGGATCAGCTATGTTAAAATTTTCTATCTGAAATTGAATCATTTTAAATTAGTTTTAAAAGAACAGTACTACGGTAAATACTAAAAACAAAATTATTACGATAAAAAAGAAAGAGTTTTTCCGATGTCCTAGATGTGTATGGTGAAATACTTGCTATAATTTGTCAACCTTCGTAAAAACTAAGTTTGTCCAACTTTCAATTTGTTCGTCCAAAATTAAATAATAAAAGGAGGCAATAGACAATAAATTATAAAAGCTATAGGGCAAAGTACACATTTGTTCAGCTATAGAAAGTCATAAAACAACATTAAACAAAGTAATTTTGAACTAAGTATTGTTTCCTTTCACTATCATTGACCGATATTCAACTATTGTACGACTCTACATAAACAGAGACGGCAGAAACTCTACACTGTCGTGAATCACTGGAGGGTGATGAACTATAACAGTTTTCAATGTCTTAGTCATTATGTTACTCTATCTGGACACAAACATATGGTTGCATATTTGTTGCCAGCGATCACAACAGAACAGTGTATTGTAAATGAATCATAAGTTGTCATATTTCGTGATTGCGCACTTATCTCTGGATGGTTAATGTCACTAAAATTGTTCAGTAAAGTGAAGTTTGTCATTTAATTCCCATAAAATATACATTTTGATGTTTTACAAAATAAAACTAAAGTCACAAAAACCATTTCGCCCTTTCTCAAGATTAAAAAGATCCACCACTTAAATCATAGACCGGTTGTAATTTAGCTCAAACTGGATAACATTTTGAAAAAGTAGCTTTTATGGCTATAACGCGCAAATAACTCTTATTCCAAAAATGTTTTGAAATCATAAATTATTTATTAATTGCAATTTGATGATTACTATTAGTCGTGCAATTACATATGATATTATATAAGTGTTTTATTTCCTTTTATTTTTATTACAATATTTCACGAAGCAAGGTCAATGAAAGTGTCTCCATAGAGTGTCGTACGCCTATAATTCATATGACTTTAACTTACTTTATAAAATAGTAATATAGTCAAAATACAATATTTTTATATAACAAGGGTTCAGGGCACGCGGTTCACCTTAGTGACTACCGACGCCCATGGACATCTGCACCACCACGAGGTGCGTTGCCGACCTTTAATGAGGGGTTTAGGCCATCGTAAACTCTCACAAACCAAACAAAACGCGACGACAATACCATTATTTGCTGTGGCAACATTGCCGCCACTTCAGGTCAATCTTGTGTGAGGGAGGTACTGGTACCCGAACCCAATTCGGCTGTAGACAAAAAGGACTGCAAGCCGTAGCGCTACCAACTAAAAACTTTATAAATATTTAAAAATATATAATAACTTACCTGTATATCATACACGAGTGAACCATCTTTATCAATGTACAGTAATGCAAGACCTTCAGGTGCTAGAGTCGCCGGGGGTCTCTCCGCCATCAGAGGCGCGTGGAACACTTCACAGGCCGCCCTTTGCCTAACGTTACCAGTGATTCGTCTCTCTAACGTACTAACAGCTTCAACAGCGAGGAAAAGTCGTCCTCTGGATAACGAACGTAATTCTGCGGCTGATACAGGCGTTGAAACTTCCAGGACGTTCAATTCGTATCCAGGTTTGTTCACTTTTTGTACCTAAAAGAAGTCTAAATCGTTTAAAGTACTTAAATATGAAAATTAGATCAACATATATCTATATATTTAATCGATCTTTGTATATAATGAATGTCGATGTCGATTCTTCTATATAATGAAGACAAACGACTCACCTCATCTATAATAGTCTGATTTCTATCTGGTAGGGTTAGTAGCACCCTCACTGACTGGTCTCTGGACGCTGGCGTGAAGACACCGTTGTATATGATAGCAAGGTGTAGGCTGGGAGCAGCTCCTGCTGCCCCGGTTACGATAGCAGTACCTCCCCACCATCCCTCCTCCTGCCCAGGACTACGGTAGTCATCACAAGGACCCCTGGAATTCGACTTGGGAGCATGTTCCGGTTCGAGAAGAGACGTAAACATTTCCGAAGAAAGCGCTGGGTATCTGCAATTCAAATAGACGTTATACGCATGTGCAATGCTCGGACGCAATTTGTATGCGAGACTGCAACAAAAACAAACTTGCAGAAGGATTATTTGACGTTTGTTTAAAGAAGTCTGCTTATAGGGATCCAAGCAAACCATGTTTGAAAGCTGAGAGATTTATTTGCAATCTTGAAGTTTCTTTAACTTAAGAGGTAGAAGGGCGGTTTGAAATTTTACTAAGTGGCCATTTCTATATAATATATGTACTATATAGTATAGATAAGAAAAAAGAAATCTTTATTTATAAAAGAAAGTGTTCATTGTAAACCTAGCCCCTAAACTAGGTAAACCCGTATCATAGGGGCTAATGTCTTCCCTAACATTGACATATTTCTATTGTAGCTACTAAATAAAATATAAATAAAAAACACAACGAGCAAAATGCATTATACAGCAACTTTGGCATTTAACAACATAGTCACAACACACGCTATGACACAGGCATTACTGTATTCCTTAGGAAGACAGGATCGTATGTATTCAAAGACTCTTCGGGAATTTCCACACGTAACGCCGGGTAGACATATGTATGTCTGTACAACATGGCGGGTTAGTTTCCGTTGTTAATCATACGGTTAATTTAATTCGAACAATGAGTCTACTCTATCAACCTTGGAACCATATTTGAAGGTCACATCTGATCACATACCTAGTACATAAAACGTGTACTGATCAATATATATTGAACTAGACATTAACCCCAGGCCTGCTCACATTAATGTAAGTTATGGAATCAAATTTCAATTGCACATAAATTTCACTATTTGTACGATTTTTGTTAGCTTAGTCATAATTTTATGTAAACATGCTCTGGTCTCCTGTAATTAAAGGAGCACACTAGTCTTTTATGTGTAATTATAAACGTATAGTTAATGTGTCTACCCTTTGTTGGATGTTTATAACACTAAATAAAAAAATATGACAATCCATTGGGCAGTTTAAACCTAAAAGCAAACATGCTTTGGCTGGCACGTTGGCGCAGTGGGCAGTGAACCTGCTATCCGCTTCGGTGATCGTAGGCTCGATTCCCACCTCGAGTCTAGGTTTGCTATCTATATGTATGTATATATATCCGACCTCACAAGATGAACTTTAACAAAATATTTTTCTAAGAGTTGAATAATATAGAATACTTTTTCCAAATGCCGGCATGTCTGTTCCTAAGGTAGACAACTTAATGCCTGTGTTAAAGGTAACAGCCGCCTGTTATACACAATTTTTTTTTTGGAACTATGTAAAAACATACATATTGATACACACCCAGACTCGAAGCGGGAATCGAACCCAAGACCCCCGGAGCAGATATTGACATTGTACATCACTCCAGTTTGTCAGTCTGTCTATACTATATTATATTAAGTTAAGCAATAATAGATATGTGGCGTAAAAAAACATGTACCAAAAAAATCACATTGTTTTAAAGGCTTTGCTTAAAGTATATGTCGTAATGACTCTGATTGTTCTTGCCTACGATTTTTTGTTTAACTTTTGATTTCGACAGAAGTTTTCGAATAATTACGTTAGGAACAAAATCATTTATAATATTAATCCTTTTATAGATGCGATTGAAAACCCTTCTCTATCAGACACGTAGAGTTCGTGACTCGGCATACTAATGTATACGATGCAATAATCATTTAAGTGTGTTTTTTGTATCACAATCTCGGATAAGGATGTAGTTTTTTTTTACAATATTAAAACGGGAGGCTGTTCACCTGAGTGACTACCGACGCTCATAGAAAATTTCACCACCAGAAGGTCCGCAGATGCGTTGCTGGCCTTTGAGAAATGAGCAAGTTTTTTTCTTGAAAGCCCCTAACTTGCATCGATCTAGAACCATCAGAAGTAGCAGCTGGTTTCACAGATGTATAATCGACTTATGAAATAAAAATACGTATTCTTCCGTGAAAAGGTTTTGCCAAGTCATTTAACAGCTTTGGGTAAATGAACTTCGTGAGATTACTTGTGTGTGATATGAAAGCATCTTTTTTGGTTTACTCTACCGTAAGTAACCCCTCGGTTACTTTATTTACTGTCCTCAAATTTAATGTGAGTTTTTAACCGACTTAGTACAAGGAGCGTTTCTTATATTCTGTGTGTAAATTTCTACTTCGATTCATACCACGATGTCCTAAAACCCATACTATTAAGTAAGCTTTTAAGAAAATTAAAAATGGCCAAAAGCGTGTCATGACACGCTTATATAGAAGGGTTCCGTACCTGATACGCTGTAAATGTATTGGTTAAATAACTTCAAAAGTTGTTGTCCGATGTTGTTCAGAATAATTTTCCTAATGAGTTTTTAGCATGTTCTATTTAGGATGGACGGACGGACGGACGAACAGAGGGAAATTATACGGGGTTCCTTGTTGTACTTCGGAATCCTAATAAACAGTGTGCTTCTTTGTCTAGGAGCTTTTTTTCATGAAGAGCAAATATTATTCTTAGTTGTGTAATCATAAAGTTTCCCCTATTGGACTTGGTGGATTACATTTTGTACTATCAAAGTCTTTGATATTTTGATAATGATACAAAATATATTTTTTGGTTTCTTGAGACAATTATGGTATCATATGGTGTTAACTGCTATATTTGTTTTTAATCAAACAATATTATTATTTAGTATAAACAGGACCTGATATTATCACGACCTCCTCAAAAATAAATATAATATAGGTATAAATATAAATATAGGTATAAAACAAATTATGCCTACCCGACATTTTCTGTAGAAGACTGCAATTTATATTAATTAGCTGTGCTCGCTTTGTGAACGAGATATTTTTATTTTTAGATCGTGAACCTGCCGAGAAGTAGGAAGTATTCGTATGAAGTGAAAACGAAGTAAAAAATCACATACCTACAGAATTGCGATAAAACTTCTACAATTGAGAACAAAAACGCATGGAATTTGATACAGTTTTGTACTGCGTATAGATTTTATTTTATATTTTACGGGTGGCTGCAATACTTGTGAGGTGAAGGCAATTGTTTTTATTCAAGCCATCATGTGGGATATTGGATAGCTCTTATAAAATAAAGGGCGATATTTCTTTCACACTTTTTTTATTATAGATAATATTTTCGAGTAAATACATTTCTAAGTAATAAGCAAGATGGTGAGTGTCGTCGTCGTATTGGATTTACAAACTATTACATTTAGAGATATATAATTTTCCATGTTAATAAAACATATTAAACGCTCATAAGGGAAGTTATTTTGAGCGAAATAAGGGACTAACTTTTGAAGTTATTTAACAAATACCTTTATCGATACGATAACTTATACAAATACGATAACGAATACCCTTATCGAACTCTTCTATACCAGCACGTCTTGACGCGCTCTTAGCCATTTTATTCAATTCTAATAGGTTTGCTTTTAAAGTGGAATATTTATAGTTTTATTCTCATAAGCGAACTTTGTAATTAGGTTAAGTGAAGTGAATAAATGGTTTTATTATTATTTTCAGTATTAGATAGCCCATTTATCAAGTAAGGCATCACGCTAAAATTTCTTTTACCCAATCTTTTTTTTACCCAATTTTGCGCGAAGTCGCGGGCACAGCTAGTTAAAAATAACTTAAGTAGGTTTCAATCTTATATATAATGTTGATCATGTCATATAGCATAATCGGTTATATGACATACTAGCTGGTACCCGCAACATCGCACGCCAAAAATTGCGAGAGCCTCCTTGATCTGGCCCCGTCAAAAAATCATTTCCTAGCCAATGTATACAGACTACACTACCTCTCAAACAAATTTCATCTTTGTACGTTCCGCAGTTTTCGAGATTCCTTATCAGGTGACCCTTCGCTTTTAGATACACATATAGAGGACGTTTTATATGTAAATAACATCGTCAAAAACCTTTGCAGTCGTGTTATTTAAAAAAATGGCCAAGAGCGTGTCAAGACACGCTTATATAGAAGGGTTCCACATCTGATACTCTATAAACGTATTTGTTAAATAACTTCAAAAGTTGTTGTCCGATTTCGTTCAGGATAATTTTCCTAATGAGTTTGTAGCATGTTCTATCAACATGGAAAATTTCAAGGCCGCAGTCCAGACTTGACGTACGATGCGGGCGGTGATGCCGTCGATACCCGGGGCAGTGTTAGGTAAGGACCTAACATTCTACTGCAGACCAAAAAGACTGCAAAAGTGGCGCTACCTCTAATTAATATTTCCAAGACATTAATCAGGACCCACTGTTTTGCGTACCTCCCGAAACACGGATGAAGTCGGATCTTTCAAAGTCAAAACCGTTTATTCATGTAGACTTTTTTGTAAGCACTTATGAACCTTTTATTATTTGCGTTAGATTTGGTCACTCATCTATCACCCGGCCGCGGTAAGAGCTACTTAACCTAGCGATCGACTCTAATGCCTGCCAATAATAAAGCTACGACCTCCTCTCCTCCTATGGGGTAATAATTCTTTATAGTTCTTAGCATCTCTTAGTGTTCCAATATTCAAGCTGACCTTGTAAAAGTACTTATATGCCATAGCGATATGCTTTAATATACACTCAGCCTCGTAACTCGGTCACAGTGGGAGCACTCGAGCACGCCTCTATAGTTTTGCCTTTGATATTCAGTTGTTTTGTGATAAAATATTAAAGGTTATAATGCCTGGCGTTCACGTTACGATTTACCGGACAGATTTTTTTCAAGTTCGCCTGCGCAGTCCGACGGCACGCCGCTAACGCGTATCGAGAAGTTCCGGTGTGCCATAGAAAATATATTGAAAATTCATTTTTGATTTCTCTCCGGTCGCCTGCCCAGGTTCAAATAACTTTTTTCTTTTTTTTTTTTCTAGAATATTCAGCTAAAAAAATTAAAGCAAACCCACCTCTTCTATATTCTGTATTAAACCCTTCTTGTAAAAAGTGCAGAGGAATACTAATTTAAATATTTAATTTAAAATAAACCTTCTTCCTAGCATAATCCCAGTCTAATACCAGGGTCCGCTTAAATCGCAGAGGATGTGGCTGTGGGGCAAGTTCACACGACCAACTGCTGTCTGACGTCAACTCCGGAATCCTCTCTACAACCTCTAATAATCTCTAGAACCTCACAACTAATATCATTCAATGACATTAATCGGGACCCACTGTTTTACGCTCGCAACACGGAGGTGGTCGGATATCGATATAAAGCAATGTTACAATAGGTCGCCTATTTATCACCCGGTCGCAGCAAAAGCTGCTTAACATAGAGGTCGATTCAAACGCCCATCACTAATTAGGCCACGATCTCCTCAAATGACACTAAATACAAGATTGAATTCAGTCAGGTTTTTTGGCTAGCTGCCTCTGTATATTATGTGAATCGACTATAGGGTGCCTAATCTTTTATTTGGTTTATTTCCTTTCTTAAAGTATGCATTTTACATGTATACAAGGTATGTACTTAATGTAACAGCCGTAGTGAAGAAATTTTCAATCCGTTTGTAACGTAATGTTAAATTGATTTCGTGACTCGATTATTGTCGATCATTGCCTCGATAAGTCGATGGCGGAAAATGGATCAATATTGTCACGACTGGATATTTACATATTGGACACTCGTTAAGTTAAAGAGTGAGGATGTGAAATAATATATATACGAAATAATTGACAGCTAAGGTTATGCTTTTCAGAACCCACCGCAACAACATCACCTTTGCCAATGCCCAATTTTAAAAAGGAATTCGCCAATTTAACTGAATATTGCATAAATTCTTTATAAGTTAATTTATCTCCAGTTGTAGCGTTTACCTGTAAACACATGTATTTTTTTATATTTTTGTATGACGAACAGAGAATAGAGATTCCATCATGGTTAAGGTCTATCCATTTATAATAAAAATCTATAATAAGAAACGCTGATTTAGTATCTATATATTAAACATGAAGCAAAAACTTTCGGCAGCGTTTTATGAAAAGTCCGCGGACAGAAGAGTATGAAATATAGCACAGAATTATTATTTATTATGGAGAAAGGTGTGCGAATGCTAATATTTTTATAAAATATGCAATATTAATATATCAAATTATTGAAATATAAATTTCACGCATACCAATGCCAAACGATTTACACACACATGTAAACCTTTTGCTATAAGTTTGCGTCAATGCATGGCCAGGACGCTCGTCTGTATAAAATTAAGTAACCAAATATTAATTCTACAATATCATTGTAGAAAGAATTGAAATTTATAACATGGCTTTAAATAACCACATAGTATGCAAATGTAAATATTTGTGGGTGAATTTCGACCAGACGACGAATTCCAGTATAGATTTTGATACATATATCGCTATTTACCAAAGCCTCTTCATCTCCAAATAGTTGCAAACGATGAAGCATGTATTTTCCGAAATTCAAATGGTGGCGGATTCGGTGGTGTAGCTTTCGGATTGTAGCATTACACCGATTTTCCCTCGTATTCATTCGCGGATTAAAACAAAGTAATTTAGTTTTCATGCATGTCATGGATTTCTGCAAAGTAACGCCTGATTCTATCAGTAATTTAATACATTTTCAATGCATATTTTCTAAAAATATTAGTACTCGCATACCCGTTATATGAATTACCATTATGCCAAATTTTGTACTGCGCTCAATTTTCGTAAAACGGAACCGAAAGTTTACTACCTGTTAATATATAGACGTTCATTCCAACTCCTTTCGAGTTAGTTTTTTTTTTCACTTGCGCGTAAGTTATACAAGTTAATTGTATACATATATATACAATTGAGTCGCTGTAAGTTTATTTTATACTTTACAAACTTTTCTATTGTACCTGGCGCTCTATTTGTGGTGTGTCGATAAATTTCGACGTTGCAGAATTGACATCTATGCTGTTTTGAATAAGCAATGCCTTACCTGCACTACACTGGTGCTACATCTGGTTGATCATTGACATTTATGTACTTTGTATTTGTAGCAGTGTAAGATATATGTTTGTATTTGTAGCAGTGTAGGATATATAGATGAGGTAGCGTCACGCTTGCAGTCCTTTTGGTCTGCAGCCGAATTGTGCCGCCACATCCGGGTACCATTATCTCTTCCCACATAAGATCGGCGTTAATTGATGGTATTTTTGTTACGTTTCGTTCGGTTTGTGATAGTTCTAAATCTAAAAATCAATCTTTGCTTCTGAGTCTCACTAAAGTGCAGAAACGGATAAACCGTTTGGAATTTTGTTTCCAAATATACCTACAGTTTGTCATAGAAACGTCAAGAAGAAGAATAAGGGCTTTTTATTGAGAAATAAATGAGTGGGCGTTACCTTGTTGGTCTTGGCGACCCGCTCGCAGGCGTCTGCTAGCTGCCTCTTGAGCTGATGGTTTTCAGCAGCCAACGCGTCCAGTACGGCAGTGAAGGCGTCGTCGGGCTCCTCGAGCGAGCCCTCCCCCCCACTGCACCATCCACTCGACTCCGACCCACCTGGTACGGCGCGTACACCCACGCTACCAAAACACACATCAAAATTACTTTTTCATATTGTGCCAAAAGTAATGCAAGATTTGAATTAAACAGAAAGCATAGTTTTTAGTCTTGAGATTGTTAGGTTTTCAATGAAATCATAAAATACATAGGATAAAGTTATTTATGGAATAACACTTAGGGCAATAGGCCTCCGCCACAGCTTCGCTGACATAAACGCACTTTTTCGTTCCACTTTTTCACGAATAATTGATGTAGTAGTAAAGATAATCTACTCAAATTACTTTAAAGGAAAGCTACGAAGTATTGAATTGAATTCAAATTAATTAAGGCGGATGTCAATAGTTTCTTGGTTGTGCGGAAGAAATCCCTCTTAAGCGATAAGCACCACCTTTTGTACCTCTTTTGTCGACTGTATTCTTTTATATATGTTATAACACTATGATCAAGTAATGAAGATATTACGTTATTCTATTCTTTTAGGCAATATTAAAAGCGCTAATCAAACTAATTGCAATATATACAGTATATTACAGTGACTATGGGAAAATTTAATGTACATATTAATTTTAACTTTTCTATCTTCTATGATTAGCACATAAGGATAATTTTGGACTATTCAGTGAATGAGGACCTTATACGAGTATATGTGACTAGCTATTTTAGCTGTTGTAAAATTAAACTTGCAAGAATCTTTCGACCTTCTTAATCAGGCTCTATCGAGAAATCCGTTTTTAGCGAATAGCTACTGGCTTTAACTATCTTATATATACTCTTTGCCAAATTTCATCTTTCTATGTTCTGCGGTTTGCGTTTAAATTGCAAAGGATGTGGCTGGGGGCGAAGATGAGTGACTACCGTCTGCCGTCATCGCCAGGACCCGCACAATCCCTGCGACGACAAATGTCACTCAGTGACATTAATCGTGACTCCTAGTTTTACGTACGAACCACGAAGGAAATCTGATATTTTGAAAAAATAGTGTTAGAAATGGTCATCTATTACGGGGTCGCGGTAAAAACTACATAACTTAACGATTGACTCAATTGCTGGCCTGATTAAGCAACGACCTCCTCAATAGGCAATAGCTTGATAAAGTTAGAAACAGACGATCGTGTGATAATGGGTCTTATTATAGGCTTAAATTTTGTAGGTGGAAACGTACGACGACCACACCGCCCTAGTTCTAACCGTAAATATGTCATCTAGCGATCCGCCGACGTTACTACAATGGCTCGGCGGGCAGCTTCCCCCCCCTTGTAACATGAAAAAAAAAAATTAAAAAAATCGTAGGAAAAGTAAAAATCTTACTATAACTCAGTAAAATATTACATACATGATGGTAAGAAATCCTTAGTGTGCGAGTCTGACCCACTCTTGCTTGGTTTATTGATAAAAGATAATTATAACGCGGTAATTTGTTATAAAGGAAAACCAAGATCCTAATAGTACCCAAGAGATATTATATGAGCTGGCCATATTCCAGTAATAACGATGTCCTTTGTACTTTGCAGGTGGTGTGTCCTGTGTGCGCGTCAATGCCGGGCGGAGAACCTAATTTTGTGACTGATGACTTTGCCGGTCATCTCACCCTCGAACACAGAACTGGACCCAGAGATCTCATATCATTTCTGATATCCTTTTAAATAGATTAACATTAGTTAAGCGCTTATAGTTTTTAAACTACAAACAAATGTGTAACATATTGAACTCTGAAATATGGCCGTTTTAACAATGGGCAGATGAACTCAAATCTATGAGACGATCGGTCAAAAACTGGCTGGCCTATTGTCGCGGACACTCTTAACACAAGCTTTTAAGTTTAGAATACTGGGTACAGCTGACTACCTCGAGGAGGTCGTAGCCTAAGCAACGGTCTGCATTTGAGTCGATCGCTAGTTCAAGCAGTTCTTTGTTACGGGTGAACCATTCTAACACTGGTTTTAGATTATCCTACCTTCTCCCCGTTTCGGAAGACACGTGAAACAGTAGGTCCAATTGTAGGGGTTCAGGGGAGGACGTCGGACGGCAGTCTGCACTTGGAGCAGACCCGTCCTAGACTAGGCTTAACTGAGGTCATTCAAGAGTGCACGGTTTCCTTAACGCTCTCACGACGAGCCGAGCGGCATCCGCCACGGCGGGGTGCGCCGCATGCCGCCGTCGGGGCGCGGGGTGAGCCGCGCGCGCCGCACCAACATGCAGTTCAGGTACCACTCTGCATAGTGCCCACTGCTGAGGGCTCATTCGGGAATTGGGGCATTGCTCTGCATAAGGCTGAAGAGTTTGCTACTTAATTTGCTTGAACGCGCTAGTTGGGGGCTAATGGGGGCGCGCTAATAAAGAGGAATTGCAGGTCCGATTTGAAAAACTCTTTCAGTGTTCGATAGCCCACTTACCGAGGAAGGCTATATGTCAATCAATCATTACGCTAAAATGTTTGACAACAACGAATGTGAATATAAATAATATACATTTTATTTGGTAACAATATACATGACTTGAGCTTTTTCGTGCATCCACGCTGCAGCGTCGTATACTCATTGCGTCCATACCGCCAATACCGTAAAGTAACAACTTTTAACAAAGAACATATATACATAACACCGTACCCTGCGGTCGGACCATCCCGCACTAGAGCATCGTTGCTTAACAGTATATGTTACATTATATCTTACAATATATGTTATGACATGAGAACATATATTAATAAATAAATTTTTGGATTTTATTGAGTAACATTTGAAAACATTGATGCATAAAAATTTACTGCAATGTGGAGGCACAGTTTGAGTGAGTCAGTTTGTCTCTCAGCAGTAAGTGAAATAAAAGAGAGACAATGCATAATGTATTGGCATTCACATATACAGAAGTCGCACTGCCTTATTTGTACGTGGCCAAGGTCCTCAGATTGTTCTAGCCTTTACTAGTTATAATTACATACTGATACCATATTTGGTGAAAATTGATGAATTAAATTAGGTTCCTAAAAAAGACGTCGGTGTATCCTATAGTCTTGTATATATTTATTTATTAACTTATTTAAAGGAATCGCAGCTGTATTTAATATTATAATGAGCAAATATTAATGCATTTGTTACTGAGCAGGAGAAGACATTAAAGAAGGAACTCCTCTCCCAAGTAAACCCACCGAAATTCGAGAAAGTCGAGGACATGGCTGACCTGACCTATCTTAACGAGGCAGCTGTACTCCACAATCTCCGACAACGATACTATGCGAAACTCATCTACGTAAGTAGGCGCAAAGAGCGCCTTTATCATTGTCAAAATACTGATGATAATTTATCTCCCGCAGACCAAAGATTTCAAGAAGGATCTGGTAGGACAAGTCAACCCGCCTAAGTACGAGAAATGTGAGGACATGTCCAATTTGACATATCTCAACGATGCTTCCGTTGTGTATAACTTGAAGCAGAGATATTATCATAAACTCATTTACGTAAGTCCGGATAGCAGAGGTTGCGGCGTTGGAGTTTGCATGCATTGACCACATACCTTACCTCTTGATGCAGTAGACACTTTTTGGCTATAGACCAACTATTTGTCCCGTTAATTACGTGTTTACAATTGACAGCTCACTTGTCAATATATAATTAGCATAATTCATTATATTCAAAGTTATAAATAGGACATGAAACGATATTAAATAAAAAACATGTGATGTAGGGTATTTTGAGACGATATTACGCACATTCGTCCATGCGTCTGCGATTATTTCAATAATACGTTTTCTTTTCTTACTTCTAGATGCTATTTATGGACAATAATGCATTGAAGTTTGTCCATTAGTAATGAATTTTGTGTCATTTAAATGAAAAGATCGCGCTAATATTTTAAAATATTAATTTCTCATCATCGCTCATAATTTATGAGCGCAAAAACTTTCATGTATGTTTTAATTTTTATTTAAATTGCGATTGCTAGCGTCTTTGCATCTGATCATCCGTTTACCCATGCATCTGTCCATGCGTCTGCCCATACGTACTCCCATGCGCATTTACCTACTCATTTTACTCATTTGCCCATGCGTCTGCCCATGAATTTACCTATGCGTATTCCCATGCATCTGCCCATACGTATTCCCATGCATCTACCCATACGTATTCTCATGCATCTGCCCCTGCGTATTTCCATGCGCATTTGCCCATGCGTCTGCCCATGCATTTACCCATGCGTCTGCGATTATTTTAATAATAGCTTTTCTGTTTTATTTCTAGATGTCATTTAGTGCTATTTATGATTAGAAATGACCATTAAAAGATCTTAAAAACACCTAAGTTAAAATAGGCACGTATTAGAGGAACCCACGTTCCAATACGCGCAAAAAACGCGCAAAAAACAATACGAAGTTTGGTAATCCAATGAAAGGCCAATGATTATATAAGACTGAGCTTTCAATATGCATTTAACTTTAGTCCAAGTATAATTTTCATACTGAAAAAGTGTCTGCTTTCCAAAACTCCTTTCCTATTATTCCGGAAACCTATTTTCAGTGCCGTTCTTGAAGCCTTTTACATAGGACAAGGCGGTGGAAAAGGACTTTATGGCGTCCAGGAAATTTGCTCTTTTTTATCTATTGTGTTTAGAATAGATTTTATTTCAGTACTGTGAAATACTTCTAAAAGGAAAGCTTTCACTTCGTTCTCGATTTTTGTATAAATGTCAACACATGACCTTTTTTATCCAAATTAATTTGAAGTACCAAAATTAATTATGGATAAATTTTAAATTACCATTCATGCTATAATTACATTAATGTTTTTTATTGTTTTTAAAAGATGCTTTAATTAGAAATAAATAATAAGAGAACAATTAAAAGCTTTCCGTTTTCTTTGCTTTTTTTTGAAGCTAGAGAAAAGACATCGTAAAATGTCCTTCTAGCGGTTTCTACTATTTTCGCGATAATAGTGCTCTGTTATTTCTTATTGGATTGTGTTTTGAACAGATAAAATTCTCCGATTTAGTGTTTACATTAAATTTGACGTTTACGTATTTTATTTATACTTATGTTATTTTTCATTGTTGCGGAGAATTTTATTTCTATGCGAACTGAGATCAAAAATAGTAATGCAATAGCATCTCAGAGGTCGTTTTTACTGTGTTTCTATCTTCATTTTGGTGACTTTTACAATTTCTCCCCCTTAAATAGATGTACTATTCGAATCAGTTTTAGTCTCGACTTGAAGAATTTTTTCTGCTTTATGGAAAAAATAATCCTTTTAACAATAAAAATTCATTTACAACAAGTATATACTCTGAAAAATTGTCGTTGACTTTTGCATGTAATATATTAATTAATTATTATTTCAAGTACAAATGTGATATATATTGTTTTTTCATTGCAAAATTTTTTTATCGTTATTATCTGCAGTATAATATCGTCATTTTATAATTCTGCAGACCTTTTGTCTCTAATACTTGCCAATAGTTTTGAAAAATGTCGGTTATCATTTTCAACGTCCATATGTTCCAGACCGGTCTCCCTATCATCGTTAGCTCTTCCTTGTTTTTGTGCAGACTTACTCGGGTCTCTTCTGCGTGGCTATCAATCCGTACAAGAGATACCCCGTGTACACGACCCTGAATTTGCTGAAATAGAAATTAGGGTTCTAAAAAATCCTTTAGCGTATGTTAATTATTTGCTTAATGTGAAGCAAAAGTTTAGGTACCGTTTTACGAAAAATTTTCCGATGTATTTCGATTTCGGAGTATGAAATTTGTAATTTATATAGAGGAGAATGAGCGAATGCTAATATTTTTTATGATATGCACCATTAATATATTAAAGTATACCACCATTAATTACGTAATTTACATGCACATGTATACCTGATACTACAAGATTTTTGAAAAGCAATAGATACCACGGAAAAATATTAATCGTCAAATATTACAATACCGATGTACAAAGAATTGAAATTTTGTATATAGCTTTAAATAGGCGTATCGAGGGCACACGATGGAATAAGAAGAAAATTCAGCTCAACTTCACATTTATGGGAGCCAGGACTAAAATGTAAAATTGTTATTCTATTTCTTCTTATTTTATTTCATTTAAAAAGGTTCACCAGCAGTTGGTACAATAACCGGTATATATAAAGAACATACATACCAAATTAACTAATTGTACAATTATAAGGTAAACACCACATTCAAAATAGCAAGGTAACAAAACTGAAATTTATAGTGACAATATAAAAGTTAATGTTAAATAAGATGGCAAAGATTTTAAGATGCCAAAAATAAAATCCATACGCAATACATAACTGTACCAAATTTCATACATTTATATTTATAATTGTAGAATTTAGTTAGGGCAGACAGACGGACGGATACTACGGAACCCTAAAAATGGTAACTTACCTGTAGATATCTCCTGAGGTATCGTGTTTTGGAAGACAAGATTTTGTCGCTTGAACTTGAGTAGATCAACGGATGTGAATTCTTGGTTCAGAGAATCTTCGTCGCTAGACTATCGAATATTCTTAGAAAAGCTTACTTGAAACTACGTTTAATTAAAAGGGAATATAAGATACAGGTGTTTTTTTTTTTTAAAGAAATAGCGTACTTATATGGTAAAAAGTTACTTAACTTACCTAGTCTTTCTTGGTATTAGAGTAATAGGCCAAGAATAGTAAAATAGAATACGTACCATTTACGCTTTTAATCCATTTCATATGTGTTATTTCCTTGAATATTTTTATTAAATGCACCTATACGACTTTCCTTATAAAGAGTCTTTGTCACTTTTGTGTTCAAAAATACTTTTTCTCTCAAATAGAAATAAAATATAAAAAAGGTGACAGACGCAATGCGTTGCCATTGGCTTCACGCCAGTGCCGCAGAGGAATGACTACAAAATACAATTGAGAAATGCTTTAAGCCGACGTTGATGTTTGTATGCAGCAGGACATCTTATCCTAAAGAAGATGTTGTCTGTGACGTGATTTAATAATATGAAACCTATCTTAAAAATGACGATACCAAAACAACGTTTGATTATGTCCGATCTGAAATTTGTAATCGCTATATTATTGTAACGGACACGTTGGTGTCTTTTCCGGGGTTATATTGATAGGGATCAATAATACACCAACTTGTCATAAACTGATTAACTTTACTAGCCATCTTAGCCTTTCTAAGGAGCCTGAAAAGACATAATTTATTTTTTTTAAATAAAGATTACTGATTCTTAATTTTTTATCACAAGTCAAAACCAAGACTTTCATAGAAAATGGAGTTCAGTCCACCTTCCAACTTCTGCACTCCACGTACCATAATTAAATATTACAGTACCAATATTATCTCGAGCTGTAAGTGTGCGGTCTACGAATCTTGAACTCTGGGAAGTGAATACTTCAGAGATAAGATAAGTTAAACGCAAACCGTAGATGCCGTAACTCACACCCATGTGTGGGTGAGGTCACTCGGCTGTACATTTCAATGTCTGGATCACTGAGTTTCTTTTAAGTTATAATTTATTGGCAAATGGGCAGGCGGTTCACTCGAGTGACTACCGACGCCTACGAACAATTGTACTGCCTCGCAGCTGCATTACGCCTTTAAGTTAAGGCTGGCAACTGATTAGAAGAAAAATTAATTGTAATATTTAAAAATTGTAGTTCGAAGCAAGAAATTCCCAGAAAACTGTGTACTTTTTCTCACTTGTGGCTTGTGTAGATTGTGGACTTTTCGTCTTCTTATCCTTAATTATATAATTGATAGAATCAGGCGTTACTTTGCGGAAATCCATGACATGCAAGAGAAACTAAATACTATGCTTTAATCCGCGAATGAATTCATTTGCGGATTAAAGCAAAGTAGTTTAGTTACTCATGCCTTAATTATATTATTAATATAAACCAGTGCTAGAATGGGTCACCCATCTATCACCCGGCCGCAGCCAGAGCAACTTAACTTAGCGATCGACTCCAATGCCGACCACTGATTAGGCCACGACCTCCTCAAATTAATTTAAAAAGTTTAGAAACAATTTTACTTGCTCGCGATATCGCCCGCGTAAAATTAGGTAAGAAAAATGGAATGAATGTTAGCGTGACGATATACAGCCATATGGATATCGATAAATGGGCTAAGTAACACTGAAAGACTTTTCAAATCGGCCCTGTAGTTTCGGAGATTAACGCGTTCAAGCAAGCAAACAAACCAACTCTTCAGCTCTTTATATTGTAGCATAACTATATAAGTAAACTAATTTATTAAAAGGTAATTTGAAGTACAGATTTGAATGGAAAACTTTCGGTACCTTTTTAAGAAAAAAACGCAGACGGAGGAGTATGAAATTTGTAACTGTTTTAATTTATACAGAACAAGGTAATGCATTATTAACATATTGAATGATTAAAATAAAACCACACGCACACTAATTCTAATGATTTACGTGATTTACACACATGTATAACTTTTAAGATTGTGTCTAAAACCGGAGTCAGACATAGCTCAAAGGGTCACATTTTTGTCCTTAAGTCTACAAAGTTCTACTAAATTTTTTGCAGTTACACAAACTCCCCGACCATACTACATGATCATTGAAATGATCATTCAAATGAAGTTATGTCTGGCTCCGGCATAAGCGTAGGCTTTTGAGTTAGGTCGTGTGGTGCGTTTTGTTAAGGCGTGTTTTGTGTATTCTTATGGTAGGGACCCTTAAATTAACACAAAAAAAGAATTAATGAGGATAAAGCTGGTTGCAGACAGAGTTGCGACAGTAACTGGGCGTGGATAGCCTTCTTCAGCCGTTGAGCTATAAAGGCTCTAAACTCAAACAAACCTTTACGGTCCCAAATTTCGATTCTTTGCAAAGATTCAGGCGGTTTACGATCTCTGTCACACCCCTGGGGCAATTAGCAACAAGAAGTGCCATAGAAAGTCTTCTCGACACCTGTTTCATGTCGTTTCGGAGGGCGAGGAAAAATAATGATTATTTGACACCAAAAATGTCTTAAGTAACTTTTATCTTGACACTTTTACCTTCGGAGACACTTCTACCTCATTACGGTAGGTGATTTTTTATAACTCTACATTGAGGCAAAGGTTGACGTCAATGTCTGTGTGTGTGTCTGTCTGTGGCATTGTAGCTCCCAAACGGATGGATTTTGATGCGGTTTTTTAATTGGAAAGCCAGTTTCCTTGCGGTGATTCTTAGCTAAGTTTAGCAATCACCGATCATTTCCAATATGATGTAAGGCATTTTTGACATAAAATGAAATTAACCTGCTTTTGTTTGAAAGATTTCTTAGTCGAGATCATTTTAGCCTACGTTTGAAGAAAACTGATTTAGCCATTAAATAGTGATTGGGGGTGGAAGAGGAGATAGATAACCGATCCCAGAAGTTGAAGCGAGGGATGCACCAGCGAAATTTATTTTCAACGAACGGAAAGACTTTGGCACCTAGTTGACTTCAATCTATTTCTTCTACTGTCGAAATAGTGAGTGACACGTCATCACCGTAGTCGCAGTGGGTTCGATTCCCGCCGCTTCTAGGTGTATATGTATTTACATATATATTTTAAAAAATATATTTTTTATCAGGCGGCTGTTACGGTGGGTTTATAGTCCTATGCATGGCTTATTATGTGGAGGCACGCGAGGCATTCAACGAACTTTCGAAAATATCGAAAAATTGCCATAAAAAACAAAAAATTTGAAAGAAATTGCAAATAAGGTAGGCGCGTAGATGTGATACTCCTTTTAAAAGTTTATTTACACAATTGTCCCTGCTAATATCATGGCTATCGGAAGAAAAAACAAATTTATTTCACTCTTCATAGAAATTGATGTTTTATATTCGCAGTAGGAAATGTATGCACTTGACGAACAGCAGAACTATAGTCGAAGCCAAGATAGTGCTTTACCATTTTGGTTGACAGTTCCTAATTAAAGAGAATATTGCTAAGGGTTATTGTTAGAAATTAATGTAATGGATAACAAGCAAAAATGACCCTTTTAACTAATGACGTGCGAACGACATTCGACCTTAGGGTGACAAAGCAATTTCTTGGTCGGCTATACCTGGCGTGCTCGTGAAGGTGCCCTATTCCAGCAGTGGACTGAATTAGGTTGAGGATGATGAAAAACCAAAAAGAGAAAATTCACAACGAGCTTAGAACGGATAAGGTTTAAGATGAAAAGGGAAACGAAGATGAAGTTACCACTGTCCTGGGGGATATAAGGGGGGGAGGGGGTCTGACAGTAGCAGCTAGGGTAGTCCGGGGTCGCATACCCGTGGTGAATCTGATCAATTATCGAACAGATAAAGAGGAAGATCCATCCCCTAGATAAATGACTTAGAAAATGTCACCGATATTATAGACTGGTCTCAAAAACACGTTGAATTGAAATTTAACTATGGCCTATGATAAGTATTTTTATAATAGCCCGTGTTAATCTTTTGAATGACCACGGTCGCTATGTTACAAACATGGAGACAAACCTTCAATAACTTCCGATAGAAGCGGTCATTTGCATGTCTGACCGTACAAATAAGGAGGTGTCTCGAAATGGTTCCTATATCGGTGTTTGGTAAATTGACCTTCTTAAACGCACTGCGTATCATTGACCGAATAGCTACACCTACCTATAATTATTATGATTAATCTCGAATAGAGTTGAGTGTTCTTTGGAACTAGATTTTTAAATGAATATGTAGTTTAATACGTTACGTAATTAAATAAATAAACTGTTATGATACGTTAATAAAATAATGTATTATTATAATTAACCATCTGTGTATCAGAGGGCTGTTGAGCCTCTCCTAATATCTTTTATCCACCACGGTCCTAGGCCTCTTTCGTCCAATTTGTTGAGCATCTGTCATGATAATGTAGGTAATTGCTACGAAACTGGCTAAGTGGGATTGCTATTAATACACCACGAATTATCTATATACATATATATTTTGTTAACTATAGAGAGTTAATTACTTTTTTTACATTAATTATAGCACAGTAATTAGAGTTAGAACCAAAAAAAATTAAAACAGTGGGGACGCTGTCGTGAGTTTTTATATAGAGTCGAACCTCTCATTTATTAAAGTCGGTAAAAAAATTTTTGTTATTAATACATATATTGTAATTTTCAAGTGTTTACTTTTATCCTAATGTTGATAAGGCTTATCAGTAATTCATCTGAAGAGGCTTTAGACCAGGGGTGTTGAATATGTATGCAAATAGTATCTTCTACTTTTACCTAGCGTTATCCCGGTCTGGTACAAGTACTTAAATTGCAGAGAATGTGTCTGTGAGGGGAGTGAAGATGACTGAGGGACGTCTGACGTCGTCCCCAGAACTCTAAAATATCTGCAATCTTAGGACTACTATCACCCATTTATGTACATTAATCGGGATGCATCGAGAATCGGGGTTCTTTGTGCCCCCCGGAAACAATAAGCTGAGAGGTATTCACCTTTTTGGGCATCTCACTGGGCATAGGTGTATAACTTATAAGGGTTTTATTATTTTTTGTGTGTTTCTGTTGTGTCTTTGAAATCATGTTATGTATATATACGAACAGTGTGTTTTTGTTTCCAATAAATATTTTCTTTCTTTTAATAGTAAAAGTAAACGAACGGTCTTGCAAACTACCACATCTCCGTCAGTGATTTCTTCTACGGACTAACCTCCTAGGGCTTTACCCGAACTATATTTTTACGGCTGAGGTGTCTATTACATTATTTTTCTAAATAAACTGAAATAACAATAGACATTTTATATTTCAAAAAACACAAATTATTGGTATTACCGAACTTAATGGCTACTTTTCCATATTCCAGTTATTGTTAGTATAATTTTTATATTTCTAACAACTTTAAAACACTTTTTAATAAAATGGAAACAGACAAAAGTTACACATTGAGATTTGATAGTGCTGTGCAAATTGCGAAGTCACCTACTAGATGGCGACATGCCAAAATATTCAGTCTCGGAGATTATTGAGTATCTACGTAATTGGAACAGGAATGCAAGGCATGCGATTTAATATGTACGTCTTACAGTAAAATATTTCGATGTTAGATTAACTGCTGTAATATATTACAGACAAATTAGCCTTTACCACACTATGTAAGGTTATGTACAAAATTCTCTGCTACCGCGCCAATAAATACCTGAATGGAACGCTAAGCCGCCGCGACCGTGGGGCATCGCATACATTAACATAGCATTACCGCTGATACCCGCACTGTTGTTTATAAGGCCCGTGATACACACGATTTGCATGCTTGCATAAATTGATGTGCCATTGGACGGTTGATCTGACAGTATTACATTGTAAACAGTACACGACTTATATATCCTCTGATAAGTCGTGTACAAAGTTTGTGAGAGATCAAAATACATTGTTATAGTTGATTTCCCCTTTCCAAGAGTTTGTCTGATATTTTTTTTCACCATATCAATTGACTACTACGTGACATACTAACGTGGACGCACTATGATGATCCGTTTTCCTTTCATACTTTAGTCCTGGCTTGTTTTAAACAGACAAAAATACCAAGGCTCCTAATTCAGTCATTCAAATTACAAATTTGTTTAATAAGTATAGCCAAACAACAATCATAATGAACTGAATTACAATTTTATTCATTATTGATATCGCGTTTAATTTCGACGGACAGCCGCCATTAAATCCTTTTTTATAACTGACCAGTTTTTTTACGCTGGGAAATGCATAACTTCACTTCATATTTTATCTATATTTTAAGCTTAACGCAATTGTACTAGCATTAAGGACAAACCTTTGTAGTTTTTATAATGCTCTTATTTATTGTTAATAGTGTATTTTATCTTGATA
This sequence comes from Charaxes varanes, assembly GCA_024363005.1. Taxonomy (NCBI): domain Eukaryota; kingdom Metazoa; phylum Arthropoda; class Insecta; order Lepidoptera; family Nymphalidae; genus Charaxes; species Charaxes varanes. Next base: position 9,996,786 of record JANCMC010009603.1, read on the forward strand.
AATAAACAAAAGAAAAAAAACTTTTTCGAACAGGAAATTAACCACACAACGTATGGCCACACTTTGTCTAATTTTAAGGAAATTTTGTCAAAAATTAAATACCTACTTTTATTACATAATTATAACGAGAATCGAGTACCGGGTGCTCTCTTTAAGTATTCTAAGTGTCTCACGAGTCAACTGTATAATTTTTGGATGGTTCAAACATTCTGTCTGGTCGCGAGCGGGAGTATATGCATAGGCGTATACTTCCACTCGTGTACTCTACTACGATTAGTATTTATTAGTCCTTACTCTTTGCCCTAAAGGATCCTTATATTTGCGGAAAAATAAAAATGTATTAAAATAAAGTACTATAGAATTTTATATCTTGAAAAGATCCATGTTAAGGTCAGCGATAGCATAGGTCGTCATATGTCTATCACCTAAAAATCGGGAGCACAAGAGGGAATTTGGCGCAGTACTCGAGCGCGTCAGAAAGTCGCCTTATATAAACCCTTTAATATTAATCTGACGAATTAAGCGTGACAAGTGTCACAAAGTTGTAAACTCTCTGAAGCGTAACGGTCATCGGGCTACAATACCGAATATTTGACTGGCCCGTTGGCGCAGTTGGCAGCTATTCTGCCTCCCGCTTCGTGGTTTGTGGTTTCAATTCCCGCCCCCAGTCTGCGTGTATTATCTATGTGTATTTCTATATTTCTAAAAAAATGTATTGCAGGAGGTTCTTATCTATAACACAGATATTAAGTTGTCTACCTTAGGAACAGACGTCCGTATGTCATATAGTCTTATGTTGTATCAATCCCTTATCCGATTAAATACGCTAGCTACGTTGTATATATTATGCATAATTATGTATTATGCAGAGCAAAATTAACCTTCACCGCATATCATTAAATATCTTAGAAGATGTGAGTGATATATTTTATGGTTAAGTTGAAGTTCGCTACATGGGCTTTACGCGGGTTGAAGAGGGGCGGCGCGATGTCCGGGAGCCCAACACCCACGCCGGGCATGTTCGCGTCAGCGCGCGCACTCCAACGTCTTACTTTCACAATTGTAATAACCAACGTCAAAAACCCATCATGTTCAACAACAATAACGCACGCCTCGTTCATATCTACCTCTTACATACTCGCTTACAAATTGAATACGCTTTAAGAGGACACAAAAATTATTATTCATCGAAACTTTCTTTATTCGTATGCAATTAACTGTTGGCACATTGTTATGTGGGTCCTTTTAAACTGATGATTTAACGTAGTACCTACCTAGTTAAATCCGTAAGACTTATGACAAATGTAAAAGGATAATTTTGCATAATAAGAGGTAAAACAAACAGGCGATTCACCTATATGCTGCTACCGACCCCTCCTAGAAAGCTCGCAGATGCGTTACCAAATTGAAGAAATAGAGTGAGCTCCTTTCTTTAAGGTGCAAGTCGTAGTGCCTTGGAAGTACTTTGTAATCAATTATAATATGTTAGAAAATGACAAATTCTAATAATTTTGTAAATGATCCAGTCAGGAATCGGACCCGTTGAATAATCAAAAATCACAAATTTCAATGCGCATTAAGTGGCGTCTAACAGCTAATATATATATTTATGTATAGATTTACTAATCTGATAAGTTTAGAAAAAAATGTTATAAACCTAATATTACTTAAAACATAATATAATTTTACATATACATTTAGGATACAATAAATGTACATGATTCTGTATCAATTATTCATAATTGATAGGTTTCTGTCAACTATGAAGCCTTTACATAGAATCATATTGTATATAAAAGCCAAAGGTCATCTAACACGAAATCTCTAAAACCGCGGGCCATACAAAGATAAAATTTAGCAGGGAAGTAGTTTATAGTTACAGAACAACGCTAAGAACGGTCTTTTAATAGACCCAGATTAAGTTTACGCGGTCGAAGTCGCAGGAAACAGCTACCATCACAAGGATACAAAGACCAAAGCTAAAAAATAACAATATAAATAACTTCATAAGAATACAGGCAATAAAGCTTAAAAAGGCCATCGGAATTCCTTACGGCCGATAATGATCTTGTTATGTTATGACATACAATACAAATCTAGATAATACGGGCGCCCAATATCCAATATGCTAATAGGGAACTTTCATCTCGATGTCGGAACAATGGTGTAGATTTTGCGGGGGATCGACCATTAACGCGGATTAATGAATTTTAATAGTGTGAAAGTTCAGAGCAAGAATGATTTGTTATCGGGTCACGTATTTATTTTTAAGCAATAATATTTTTTACGGATGAATTTAATTTATACGGACTCTTTGGCTCCGCACTGGTGTCGAGTCCATTGCTTTTATAGTATAGGAGCAAAGTGGTAAGCGGTAAAACTGAGTGAGTACCGACGCCAATGGACGACTGCATGACCAGAAAGCTCGCAGATGCGTTGCCGGGCTTTAATAAATTAGTATGTCCTTTTCAGCCTAAGTTGAGATTTTTCAGCTTAAGACACAGGTTACTGGATACCGCACATTAACAATTTCAAATATATTTAGAGTATAATATATACTTATCAGAAAAATCGAAACAATTCCGAGTTTTTGGACGTATGTTCCTAAATATACACGTTTTCTAATATTCTTTGCAAAACATAAACTTACAAGGTGAGTCGATTTTCTGATAAATAATATATTTATGACTAGCAAGTAACTTGCATATGTGTACGTAGTAAATAGTTTATCTATACATAAATATATATTAAGTACCTAGTATGTACAGTCTAAGTATTTTTTATTTGCACTATCCCGTTCTCGTTCTCGTCTATTCCTATTCCATTAGGTTGTCTGTCAGAGATTGCTTTTAGCAATAAGGCCGCCTCTGCACTATCATATTTTTATATGTTAAGCAAATCCTTTATCCTTATTTTTGTGCAATAAAGTTTTATTATCCATCTATATATATATAAATATCTAAAACCCCAGGACAACCGTAACCTTGTATTTTTCGATAGGGATTAAGGACGTCTAATGCCTCTCGCAATTTTACGCAGACGAAGTAACGAGAATCAGCTAGTTAAAGTACTGTTCATTTCTAATTACTATAACTTTCCTTACTCCTTAATAATCTTATTGTTTGATAGCTTCGGAGTTTAAACAGCGTATAACATCATTGGATAACCTGCACAAAAAAGCCACTCTTTAATTACTCGGTCAGGATACACCGAACTAATATGACAGCATTTTATTGTACTATAAAAGTCGAATGTAACTTTCAATCTTGTGAATTATAGCATAATTATTAACTTTTCACCGAAAGTGTCTTAAATAAAGTGGATGCTGACTTTCTACCACCTGGGAACCAAATTTTTAAAGTGTGCGAAAGTTTGACGGTCCCTCCAGTGTAGTGGGGTAGTGCCAGACAGTGTCACGTTTCCGGTTACAGTTTTGCTAACTATCGGTTTATTCATTCAAGATTGAAGCCTCATCTCTCAAGAGCTCAACGGTAGAAGGACGACGTAAGTGTGAAAACTCCCTCGTGTGTGTTCAAAACTCCGACGCTGCTGCGCTATCGCCGTGGCCACTCCAGCAACAAGTTTATAAAATATGTTAACCGGAATGCTAACGAGGATATTAGGCATACCTAATCTATTCTACTCTCCTCAACCTAGTGCTATTCCGGTCTAGTACCAGATGCCGCTTAAATTGCAGAGGATGCGGTCGTTGGGCGAGTTGAAATGGCCGACTGCGGTCTGACGCTATCCACGGAACCCCCGGAACCTCACTATTAATATCACTCAGTGAAATTAATCAGAACTCACTGTTTTGCGTGCCTTCCAAAACACGATTCAGGTCTAATACCCTTCCGAAACACGGAGGAGGTCGGATATTAGCAAACCAGAGTTAAAAATGGGTCATCCATTTATCACCGGACGCGGTAAGAACAGCATAACTTACCAATCGACTCAATTGCCGACCGATATTAAAATTACGACATCTCCGCGTTGGCGCTTTTTAGTGACCTCGATGTGAAAAAAAATATATATATATACATATACGCTATAATTTCGTATCGACGTTGCTAAAACGGCGCCAACACCGAGATTTAACGCAACGATTTTTAAACTCTCGCGCGAATGAGGGCTCAAGTACAGTTATAATAATTAAAAAAAATGTTAAATCAATGAAAAAAAACTGCAGAATTAATTAATTTCAAACGAAACCAGTTATGTAAATATGCGAAATGTATTTACGGCCATTATGAACGCGGGGGTCGTACGTTTCGCTGCGGTCGCGAGTAATATGGATGCAATCCAAAAATGTATTCTCACACCGCGACATCAAACGATTCGCGTGCTCCAATACACAGGCCGGGTTATTGTTTGACTACGCCGCTTGCCAAAACTTTTATTACTATAATATTTGTTTTGTGCCATCCCGCAAACATTAATTGTTTGCAAAATATTTACGCCCGTGATGGCTGATAATTAAAATGGATGCTGAAAGTACATTATCATATCTAGCGAGATACACTTATATGTGGTCATCCATAAATTTTGTCACATGAATTGTACGATTTCCCCCCCTTTGCCCATCACACCGCCCTTGTCAAAGATAATCACAACCCCCCATTATTTTAGTGTGACGTCACATAATCAAGAAAACCGCAGCTTTTTTTAATTACCGCATAAAGTTCAAACTACAGTACCAGCATTGACAATTACACGATAATAATATTTTACCCATGCCAATTATTATGTTGTTGGACCATGGACCCATGGACAACTGCAACACCAGGGGGATCGCAGAAGCGTTGACGGCCTCTGACAAATGAGTATGCTCTTTTCATGAAGGTCCCTAAGTCGTATCCGTTCGGGAATACAGACGCTGGTAATTGATTCCACAGAGAAAGGTTGTGGACTTTAGGATAACGAAGTGATGAGGGTGGAATTTCAAATTCTGGCGAGATGTCCTGTGGTGGAATACAGCTGCCGGTATTAGTTCGAACAACTCCTCAGAACACTCCCCTATCTATTTAGTTTGATTATATGTATCTGTGGGAAGGGCACACCAAGGTGGAAGGTTTCGGCGAGGAGTGAAAGGTGGCAGCGAAGGTCGATATGCTCTACCACCCGAAAATATCTTCGTGTCCAAGCTAGTTGTAGTTGCCCGGGGCGAGCGTTGGGGCTAATATATAAAGCTGAATAGTTTGTTTGTTTGTTTAAACGTGCTAATCTCAGAAAGTACAGATCCGATTTCAAACATTCTTTCAGTGTTACGTAGGTCATTTGTAAAGGAAGGCTAGGCTATATATAATCACGCTAAAACTTTTCACCGAATTTGAAGCGGACCAAATCGCGGGTAACAACTAGTATATAGGGGATTATTCGACACGGAGTGATTTAATTCTGGCTGATATTTATGAGCGAACGCTTAACGGCTAATGACAATTTGGCTTAATAGAGCCGCACGTTTAATTATACGCGAAATATTATAACACTTTGAAATACCCGACACTGCGCCACCCAGAAGCCATTGCGCCAAAGGGTAGGATACCCTTGAAGGTGATTGACGAGCACACAATGACCATCAAGGATCAAGACCCCGAGGTCTTTTGGCGTCGAATGCTCTACTCGTATGTGGATAATGAAAAGTCAAAGGTTTTTTATAACCTAAGGACCAAAAAGTTTAGATTAAACGGCAAGACGTGGGAGGAGGATAAGGTCTCTTGGGTGCAAAACACACTTGATCCCGGCTACTACAATCTAAACGGAGAACGTATGCCCAAGAACTGCATTAGATATAAAGACAAGACGTACATTATCGAGGGATTCTATGCTCGGTGCATCATTTACGGTACAATCATACACTCTCTGGGAGTGGTTAGACCGTATGGTGTGGAAAATCCATTTTCATTCTCAAGCGAGGTGAAACTAGACGGTTTAGTTTTGGGTTCAATACATGCCATTAAAATCTTTCCACCAGATTTAAAAAGAACCGATTATATTGACGCCTCAAATATCTATAGAGCTGAATTTTTTATGAACAATTTCAGATATAATTTAAAATCTGGTGACACGCGTGATTTTTACAATGCTCCAAAATCAAACGAATCAATCTGGAATAAATTTGATTATTGGTTATTTCCTATGGTCAAAGAAAACAAGGATCATTTGGATAATGATGATAACTCTAGAATGTATCAACCGGAAGTGGGTCTGACTTGGATAAATGTTGAAACAAAAATATCAGAATTCACATAATCTGAAATATCTATTCATTCAATAAGTCCACCGCCTTTATTCGCACATTCCTCAATTTCGGTCCGAAATGCATTGAACGTTGCTCTTATCTCCTCAAAGGAAATTGAATTTACTGCATCTCTAATGCGATTCTTTAATACCTCTACATCATTTGGAATCCTATTCGAATATACTATTTGTTTTATCCGACCCCAAAAGAAAAAATCCATTATTGTTAGATCAGGAGATCTGGGCGGCCATAAAATGTGACCAGCATTGGCTATCCATTTTTCTTGAAAATGCTGATTCAGCCATTCACAAACTCCCAAAGTCGAGTGGGCAGGACAACCGTCGTGTTGAAAATATGAAAAACATCTTGCTTCGTATGGCAGTTCGTCCACAAACCAATTCAAAATATTTAAATATGTATGCTGATTAAGTCTTCCCTCAATAAAATATGGTCCAATTACACCACAACGATAGGAAACTGCACACCAGACGTTAACCTTTTTAAAATATTGGCGCTTAGAATTTATTACATAATCGGAATTCTGTTCAGACCAATATCGACAATTCTGTGAGGAAGGCACACCATTAGTAGTAAAAGTCGATTCATCTGAGAAAATAATATTTCTTTGGAAATACCGATCATACAGAATTTTCTCACCCAAGGTGAGACAAAATTCCAACCTTCGGGCTTCATCCCCCTCTTCTAACGTGTGAAGAAATCTGACTTTTCCTCGGCGGTAACGTTGCTAAATTAAGGGGACCTCGCTGACAGCGCAATATATACGTTTGTCTGTTAAGCAAGGAAGCTTAGGTGTCTTAATTAAATTGTTTTTGCCTTAGGTAACTATATATTGTAGTAAAAACGTCGTACGACATTGCTACAATATTTTATACCTACATCTACCTGGGCCTTCCATCTGCATGGTCTTTTGAAATATATTGGATTAATTCACCAGAAGAACTATGTGTAAAACTATGGGCAAACGGGTAGTTGCTTATCCTAATTTTATCTCTATGAAATTTTATTCACATCAGTTCAGTATCTGACCGTGATTGAGTAACAAAAATCCAAACCCTTTAACCAACCGATAATCTCTTAGATACTATTCCAGTCCCTTTTAATCCCTTATAAAAATATATCCCTTATTAAATCCATTTAAAAAATTACGTCCCCAATCTCATTTAAATACAAGCATCCAAATATATAAACGAAAAATATTCCACATTTTTGATATAATATTTGTAAGAAGTAATCAAGCTTTTGAAAGTGGAAGCAAATTTTATAATACGATATTTCTTCATTTAATAATATAGAAAACTTAATCAATTTAAGAGAGGCGAGCTAGGCACTGAACGGATTTATGCGTTCAAGTACTGGGAATAGCACTTTGTAGACAATAAATCTCAACAGAATTAACCGCTCAAACTAAGTTTGTTCTCAGCGCTGAGGTTCACTAATAGTTATTTCCTGGGAAAATCAAGATAAGAAAAGTGAAATTGGTGGACCCAATAAAGTGATACAAATTGATGGATCTTCATTTGAAAATAGCCAAAAGCACTTAAAGTGACAACCTTGTCCTTATAAAATTAAGATAAGTGACATTGGTGGGCCCAGTGATACAAATTGATGAAACCCATTTGAGACGTTTCCCAATAAAACCCACCATGTGAGAACCACTGATCCTTATATACTGGCAATTTTTCTCAATTTTTTTTTTACTATTTTTATTCTGGATGAACTTTATACATGTTGAGTTAGCTTTTAAGTATAATAGAATATATTATGTTACAGAATAATAAATATTATGAGACGGCCTTAACCAAAATTTTAGTATGTTGAGCCGCTGATATACCTCACTAGTGACACCCGCTTCTCCCACAGTTCGCCCCGGGAATTATATATTTCTATTATGTATGTGAAGCCTACACTCCTTTGTTTAAGTTTTCTGTGCATCATTTTGTAACCAAACGGATTAAAGAGTGAATTTGAACATAAACTCTTCTATTTAAAGCAATACCCCAGTTATAATATAAAATTTACTTTTAGAACATTATAATTATTTTTTTTTTTATGTAAAACTTCTTTTATGTTTTGTGTTTAAAGTTAAATTAATGCAGTTTGTAAACATTTTTTGAAAATAAAGATTGTTATTATTATTTATAATTATTTCTTCTATTGAAATGAATAGACATGTTATAATATTAATGTAATATATTATAATAAAGGTTTGTATAAACGATATGTAAACTACTAATAACCATAAAAACAGGTCTACCGAAGCGAAGAACAATTTATTACATTGATTGGAAGTTGGAACCCTTTTTACGAATCAACGATTTGCATATAAAAATAATATGTTTACAAAACACTTTCCGCTGTTCATAGTTGGAATTAGTTACAAAATCCATTTCCCATATTGATGGAATAAAATTTATTTAAATCACGTTTTCATTAGCTACATCGTTATGTAACGGAATTTCTAATGGTAGTCTTCGGTTGACAGATAACTTTAATTTTTTTGTGAAAAAGTTAACTGCGATTATTAAATCTATTTATTCTATTTAATCAATTAATTTATTAATTCTATTTAATTAATTAATTGAAGATTGCATTTTTCTTTATAGAAATTATATAATACTAAAAACGGAATATTTGTATGAGTATATACTCATTGTGCTCTTGTCCAGATGGCTATAAATATTTTAAGTATACTTACCACTTCCGTTCCCCTTCCACCTAAGCGTAAAGACCGCATTCATTCGATGTCAATGAAATTGCCAACGAATTAGCTAGGAAAGGAGCTGAGGTGGTACCAATTAGCGCAGAGCCCATACTCCCCGTACCCACAGGCCCTTTAAAATACCAACACCACCTCAACATGTCTTCAGTTATTTCAATTACCAGTCTGCAGGTTTTGTTACAAGGACTTGGAACCTGAATCCGTGACTGTCGAATTCTATTCCACGTGTTAGTTTATTTTTAAGGCATGTTGTTGTTCACATGCCGGAGCCAGATGTAGCTTCATTTGAATGATCATTTGAATAATCATGTAGTGTGGCCGGGGACTTTGTGTAACTGTACAAAGTTTTGTAGTCCTTTGTGGACTTCAAGGAGAAAGTGTACAAATACTTTGAGCTATGTCTATCTCCGGTATCAGAGCTTCGCTCGCTATTACTAACGCTGGCTTTTGTTTAAAGGACCACATATTTATAACTGTTATTGTGATGGGATTGTTTCGTCTGTCTTTTTAGATTACATTTTTCTAAGACCGTGCTACCATGATACATTCTGCTGTTATTTTATTAAGCGTAAAAGGCTATTATACTAGGGTGCATGCATGCATGTAGTCGCAGCTTTCAAATACGTCTAGATTTCAAATTATACGTAATGTACTCATGTGTTCTCCAATATAAGAAAGTTTCTTTAATATCAAGACAAACGACTTAGTAGGGGTAAGTTCCATGGTGTATCTCGTAGACTCGACCATACCGTACGTTCAGATTTCATACACGGAATACTCGTGTGCTTTACACAATATATAAAAATATCTTTAATCTAAAGGCAATCGACTTAGTAGGGATAAGTATCATGTAGACTTGACCTTACCGTACGTGCAGATTTCATACACGGAATGCACGTATGCCTTATTCAATATATAAAAATATCTTTAATCTAAAGGCAATCGACTTAGTAGGGATAAGTATCATGCTTATAGTAAAAGAATTTAACTCGATGTTAGACACAGTCATTTCAATTTTATATATGTATATAGATAAAAAAATAGAAGATTCTTAACAGTATCATTATCGATAAACAAAAATATTAATACTATTTTTCCTTGTCTCTGCCATAAAACGATTTTATTGCTTTAACTCAGCACTTTTTTAGATTGTAAAAATTAAATATTTTTAAACAATTGTACGAATACAAAATGATAAAAAACTAAGCAGTGTGAAAGTTGACGTCAGCTAAAGTTGCTTTTTTTTATCACATTTTCAGAGTTCCGTCCTACAAAGAACCCTTATATGTGGTTTCCCCCTCTCCGTCCGTACGTTAGTCCATTTGTAAGTTAGTCCCCCCTACTAGGATTTTCAAACAAAACTTAGAGATTTGAAATTTTCCATGTTCATAGAACATGCTGAAAACTTATTAGTAAAATTATTTTGAGATAAATCGGAAAACAATTTGTAAAGTTATATTGCAAAACCTTTATAGCGTATCAGATATGGAGCCCTTCTATATAAATGTGTCTTACATACTTTTTATTGACGTCATATTCATATACGATTTTTTTTAGAAAGTTTTTTTTTAGAAAAGGGCCAATAAGAAAAAAACAAACGTAAAACATGTAAAGAAGTATTTGGAGGCAAATTACTACTTTGAGCTATTTATAAAAACGTGATTATTATATTAAACATTTAGTTTGCAATAAATCGTTTTATTTCATAATACCAACGTCTTGTAATTCCGCTCCGTGTAATCAACTTGTCATCTATGATAAAGTGGCAGGTGCGAGTGTGGATGATACCTTGACGTCAATATAATTGTGCTATGTTGTCTTAATCTATGTATCTTATTTAATTTGATGTTATAATTATTGGGAATTAGTTTTTGTCGTGCCACTTTAGAATTGTTGTGGCGAGTCACGCATAAGTGTATTTAATTTACTCTGAATGGACGTATGGACTCAATTTGAGTGTTGTTTTAACCCATTATTACGGTACTTTGTATAGACATGGTAATATTACTTTTAGAATACTCCATGTAAATCATTGATCACATTAATTTTGGGAACAATAATTGTAATAAGCTGAGGGCCTAGCGCGAACATTCTCGATAGTTTTACTTACTTTTACTTAATATATCTATACTAATCTATACTTCTATATCTATACTAATATATAACGCTGTAGAATTTGTTGGTTTGTTTGTTTGCTTGAACGGGTTAATCTCAGGAACTATTGGTCCGATTTGAAAAATTCTTTCAGTATTGGATAGCCCATTTGAGGAGGTCGTGGCCTAATCAGTCGTCAGCATTTGAGTCGATCGCTAAGTTAAGTTTCTTTGGCTGCAACCGGGTGATAGATGGGTGACCCATTCTAACACTGGTTTATATTTGAGTTTTCTTATAAATATTTTAATTAAAGCTCTAAAAAGTAAACTTGTATTAAATAAAATAAATATTACTTACCAGAAGGTGGGTATTATGGCATTGCCAGCGAGTCCCACACTTTTGTCCGCAGATGCCTCCGGAATACCGGTTCATCTGCGGATTCGTGCGTAAAGGCATTTTCCAGCGGAAAAAGAAAACTCATACATTACATTGCATGGACGTACTGGATGCGTACGTCCTTAATATAACATTTTTAGATCTCTGCATAATTTATTTATACGAAAATATAATTATAGCTATAAATGCTAATTAATTGATGTAAACATATGGTAACTCATGTCGACAGGAAATAACTGGCATACTTTAGATGCCAAACGAACTGACGCGTCTCTGCCAGAGTTGCGGCGTAAATTATATTACATCGCCCCAACTTAATATAAACTGTAGACCTAATACAAGCTATAAACACGTTTTATGTTATATGTAACACGCTACAGATGCTCGTTATTCAACTACCTAGCCTCTAACGATGAAATATCCAATACATTTAAAGCAATCTCTTTGATATTAGCCGCCGGTCCCGAAGGAAATTATAGTTCATCAGTTTATTTGAGCCACGTTATCGCTAACAAGAAAAAACCTCCCTTGTGCGGTGTTTTTGTAAAAAAAGAGATTTTTTTTAGAATATGATTGTCTATATCGATACCTCCGACGTAAGTTGTTGTAACCCCAAATTTTTAGCTTTACAATAGAGCGTTACAAACAACTAAATTGTAATAGAAAAGTCACTTTACAATTTATTATTGTATACAATAATGTAATCGTCCTAATTGAATATATAATTGTATACACAAATGTTATATAGTCAGTTTTTATTTCAATTAACATGTTTCTAATGCTCTACTGTAAAGTTGGGAATTTGGATTTACGACAGTTTACGTGGGAGGTATCGATATGTCTTTTATACATACGTTAAGATATAGGGATACAGGGTGATGGAACTAAAATGGAGTTGACTGGACACATGACTAGAGGTGGCGATTGCAGGTGGTCTAAGAACCTAAATGAGTGGCGGCCTAGATTGGGTTGGAGAAACCATGGTCGTGCCATGGCTCGATGGTATAATGTGAAGAGTGTGGCAGGAGGCAGCTGGATGATACTGGTAAGGGATAGGGGTGAGTGGTAGAAGCAAAAGTAGGCCTATGCCCAGTAGTGGGTTATCAAGGGCTAACAACGATGGTGATGATGATACGGTACGAGATTTTCTAAACAAAGCATCTGCTTAAAATTACTTCGCTTTCATAATGTCTCCATTAACCTATTGGGATTAATTCCAGACAATTATGAGTTTTAGTCCAGCTTTATAATACGGAGACGGCTTTTAAACTAAGATCTAGGTCTGAGACAAACTGTCCAAGTGGATTTAAATATATGAATAAATATAATATGAAGCCGAATCTAAAGGGAACTAAATTCTTTATAGTGGATTATATACACAAGAGATAATAAAGAAATTTATAAATTACTTGAACGTTACAAAGGTGATAACAAATAATTGTAAGAGTTGTAATTTAGTTATGAGATTTTTTTTTTAGTTTAGTTAAGAGGCCTTTGCTCAGCAGCGGGACATTATGGGCTAATAAAAAAAAAGAGAATTTTAGTAGTAGAGTACCCAAAATTTATTATCTAATGGATGCTGTGAACTAAAAATAAACCGGGCAAGTGCGAACCAGACTCGAGCACTATGGGTTCCGTACCGTCACGTAATATTATACCAGGTTATTTTAAGATTAATACTTTTCATAACATTTCTTTTAGTTTGATATAGTTACCGCCATTTTTACAAATTTGCGATTTTCGGAATTTCACCTACATTTGTACTTCAAGATTCATGACAAATTTCATGATTCTAAGTTAACGGGAAGTACTCTATATTCCCTCCCTTTGCGAATGCACTGTTATGGGAAATGCGACATAAATGACTATATCTTTTGATGGCGTACACTTAGAGGGTTATTATTTTCACAGCTTTAAGGGACCATAGTCCCCAGTATTTTGTATTAATATCGACTTTGTAGCTCTACGCATTCCTGAGAAAAATGGTTTGGACAGACAGATGGACAAGGAAATGATCCTATATGAGTTCCTTTTTTCCTTTGGCGGTACGGAACCCTAAAAATTATAACGACAGAAGAACCTGAGGAATTGAAAATGAAAATGTTGATTGAATTACATATTGTATACAGCGGCCATTTTTATGAATTATTTATAGAAGTTACTTATTCATAGTTATAGATTGAAGCATAAATACGTAGTCTGTTTTAATAATAGCTGTTTCTCGAGTATACTATTTTAGATAATAGCTAGGTATGAGTTATGATACTGCGAAACAATTTAACTAATTACACGTGTCTCCTTTTGGCTCTGAAGGTGATCTTTTTTTAGAATACTAATAAGAAGAGCTATGGGTATGACGACAGTAATAAGAAATCCTTTAAATTGTATATTAATCTGATAAAATAAGATGCATAAAGGTTAAAAAACGTTTTTATTTTCGTATTGCGAGCATGATTAATCAGGATTAACAAAAAAAGGAAACTACAAAATACAACAATCCGCCATGACAGTTTTAACAACCAGGAAAACCTATGACGTTACCGTTTAAGTTCGTTCCAATAAACGATGCAATCGTTTATTGGAATATTATATTATACGTTTTAAAGTGGTCATTCAGATATTCGATCATTACGGTCGCGGGGAAAACGTCGAGGTGACGCTTAGTGGAACGCACTTTTAACATAAAGTGACTTCATGACAACTTCGAGTATTATGGAGGCAATTTGAATTCTTGAATTTATATTTTTTTTTGTTATAAAAAGGAAAAGGTCGTATAGGTTTTTTTATTTAACATTTGAAAATCGATCGTGAGTAAGGAGGTAGAAAGGAGGATGAAAGGTTTTATGGAAATATTGTCATTTTTAAAGCTAGAATCTTCAAACTTACTTTTAGGTGTTGATTAAATGAAATTAATATGACATTCCAAGTTTGTAAAAATTTTACCGTTAGGGGTGTGAAATTAAAATAGGGGATGAAAGTTTGTATGAAAACATTATGTAAGGTTTATGTGAATATTTTGTAAGTTTGTGACAAGAGAAAAAAAATTATTGAAGCCACTTTATTAAATGCTACCTAAAGTTGGATGAAGTGGTAAGCGCAGCTAGTATGTATATTAATTGTGGAATATGTCCAAACGCGTGATGCGAATTTTTGTACATTCCGTTTGGAGCTACTGATGCTCCAAAAAAGTAAAAAGTTTTATACAAATAAAAATTCAACCATTTAGGTGTTTGAAGACATTACTTTCAGACTAGGTAATTAAGGGCAATGAAGTCTTGAAGACAGTATTGTATCGAGGTTGAAACGATGTCTATCTTGCAATCAACAACAAGGCCAACTGACTAATTAATTTTTAATTGGAAATCACCAACACTTGTATGGCTTTGTTTCTTTTCTCAAAACAAGAACGACAAAGACATTAAAATATTTTTCTTATATGCGTAGAAAACTAGGTACATATTTGATTACACTATCGTCTTTAGGAATAAAATAACATGACAAGAAAAAACTACAGTATTTAAAAATTACATTATTGCACCGAGCGGAAAATGGGTCATCAATGCACGAGTACTATGTTAGTGCGCGAGCGAGGGCACTAAATTAATATGAGTGCATTAATTACTCACGTAAGCAAGGTTCATGATCTCCTTTTCTTTCAACTACATCGATGTTTATTTCCATTTTAAAACTTTTCTTGCTAAATAGTACCAAGTTTTCCTATGGTATAAAATGCCATTTCTTTTCGATATTATCCGATCAATTTCAATTTTCAGGCAGTATCTTTTTGATTCAATGCATACATTTTATATGAAACTTAATGGGAGACAAAATCATTCTTATAAAAGATTTTTTTTTCTTACATGAGTTTTGTATATTTAAGATGTGTCCAAAAATTAATAACAGATTTAAATAACTATTAATTTTTTTTTAATCATGGATAAAAGCAAAAATGTGTAATATTTCCTTACCTCTCATACTTCACAATGTAACTCAAGAAAGAATATCGTGTCTACAGTCACCGAAACGAGAATACTTTAGACGAAATTCACGCGCTTCAAATATTTTATCTTAGAATATTCAGAGAGATTCATAGGATTACGTTTGAATGAAACATTGGTAGATGTATGAATTTCGCTCGTTTGCTTTGAGTGGAAATAGTGCCTAGTGGAAATACATGTGTGTGGAAAAATCTAGAACGTATTAGATTCAATTTTATTTTATAACCCTTTATTGGTGCGATGTTTTGTTTAGTTCAATATAATGCGGTAACCAGTTTTTATATCATATACATCACAGCAAATCAAAGTAACGAATGTTTCTTCTATATATAAAACATATAGAAATGTATATAGAAATTTAAAAGAATTGTTTTTAGAGAGACGTAAGTAACTCTTTTATTATTGCTTCACCTTTCTTTCCATTTATTTGTTTTTTTTTTCATTTTCTTTATAATTATGAAAGGTTTTGAATCGTATATTTTGTATATATAAGTATGCATTGTAAGTACACATCAACTTGTACATTGAGATACATAATATATAGAAAGAGAATTGATATTATAAATATTTACACATTTCGTTTTGTGGAAAGTAATTTACTTTATATATCGCACGCTTAATAGGAAATTGTCTTAACGGCTGCTCCACATTATTGCCGTGAATTCACGCCGTGATTCACACCACGAATTCACGGCAAATGTCATGCCCTCTTTATTCACGGGATGCTGACAGTAGTTCGTGGAACCCGCAGCGAAATAGACGCGGAAAATGCCGGTTGCTCTACTTTTGAATTGAAAGAAAGAAAGAAGAAAGAAACTTTATTCAGACATAAATAAACAACAACACTATATCTAAAGACTTAAGTCTACTAAATTGCCTCATTATATGATTAGAATTGTCTTAATTAATTATAAAAATTGCATTTCAGACTATCTATAAAGATGCAATTATCAGAATTATATTAATACTGAACCCAGTGGCGAAATTTAATTTCACGGTGCCGTGAATGTGGATGTGCCCGTGAACGTCGCCCGAAAGAGCCGCGAACCCTTTGTCGCGGGACAAAATACCGACTCTGTTCGGGAAACGGGCGTGAAAGCGCGCGAACACCGCAAAAACCGTCCACATTATCGTTCACGCCTGTTAACGGAGCTTCACGGCACTAATGTGGAGCAATAATCTATTAAACGTAGTAATAATAAGTCATTTACTAGTACTTAACCACTATCAAAACCACTATTGGTACTTTCATATTAATTGTAACACAACGAAGTATATTTTTATTTTATTCGACTTCAATATAGGAATTTGTATGAAGTACTAACGGCTCAACAGACGGCTAATTGATCGAAATTTGGCTCGTTTGCTATTAGCTACTAAACAAAACTCCTTTATGTCTATTCCATTAAACGTGACACGGGCCGAATCTTTTAGGAATTAATAATTTTAAGTAGCACTAAAAGTCTAACGAAATTTATTTGAAGTATATTCCGAAGTAGCGACCAAATCTGTATTTTTTCTATTTTTAATTATTCTTTTCAATTCTTCCTCCCTCTCTATGCTTTTAAAAATTTTCTGAAATAAAACTGATGAAACAAAACAAATTTAATTCAAATGAGTCCAGCTGTTTTTAAGTTTTAGCGAGACTTACGAGCAACTAATAATATTTATATATATACTTGCTGAATTTCGCGACTCCGTCCGAACGATTTTCAGATCTACTAAATATGAACTAATATTTCTATACCAATATTTTCAGTAATCGGTCAAACCGTTTCGGAGTAGTTTTAGAACAAACACGAGAATTTTATATATTTGATACATAAATATGTAATAAACGGAACACTTGAATAGGATTGCAAAATCTTATACCGGAGCCACACATAGTTCAAAGTGTTTGTAAATTATTGACATTGAAGAACAGGCGTCTGTTACTTATAACACAGGCATTAAGTTGTCTACCTTAGGAACAGACGTCCGTGTGTCATATAGTCCTATATATTTATTTATTTTTTATTTATTTTTATTTAATTATGCAGTTTGAGTACTTTTCTTATAGCATTCAAAACTCGAAATCTTTACAAAAAAAATATTGGCCTCCTCTGTCAGAATATCTCTCTTTAGAATGTAAACAAAAACTGTGAGAGGAAAGAAACAAAACTAAACATTTTTGGGAAAGTACTAAAACTGCATAATTACCATTATTATAAATTTCAAGAAAGGAAACAATACATCAAAACTTACGAGAATGTCAAAATTAAAAGTAAAATCTATATTTACGAGTTTCCATGTACCTTTTGAAAACATATAGGTAAAAAGAAGTGGTGTAATGGAGCTCCTGTAGGCGTAGTGAGCCTTTTATTTATTTTCTTTTTTGGATCCAAAGAATCTTTCAGTATATTAATTTACAAACACCTTTGTTAAATTTTATCAATTAGACAAGTAAGCAAAATGCAAATGTTTAAAATTTCCTTATCCTGATAAATACTTGTTTCCACAAATCCTCTCTATAAGGCAGTGTTGTACACCTCCAATGACTATGAGCTGCCATATATTCCTGCTCCCTTTTTGGGGGGTTAATAGTAACCTTCACATTGACACACAGTGTTGTAACAAGAGCAGCAGCATCCTGAAAATAGATTTTGTATAAATATAATTGATTGGAAGCAAAGTAGTTTAGTTTCTCATGCATGTCATGGATTTCCGCAAAGTAACGCCTGATTCTATCAATTATTTGACTTAACAATTGATAGATACATTTTTTTTATTATACTTCAATACTAATTCTTACTCTATTTTTCGCAATTAACCTTTTATACAGTGACAAACAGGATTTTAAAAAATAATATATATTAATATATAACGCTGAAGTGTTTGTTTGTTTGTTTACTTGAATGTGAAAAATCTCAGGAACTACTGGTCTGATTTAAAAAAATCTGTCTTTGTTAAATACACCATTTATCGAGAAAGGCTATAAGCTATATGTTTTCACCTTATTTTAGGCGGACGAAGTTGCAGGCACAGCTAGTAGGTATGTAAATCTATTTTAAGAAAATATTTTTCCAGTTTGAATTTTTATGCCTTTGTCTTTTTCTAAAGTACACCTTGGCTGAATTTTAATAATGATAAATAAAATGTACAAACATTTTAATCTATGTCTGGCTCCGGCATAATAAAACTAGCAGATCCGGCCACACTATTGCTGTGGCTGAGGCAAAGTGTGATATAGGATTGAGGTAAAGACGTCAAAGTCAAAATTTCTTTCTACAAGCACTTTTTAAAGAATAACTGAAAACGAAGAACGGTAATAAGTCATAGGACATTGTGAAACAGAGTGCTCAGTGCGAGTTTTTCTAACTTTTACGCGTTGGTGAAGTTTACTTCAATTTGTATGGAGATTGATCAGTATTATTTCTAAAGGATATATATTTTAAGATTGAGTTGGCTTCAGATATTTATGTTGAACACATAAAGAAACCAACAGAACTTGCCGTAGAATTGAAATAATTTCGGCCAAGCAGTAGCTTTCTATCCCTTACCGATGTTCCTGCTTGTTCGGAACATTCAAACAATTGACGGATGAAGGAATGTATCTTTCTCAGATGTGATTTTTACTTCTTACGTCCTTCGTTAAACATAAGCTATATCAATAATAATTGAGTTCTCTGTCATTATTGATTAATGAGATTCACCCTACAAAGCACATGTTAAACGTTTCCGTTTAAATAGCGACTATTGCTAGTTCAGAGAAATGCTGAATGTTGGAACACTAACGTTGCATTACCGTGTGGCCGCAGCTCGTGGCAGGGTAACCGCAACGGGTGTCGCCCTAATTTTAGATAATACTTCAATGAATATTGGTATAATAGGCCCGAGTATAGTGTTACCTACTTGTTTTACAGCTTGCGAGACACTTTAGCTTTTAATGTTGTCCACAAATTTTGCTTAAATAATTGGCTCTAGATTCTAGAACTTCCAAACTCTATCCCATACAATTTGAAAGAATCGGCATTTTTTTCTAGAACTGTTGATCCTTCAGATAGATGATAAAAGTAATCTTGCTATATTAAATTACCAGACTACAGAATAATAGCAATGGGGGTCGCCATAATTTTGAATAATACGAAAATTAATATTACTATATTAGGTTTGAGATTAAATTAAAAGCTTGTATTAGGAGTGGGTGCGACCATACACCAACGGCGGTGGGGTTTGAACTGGGTACCTTGCGGATTTCAGTCCATACCTTATACCGTCGAGCTATTGAGGCTCTGAATGAAATGTTGGATTGGATAATTTTTACATTTGATATTCTTTTACAATAAGCATTCACCGCCGCTGGCGTGTCGCCGAATAATTTTAAGGTGTTTAAACCTACCGCCACTTAACTGATCAAATTATTTTTCGACGCCTGCGCTCAGCGGGTGGCGCAAAAATCATCCGTCATGGTTATTAGCCCGGGATATCATTAGGGAGAGCTTGACTGACAGTTCCTTATTTGCGAAGCGAGAATAAAACTGGTAGGTTGGGTTTCTATAATTCCGTGACAGGACTATCAGTCAAGGATGCAATGCAAAAGTGAATAGTTTGATTTGTTATCAACATTGACGGATGATTTCCAGGGGCACTTAATATTAATATATTCATTGTTTCGAAGTTTCTGGACTTGTGTTCGAGCGATTAGAAAGGTACCCGAGCATTATCAATCACAATTAAGTTTCTGGTTATAAATAATAAATATGTCGACGTATACCGGTAGGAAAGTTGTGTACAAATATAATTTATCAAATTCGCCAAGATTTATCAAATTAGAGACTTCAAATGAAATGAAATGAAATGAAAGATATTTATTTGTGACATCACAACTATACAAATACACAAAAGAAAACCGTAATCTTAGGGCTGGTTTCTGGATAAAATGTAATATTGAAAAGTACAGGGTTTGTAAACCTTTTTAACAATGTAGTTTTTTACAAAATTTCAAAGGAATAAGTATAATAGTACCAATGAGGTAAAATTTCAAAAATAAGAATACTCTAACAGCTATGTTAGCTGTAAAAAATCCTGTAACAGCTATGAACCGAACGAGCATCGATTTAAAATAATTCCCTTTACAGTAAGCTGTTATCACACCGTTTTTGTTTGTACCTTAATAATTCCCCCGGACACCTAAGTACACATGACCTAATTTTTGGAGAGCTTCACTTTGTAGAGCCCTGGTTGCTTAAACCATCGACTGCCCTCCGGCTCTTATGGTATTTAAAAATCTCCAATATTTTAAATCTCTTATATCTTCTAAGATATTAATTTTGATGATATGCTGTAAAGGTCAATTTTGATATGCAGAAAATTTACAACGTATCTAGCGTAATAATTTGATAATAATAAAACTATTTTTTTTAAATAGTTTTTTGATATTTTTAAATATTTTTGTGTAATAGATAAAAATTGTTACTGTGAGTTATATTTAAGAGATAGTCATATGCCATCACTGACTTTACTATAGATTTTTAAGATATGTAATTCTATACTACATTATTTTCATCTATCTCGTAAGGTTTTGAGGTGGTCGTGGCCTAATCAGTGGTCGGCATTTGAGTCGATCACTAAGTTAAGTTGCTCTGGCTACAACCGGGTGATAGATCGTATTGTGAGGAAGTTTCTCAATCTGGAGCCCTAACCACCGGTTGCTTGGGTCCTTGCCCCGCTGCCGGCGGTCATCTATTTTTTATATATTTCTATATGTTTGTATTTTTATATTAATATTTTAAAAAATATTTAGAATAAGATATTTCAATAAATGACTGTCATAGTAATAGTAATAAAAAACGGCTGTTTCAGTATTTTTTCATATTTTGAAAATTTTCTATATCAGAGTTCGGACGATGAGCCCCGCGAAGAGAAGGACCACTTTGTGGCGCAGCTGTACAAGTTCATGGACGACCGCGGGACGCCGCTCAACAGGAACCCCACCATTGCCAACAGGGACATCGATCTCTATAGATTATTTAGGGTAAGCGTTTCATAAAATCCTTTGCATAATCACCTTTGTGAACGATCATAATGTGTATGAATTAATAAATAATAACAAAGACAGTAAAATTGACATTCTTAAGTATTTTATCAGCCACGTGTTTTTGGGACTGGACTCTGTGACTTTTATACATGAAGTGCGTAGAAAATATACATCATTGTTTAGTAGAGTATGTTCGAGTACTCATAAGAATCTAAAAATATGTTTGGGAAACAAACAACATACTTAAAAATATATAGCTACAATAATAATAGTTCTTATATCAATAAAGTTAAGAACAATTATAACGATAATTCTACTTAATTTTAATTTAAGCTATTTTTGTGCAAAAGTATCTGTTTCCTAAGTTTAACCTCTTAAAACAAATCAAACATATACGATACAGACGAAAGCCTAAATCAGAATAGCCAACAGAAAATGCGACATTAGAACCGGCTAAACATCAAGCTTATCTAATTAGTAAGGCTCTACAAACTGGTATACTATCTTTGTTTAATAGAAGCACATTACAGCAGTTATTACAATCTTTTCTACAAGTTGCTTACATATTTTAGATACAATAACGACTTGACAAAGGATGAGTTCTCAGATACTGACGAAAGCCTTTTTATTTGTATCGTAAATAGCTTTTTTTCCATTTAATAAAAAATAATTGTATTAAGAAGAAATATATAAATTGTTTTTTTTTTTTGATATTTATCAATTTTAATAATAAAAACAATGTTCTTTCATTTTTCTTTTTTTAATTTTTATGACATTGTCTCTTTCGTAACATATTATGTGAGGTATCTGCATTTAACTAATACATTTAAAATTATTAATATAAGAAACGCTGACCGTCATTTACCATTTTATGGCTGATTATGTTTTATCGCAATAAGACAGTAACAGAGCACTTATCTTTTCAGCGAAAAAGTTGGTTCATAGGCACAGTAGTAAAAAAAATATTACTTTAGTATTAAATTTACTGCAATAACCATGTAATGATGATGATGTAACTGAAGTTATTTTAAAAGTTCAAAAAAGTAATAAAAACTGTCTGTTAAAATGTTATCGACATATGTTACCCAAAATGTATTTTTATATATTATATACAAATCTGACCACCGGTGGCTTGAGGTCTTGCTCCGCTGCCGGTGGACATCTATTTTTTATATATTTTTAAATGTTTTTATTTACTAATATTTAAAAATGTATTTAGAATAAGTGTATTTAATAAATGACAGACCTTAAATATAATAAACTTAATCCAAGTTAGTTTTATTTTCAACAATCCAACATATTATTATGAACGAACTTGGTACTCGTAAATACTAAAGTCGGCTTATAGAATAAACGCAAGCCGTCGCTTAAATGCGAGCCGGCGCATACAAGGTAATCCGACTAGACGTGAAGATTACGCGAGGTATGGCCATTTTAGATCCAAAATAACAAATGTTTAACTTGAACAAGGAGCTAATAGTGTATGTGTTTGTGGCATTCGAAATAGAATAATTAATGCCTTTACACTTTCTGTAGAGATCCTATAAGTTGACCAAAGACTCCGGCAGTTTGGTGACAATATTCATTTGAATAGAATAAAGACATTTGGTGACTTGTAAGATCTTGGGCTCTCCTACTAACTAAATACTACCTCGTTTTTGGTATGTCTCTCTTTATCCCAGCTTTATTATTTTTGTGACTTTCCTTGCGTCATTTATCAAGATTAATACTTTTTAGGGTTCCGGAGTACTACAAGGAACCCTTATAATTTCGCTCTGTCCGTCCGTCGTACGTACTAGTGCCAGCTACGCTCAGTCCGTTTGACGACGTCCACGGTCGAAGACGCCGCCATGTCGTGCATGTTACTGCAATATTAAGTTGGAATTGTCTTAACTTGAAGTTATAATATTCCATTTTACACTATCTAACCCAGTGTTTCCCAAAGTGGAGCCCACGCCCTTCAGGGTGACAATTTGATAGCTAAGGGGGGCAATTTGAAAATGGACTCGACACGACTGTAAAACCCTTTCGCTTTGTTATTTAAATACAATGCCAGATATCGGTGACAAATTTAACATAAAAGGCAACTTCTTAAAAAAAATGCTGTAAATAATTATTAGGTATAATTTCATTTGACGTTACCAAAATATCAACGTCCTAAAACTCATAATTTATATTTCTTATGAGAGCAAAACAATTTTTAAAGGTTAAAAATTACGTATGGGGGGCATAAAAATTTTAGAAATGTTAAGGTGGGGCATGGACTAAAAATGGTTGGGAAACTGATGTGCTTTTTGTCCAACAGATTGTTATTATGCATGACAAATTAACTTTGCTTAAATTCACGAATGATACGATGAATAAATCGATGATCATGTCATAGATTACCGCAAAATAGCTCCTCATTCCATCAAAGATTAGTCAAATAAATTCCTTAATTGTCTATACTAATATATAATGCTGAGGAGTTTGTTTACTGGAACGCGCTAATATCAAAAACTACTGGTCCGATTTGAAAAATCCTCTATAAATAGCCCATTTATCGAGGAAGGATACAGGCTATCACGCTATCACGATAAAATTTTTAACTTAATTTTATGCGGCCCCCGACGAAGTCGCTGATAACAACTAGTTTATATACAATTATAATAACTACCGCTTGGAATATAATCTGAACCCATTTTAAAACAGGTGAGTCAAAATGAAGAAGAAGAAGAACCAATGTGTGAAATGGAAGTTGCAAACTTGCCAATTGATCAGCCCACCGAGAGAGTGTCGCGACGTCTCAGAAGGCTGGCTGATAATTGTGGGGGAAAGGTGCTTCGAGTCACGGCCTCTACAGCTATGCTGCGATTTCCTACCCCTGACCACGCTTCTAGGTGAGATATTTCTATATTAATTTACTATTACTAGGGATACGACTTGGGGACTTTTTAAAAGGCGGATTAATAAATTCCTTAGGAGCCGGCAACGCCCGTCTGGTGCTGAAGGTGTCCATGGGCGACGCTGAACACCTGATCTGGCTTGATCCGTTTGCTCGTTTGCCCGCTTAACCTATAAAAAAAGGGACGTTCAAAAAAGGGCATACTCATTCCTTAAAGGCCGGCAACGCATCTGCGAGCCCTTCGGAGGTACAGTTGTCCATGAGCGTCGATAGTCGCTTAGTTGAACCGCCTGCTTGTTTGCGAGTTGTTTTTTTTTCAATCCCTGGCCGGTTGAAATTCGGCCAGAAATCTTAAGATTTGCATATTTGAAGCTATGTATAAAGTTTCATATTCCTGCGTTCGCCCAAATTTTGTAAAGTGTTCCCAAAATTTATCGCATCACATATTAGTATATAGATTGTAGCTTAAAATATTTTCCTTAATAATAAGAAGCGATTTCAAGACGTGTTCTAAGCTATTACTTGTAAATAAAGCTAATTATAATTGTTATTAATAAATAACCAAATTATTCCAAGTGCACATTGTTTTTCATAATTTTGTTATGATTATTAATAAAAACCACTATCAAACTTTATGTTTTTATGCTTCTCTCTCTAAAATAATATATCTTTCTCTGATGATGACAGTTATTAGTGCTACATCTTATTTTATGTTATCTGTGTTAACGTATTGCAACATATATGTACGTTGTGATATTGCAAGTCGAACGATGAGGTCAATGAACTCGGTTCGGATAGTTTAACGGACTATTCAAAAATTGCAAGTAAGAGGGTAGGCGAATATTGCACTTCCTTTCAGTTATAATGCTTCACCCAGACTTGCTAGGATAATCATGCGTAACAAATATTATAACTTCATATAGCAATTTCCGTAATAAATGCGTAATAATAATTGTGGACAGAAAATTTGTTTTTAAATAAATATAGTTGCAAAGTAGATTTTTTCCTATTAGCCCTCATTTGTACGAGAGTTAAAAAAACGTTGCTTTAAATCTTGTCGTTGGCGCTTTTTTTTAGCGTCTTCGATACAAAAATATAGCGTATATGTATATATTTAAAGTGCTCGATAATAAAGCGTCGCGTTATAAAATCGGTGCCGTGTATATATAATTTGAAATTTCATATGTTCTATTTGAACGCTTTTCTAATGTGCGGTAAAAAAGCTCTCATGGGAATGCAGGCTTATGTTATCAATTTACACTTATTATTCTGCTAGTTGTTTTTATGCGTTGGATTTATAGATTTATGATGTGGCATTGATTGCTCTTTGAATGGTAGTCATGAGCTTCTTCGAAAACAGTACTTTAATTTCGGATGGTCTAGACACTGCATAACACTACTTTTTAAAAATGGGGGTAGCCAAGATCACGTTTGCTACGTAGTTTAGTTCGAACAAAAAAATATTGCAACCGCCATTGCACCACCGGGCACAAGCAAAGGAACACAAAATTTTTATTTATATATATATGTTTTTTTTATTAAGATTATTTTTAAATTTATATTTATTGTGTAGCTTTGAAAGCAATTAATGAGTAAACAGTGTAAATCGGCATAAAATGCTACTTTCCGGGTAAGGATTTACCTTTATTACTTTATAAGGATATGAGTAGGGAAGTCACGTATGCTTATTGCACAATCGAATTCATTAACGTTTTAGAATGAGTAATAATTTTAAGCGTCATCGTTTTTTAATTGCGCAGTGTTAATTACTGTATGTTATAAGACTATAACATATTATATATTTTAAAAAATGCTAAAGTATACGAATGTCATATAATATAAAAGTTTTTAACCGCGTCTACATATATGTAGAAGTAAAGTAATTATTTTACATAATTGTAATGAAAATATATAAATTTTACAAATAACTGCTTAAATTTTGTTCTTGAGGTGACTTTTCTATGGGACTACTTTACTTTTCTTTGTTGAAGTTCGTGAAAATAAAAACGGCCTTTCTCATTTATATTTACTTTACAACTAATGCTATTGCACTGGTCGCCAATTATAGCTGGAAAATCAAATTGTAACGGAAAAATTGACATATTTTTGATACGTCGAGTTTGAATATAGCTTTTGCTGTTTTCTATCGAATCCACATGCTTAGAAACCATGTGACTGTGAGATTAATTTGTACATAATATTCATTTTTTTATATTTTAAAGTAAATTTGTATAGACAAAGACAATTTTCATGCGGCGTGTTGGTCGCGATCGTATCTTCTTTAAAAGATTTCTTTGTGTTTAATCATCAAAGTTTACTCTGGGACGAATTAATCTATATGCTCAGCGAATTGTAACTGAAGGTTCGAACGTTTAGCAATCACTGAACTGGAAATTTTCGATGCTGCTGCTTAGATAAGGTAGGTTTTTTTTTCAAATAGCGATGGATATACTCACTTTGAAAAATATGATCAAATAGCGGTTCTAGAAGCAATTTCTAATGTTCGAGATTTGTCGTTTTGTCTTTTACGAAGTGACCTTAATAATTCTGTTCTTTATTTTTAAATGAAAAATTAAAGTAGATTACTTTTAATACGTGACCGATACCTGCATCCCGATTGAAATAGAAAATAATTCGTTTACGGTGTATGAGATCAGCCGCTTTATATTTCGTTAAATGGTCTTGAAAAATCAAATAATTTTAACTGTCATAGAGCATTGAAACAAATATGGGGAAAAAGGGAATATTAGACATACCTAAAAAGTATTCCTAATATTCTTTATAGAATAAAAAAAAAAAAATTAAAACAGTAGTGAATTCCTATTAATTTATTTAAAAAAAAATTATACAACTTAATGTAAGTAAGGCTGTAAGCAAATATAGATTATAAACGTTTGCAATTACCATCAGTGTTCATTTACGGTATATCCTCTCCCTTTGCCAAAGAGCCATTATGTATAATATATAATACTATAAACCATACCTGCTAGTAGGACTGGAAATATTGTGCAGACAGTGTTTTTCTGGGTGTTGTTTTTAGTAGGTTACTTACCCAGTCGTCACGCCACCTCTTTGTCTAGCAGTACTTTTAGACTGTGAACGAAATGCACTGTCATTTCTGATCCCTACTAGTTTATTCAGTGTTTGTAAAAGAAGCTTTATAGCCACGTATCCATAAATCGTTGAGAAAAACATGTGCAGTTAAATTAAACGTTCCTAGATCTCCGTTAAGAACTGCCGAAATGAGGGTTAATCCAAAGGCAACGGTAGTACTGTGCAGTTTAATCGACGACGATTTTTCATACACACGTACCGATAAAACTGCACAGATTTTTCGCAACGATTTATCGATACGTGTGTAGCACTAATTTTATTTTATAATTTAAAAATATTTTTAAACCAATAAAAAATAATAAATAATTTAAAGAAACCGGTAAATAAGTGACATCGAGATAAGATGCAATTTCTATGAGTAGTCGCAGGTGTACACGATGTTGTTTGGTAAATAATAATTTGCGGATAGCTTGTCGTGTTTGAATACCTTTATTGTTCAACTGTGTTTGGTTAGAGCGTAGCTTCAAGAAATTTATGCCGAGTTGCACGAATAATGGAATGCTGTTAATTCGACTTCGGATTGATATTTGTATTAAATATTCCATTTTCAGTGACAGTATTGAGAATGCTTTGTTTGCGCAAATCATTCGTTTATGTTAAGTGTCTTTTGGATATATTTGTTTTTGTATTTGAGGTTCCCTGTATTATTTTTATTTGAATCCATTAATTTAATATCATTACCAGCAGTCTTAACGCATAACATTTTTTGCACTCTATCACAATTTATTTCACTTAAGTCACATTTTATTGTTTATTGTGAAATTAAAGCAAATCTTAGTTTAGAATTTTATTTTCCTAGTACAACATACTCTCTGACAAAAACAAAACAATATTCTATTTTTTTTAAATTCAAATATCATTTTTTTTTTTCACTCCCATCCATCTGCCAGTCACCGAGATCGCGCGCAGAGGCGCGTAACAATTTAACAGCTACTAAATAATACAATCAATACAATCTTATTATGAACATTAACTCAAAAACTAGGTAGATCATAAAGTTTTAACAACCCTCTGAAATAGAAGAGAAAATATCCTGCAAGAAATTAGTAAACAGTTACGCACGAAATAAAAAAAGTTGAAGCGTTTTAAATTGTTCGGTAAAGAGAAAATTGAAAGATTATATCGAATTTATTATTTACTTACGATATACTTTTTTTTATTTAGTAGTTAATAGATAAGTAGAATTAGGTTTCTTTTTTGTGAGTTAGGTTTAGCAAGTGTAAGGTGCTTGTTTTAATTTTTTGAGTACATTCAAGTATTCAGTCAATAATCGTATATTATCATATAATTTATATATAAAGTACTACAATTATTTATGTATATGACATTCTATTTTGTCTTTGGATAGATATTTTTATATTTTAACTAGAAACTACGCTAACTGCGGAAAGCAAAAACTATAATATCTTTTATACATTAGTATTAAATTTGACTGAATATTTGTGATGTATTATAGTTTTAATGTATAAAACATTTTATATTACAACTTGCGCGTAAAACACTGTTTGGATCAAAGCAAAGCAGTAACCCAGAATATGTCCTTTAATGTAATTCTTTTACGCTACATTGTGTAGTGCCATTAAATAAATAAATGCTGACATTTTAAATTTTATTTTTCTTAAAGTAGACGGTGCTTAAATTGTGTTTCAATTATTGTCGCCACTCCTGTACTACATGAGTAAATCTTAAAAATGTTATTGATAATTATTCATATTTAGATATATGATTATTTGGACATTTAAAAATGATTAAAAGTAAAGGTTTACTTTTTGACATTAGGGGTTGTCCTTAAATTCCGTCACACGTTAAACGGAGATAACTAATATCCTTTTGGTTTTTTCGATAAAACGTGACGCTGGCCGTATGTATGTTCTATGAATAATATTCTAAACGGCACTTTAGTCACTTTTGAGTAGTTGCCTAGTACGAACGCCATCTATTTGAACTTTTGTATTTTTAAATAATCTTCCAACTTGTCCTTTACCCCTCTCGCTTAAACAAAACAATATAAATAGAATATAATGCAGAGATTTTCGAGTTTTAACAAGACTAACAAACAACGATTGATTTTTATATAGAGAGCTAACACATGGTAAATTCTTGTGCTTTAAAGTGAAAACACAATAAGATACTTTAGCACAGCCAGCGTGGCGGTCGATCAATCTTGTATTCAAATGTCGACGCCTCGCCGGAGCAGAGGCTCGTCTCAAATAACCTAATGTTCCTAACACCGAATAAAATTCCTCCCAATTCAGTCGTCACGAAACAATTTTCATTAGGGCACATTTACGTGACTCCTTTGTTAAAAAGGTACGGAACGGCACCCCGCTGATTCTCGCTTCGAAGCGAAACTTTTGCATTACCTCGAGCTCGCGTTTTAACCTGATACTGCTGCATTTGGGTATATTGTACCCAGCTCAGAATATGTTGGCTAATTTGGCTGTATTCTGTATATACTCAACCAAACGAATTCCTGCATACTTGCACTCTTTTAGTAAGGACTAACTTTGTGTACGTTATATTGGGCCAGGTGTCTTCTTATAATAATAAATAATAATAAGATTCCGCGAAGTGATAAATTACATCTCGGTGGAAACGTTTCAAAGTTATCTACGCCCGGACGAACGCGAAGGATTCTTAAACGCTTTGGAATTAGGAAAAAAAATTTTATACTTGCGGCGCCGCCCTAACTTTTCCCGTGTTTATTAATTCGTTTTCAATAATAAAAGTAGCAAACTTTATGAAGTGTGCAATTTAGATCGTGAATACACCGTAAATCAAATTATGTTTTATTCAAGTACTCTAATTTTAGTTTCAGCTAATTTGTAATATAGCCTTACTTGATACACATACTTGTACGTATGAGTTTTGTATATTTTCTTTATTAATTTCTAAAAATAAAAAAAGGACTTGTATTACAGAAAGATAAATCGAGACCGTTGCACTGATGCCTAATATAAAATACTGAGGTTACGAATGAGGATTTAAGACACGAATAACCGGTTGTAAAAATTTATTTAATAAACTCTAATAAGAGAAATAAAAGCTGAAAGTATGCATGTAAAAATTGCATTCTGCCACTAAAAAAATATTTAATAATCTCTTATGAAAAACCAAAAGAATTGCAGTAAGAAAATATATATATATAAAAAAAAAAAAAATGTGTTCTAGTATTATCTTAATTTAAAAACAAAAGTATTTCAGTATCAAAACGAGACGCAAAAAAATTATTTACCAATTCTAATTAAAAAAATAAAAGACTCGAGTAACAAAAAAGGTAAATAATACCGTCTCATCGACGTCGTCTTACTGAATAAAATGTCATATTACTCAACCAACGAAAGAGATTTTTCTTAAAGCCATTTGTTGGTAGAGTTTTCAGGCTCGTAAGTGATATTATAAACTGGCAACATGGGGTTGATATTATCACATACAAGTGATTTCTTGGTGGTCGAAGTAGATTTACGTGCTATAAGCAATTTTAAAGCTATATACATAAGTTCAATTCCTTGTACAACGAAATTGTATTATTTAAACGATTAATATTCTTGCCGCTGTCATGTCTACGCTTTGGCCCAATCTCGTAGTACAAGTTAAACATGTGTGTGTAAATCACGTAACACCGTTCGGGTGTTGGTGTGAGCGTGGTTATATAAATTTACTTTACTGTACTTTATTTTACTTTTTACTTTAATAAATTTAATATATTAATATTGCATATTATAAAAAAATATTGTCATTCGCACAGCCTCCTTCAATATCTTACAACTTCTTATACTTAATATATAAAGATGAAGAGTTATTCTTGTTTGCTTGAATGCGCTTATCTCAGGAACTATTGGTCCGATCTGAAAAATTGTTTCAGTGTTAGATAGCCCATTTATCGAGGAAGACTATATATCTTCACGGTAAAATTGAAACTTTTTTTCCTAATTTTACGCGGACTAAGTCGCTGGCACAGCTAGTTTATAATATATATAAGGATTGCAAAGCACTAAAAGAAATTTTATTCTATAACCGAACCGCATACATCTTTATACTATAAAAAATGGTTTGAACCGGGTACCTTGCGGATTTCAGTCCATACCTTATACCGTTGAGCTATTGAAGGCTAAGAAGATGAGGACGGGTAGTCGGTTCACCTATGCGAGTACCGATATTCAAAGACAACTAAACTATCAAGAGGATAGTTAAAACAATGTCGCCTTTGAAAATTGATTTCCTTGAATGCTCGTTTCTGAAAGGAACTTTAGTCATATCGATTCGAAAATATCGGAGCTGGCATTTCATAGAAATACTTTGTTAACACGAAATTTCGAAAACTGTGGGACGTACAAAGATGAAATGTGGCAAGGAGGGCTGTTTACAGTAAATTGGCAACAGTTATGAACGGATTTTTCTATACCGCCAAATTAAGAAACTCTCTCTCTCTCGCAAGTTTATGCATACTAAGTCGCGAGAAACATCTTTGTAGTACTTTAAAAGCCGATTAAATAATATTGCAGTCAAGTGTCTAGTGTGTAATTGTGTAATAATTAATACGGAATTGAAAAATAAAATAACAGCCGATAAGCATAAATGTTGATTCAAGAGGTCCAATTTGTAAAATGTACGTTTGACCTTTCTAGTAATAGAATTCTAACGATTGATCAAAATTGTATGATATCAAATTGACAGTGATCCTCAAAATTGTAAACAATTTTCGCATTTTATATAGGCCACCAGTGGCCGCCGACGACCAGGTAGGCCGAGGAAGAGGTGGCGAGACGACTTGGACGCCTTTGCGGGAAAGAAATTTCACGTTGTGAACTGTTCAACTTTTGAAATAATGAGCGAACTTTTTGTTTTCCGTACGATTTGAACAAATAAAGAAAAATTAACCATTATTTGAACAGATAAGAGACTTCAAGTTTGTTCGGGAAAAAATCTGTAAAAATTCAATAAATAAATAAAGCAACTTGACTTGCCCGTTGGCACAGTGGGCATTGACCCTGCCATCCGCCCCGGGGATCGTGGGTTCGATTCCAGCCTTGAGTCTGGGGCTATGACCGGGAAATAACTTACATATTATAACTGGGGAATAACTTCAAAACTTATTGTCCGATTTCGTTCAAGGTAATTTTCCTAATAAATTTTTGCATGTCCTATTAAGATGGAAAATTTGAAGTTTATAAATGTAATAGTTTGAAAATTTGAAGTTTATAAATCTAATAGATGAAAATTTGAAGTTTATAAATCTAATAGCTGGAAAATTTGAAGTTTATAAATCTAATAGTTTGAAA
This sequence comes from Charaxes varanes, assembly GCA_024363005.1. Lineage (NCBI taxonomy): Eukaryota > Metazoa > Arthropoda > Insecta > Lepidoptera > Nymphalidae > Charaxes > Charaxes varanes. Next base: position 10,029,548 of record JANCMC010009603.1, read on the forward strand.
ATTCTAAGAGGGACCATAGTGCTAAACACTTTGAAGGCCAACTACTCGAGAATGGTACCTATAATAAAAATGCAAGTATAAAACCTTGCATTTATTTTAAAGGAGCTATTTAATAATACCACACACGATAGGGTAGAATGAAATAAAAAAATTCATCACCACTACATGTGGAGTTTTTTTATTTCATGTACGTAAGCCCCCAAAAAGTAAAATTATTATTATTTTTCGCCATATTGCCAATAAAATAAAATCTATACGGTTCGTTTACTTGAACGCACTATTCTCAGGAACTACTGGTCTGATTTGAACAATTCTTTCAGTGTTAGATAGCCCATTTATCAAGAAAGGCTATATACCGTTATGCTAAAATATTTACCTAGTTTTACGCGGACGAAATCACGGGTGACAGCTAGTGTTTTATAAAATTTTATATACAAATACGTGAAGCCAAAACTGTAGGTAAAGTTTTAAGAAAATTACGTAAATGGAAAAGTATGAAATTGGGCATAATTATTAAAATAAAATGACAGGCACGACAATGCCAAACGATGGGACATTAAAATTCACCTCGTATATAAGATTTTCTTTTAGAGAATTTCAGAACTTACTTTTCGTGAAATAGAACCTCCATGGTCGCAATTGTTAACGGATTCAACGACCGTTTTCTCGATATTTCTATAGAAATATTTTCTCCATCATTTTTCGATAGATTTTCATTCACTCTCTGAGCGGATTGAATGAAATTGATTAAATCTATACTAGATAGTGTATGCCGGTCGGCTAGTGAAATACTAATATAATAAAAAATTGCAAAAACAATATTCATTTAATAATCTGTAATTAAGTCATACTTAATCATTTAATAATTTGGCTCTGACTTGCTTCGTAATTGATGAGATAGTGTAGTTAAAAATATCGATACTTAAATACAATCGATTGTAGGCCTTACGGGAGCAAAAAATAATTAAAAAGTATTCGCAACGTAAACTGGTTTTTAAGACATGAAGACGAGGCAACAACATCCTCTGGGATTTTGTAATGTTTTTCATACGTATTCATCAAAAGAGCCCAATCGGGTGCAGTATCTAAGATGGAGAGAATGCTTGATCCTCGATTTTGTACTCGAACCTTCTTTAATGAAGTCGATGTTCTGTTTATTTGCAGTCAGTCCCTTGTGAGTTCTTGCGACACAGAGGCTTACTGCCTAGTATAATTTCTATATTCAATTTCGTTATAAAACGATTTATTTCCTGAATATATTTAACAAATATAACGTATCAATTGATAATAATCAATAAAGACACCCGATGCTTACAAATATTAGAAGGGTGCTGAATATTTATATAATACTTCTTTCATTACTAACAATCACAGAATGTGAGCAAACAATAGTAAATCTAAAATAAATGTCTCTATAAAAGTGAGTGATTAGCACGGCATAATAACTATTTGTTATTTTTAACATAATCGAAAAATTGAAATTCGAAACCGGCAAATAGGCCAACGTTTGTCATTTTCGACGGCCAACAATGCACCGGGCATGAACAATGTATAACAACGTGTTCGACATTGTTCAAAGCCAGCGTATTGTTAGTCATCGCCAGTTAGCCATCGCTGTGGCCATTATGGTGCGTTCATTATTTTGCGGAGATATAATAACTTTACCAGTTACTTTATGCCAGGAAATCTGTAGAACTGTGTCAAGACGTTTTCGATATCGTATTTTTCAGGAACGACGAAATTTTCTGTCATAAAAAATTTAAAAAAAAAGTGCTATGTCACATCAAGGTTTCGAAAATGTGAATACTTGTAACAAGGACGAGGGGGAAAGATTTATGGATGACCCTTAGGGTTTCTTAATTATTTACAAAGGACAAACGGGCGGGCGGTTAACCTGACTGAATATAGACCATAGACAATTGGACAACCAGAAAGCTCGCAGATGTATTGTCACCTTTGAAGAAATGAGTATGCTATCTGCTTGAACGTTCCTAAATCCTACATTTGGAAACTCTTGAGCCGGCACTTAATTTCTTATAAATTGATTTCTATATTTGTTATAAACTTAAGCATTTATTTAGTGTGCTTTCACAGCAATATGTATAGACTGTAAAACATGATTTGTATGCCAATGCGCAACAATGTAAAAATGCAGGCAATTCGCATTGTGGACAGAGCTGTTAATTTTTTGACTCGTGAAAGATTCATCTTTTCACACCGCACAGAATAAGACAAATTTGTTTATTCTCTTTGATATTTACGAAAACACTTGCAATCTTGCATAATGGAGTCGGGTCAACCTGCGACACAATTTGCCAAACGAAAAATTTCACCAAGCACCGACCAACCGACTGCGGCGAAGCGTTGAGGCAAAAATTTTCTTTATTTTCGCAGCGAACCAGTGTTAATTTAATTGAGCATACCAATTCGTACATTGGTAATAAAAACTCAGAAATATTTTAACCTATATTTCTACTCATAGTAATAAAAAATGCTCCATACGTTATCGCTCTGACAACGTAGCAACCGTACTGACTAATATTTAACGTAGTTCCTCTACTCCGATACTACATTGTAACCGTACTACAGCTACACGATGTCGGTGAAAATACACTGCGCTTTACATTGCTGTTTCAATACGAAACTTGTACATAATTTGCCGAAGAAAATCAGCTATGAATAATGCTGCGCTTTTAGCGCTTTAACAGAAGTTTCTTTCAGACGCCGTAATAGACTATCTGAACAGTGATTATGCGTAGCATGTAAAGTTTTCTTGCTTTCCGGTCATTTGTTTCAGTATTTCAGGTCACAGATTACTTGAGATAGCTCCTTGTTCTAATGCATTTGGGTGTTTTGATGTATTGCACGTGTTTACTTTTTTAATTTTACAGTAGCTGCATGACCACGTCCATTTTTGTAGAGTCTTAAAGAAGATTATGGAAATGTTATGCTAGCTTAGTACATTACAACGCCATCAAGAGTCTTATGTTAATTTACCAGAGAGAGACGAAATTCTATGCATTAATTTACTTGCGAGTACCGAGTCCATCGTGTTACTGAGGGAGGAACTTAGGCAATGTTTAGGATTTATGTACAACCCAAATATATGTTTAAGGAGTTAACAAGTAGTTAGAAACAAATTATATTGCATAAAGCTGAGTGCGCATATTAAGTGTGATGTTGTGCTATTTTAGCTAATTTTGTATTGAAGAGTGCGGAATACAACATGTCCTAAATTTTCTCTTCTATTATTCACGGAGTTTGGCAGAGAAAATTAATATTTACAAAGGCATATATGTACAGACAGGTACATATGTAACGCTTATGAGCTATTTTATAATATATATATAGTCATACAATATATTATATAATCTGTGTCTTATATACTTTTGCAATAAAATATTTTTATTAGTTCTATAGTTTAACAATAAAACTCGTATAAAAGTATATGCTTCAAATGTATTATTGTCACAAAGTTACACAGCCAACTCTAAACAAACTTTGTATTAGTGGAGGTAACAATGTATTGTGGTTGTTGGATTGTTGACCGCACGTGAGGTCCGAAGTAAACATTCATTCAGGATTACATTTCGTGTACAAAGTAAACTATCGATTCAAACGGTAAATAAATGTTAGACGAATAGTTTTATTCAATGGGTTTACAGCTTTATTGACCTAAAACAAGGTTTTAGTACGATAGATACTTTACATAACGACGAATAGTTTTTATATAAATAATAAGTAAGAGGAGGTCGTGGCCTAATCAGTTGTCAGAATTTGTGTCGATCGCTATGTTAAACTTGCTCTTCCTCTTGCTGTGACCATCTGATAAATAGCTGACCCATTCTAACACTGGTTTATATTTCATATTCAACCTCCTCTGTGTTCCGGAAAGCACATGAAACAGTGGGACCATTAATGTGAGATTGTGGAATTTGTGGGGGTTTCGAAGATGACGTCAAACGGCAGTCGGTCGTCTTAAATCGCCCACAACCACGTCCTCTGCAATCTAGGCAGACCCTATTACTAGACCGGGATAACGGTAGGAAGGAGAAGACTTTTTTATATAGTTGCGGGCATCAGCTAGTTGAGGACTAAATATATTTAAAAAAAAAGTAAATATCTAAACAAAAGCCGTTTAAAAGATATATATTTTGTGTCTAAAGTAGACTAACGAATGTAGTAAATAAACTATTCAGTGCGGATTAATAGTTTTATTTCATGGGTGAAGCTATGTTACACAGGAACCATGTTTTGCTATAATAGACGTGCTGGACGGTACAAAGTTATTACACCGTATTTCGAACAATGAAGCTTACAATATTTGTTTGTCTTATATCATTATTGTAATAATTGTATAGTTAGCCAACGCTTCTTGTAGTTAAATTAATTCTTTTACTCTATCATTCATTGATAAAATTCTACATTAATCTATTATTAAAACTTAAACATAGTTTCAACTTGTTTTATAAATTGGTGTTGATGTAACAATGAAACTTTTATACATATTTCAATTTTGAAGTAACATATATTTTTTTTCATATCTTTACCGAACTCTCATCGAGTCGTACTATATTCAACGTAGCCATTATCCAAGATAAGCATTAGATTTAAAAAAAAAAAAAACATTTTTATACAATACAATGCCGTTTGAACATTGTTTTATAAAAGTAAATATTAGCATAAACAGCTACGGAGCAAGTTAGCAATGTTTGTTGTTTCTCGGGCCTTTGCCATACAAATTTTTGGGAATATACGAATAAACAAATATACATTAATTTTTTTAGCTTTATTATAGACAAAGGTCTATTCTGTTACGCTTAATATATATTGTCACTAAAAATGTTTTATAAAATTCCTTCGTTGTACGTAATATCAAAATTCAAGTCCATGGTTTAATATGTTGTCTTTTCACACACAATCCAATCTATAAATGTTTTGTGCGTCTGTCTGCAGGTTTAGACGAGGTAATGATCCGAAGGGTAAGTCGATTTCGAAGGCATTCTAATTTTTTTTATTTTTCCTCTGCTCATCTATAATACTTGGTATAAATTTAATGAGGTTCTATGTGGTATGTCTTGTTCATTTTCTATCGAAATATCTTTCAATAGAATTTAATTTTCAATTTCATAAAAAAATTTTAGTTTTTAAAATCTTATTCTTTCGCAAATAACACGAGCATTTTTGTAAGCAATAAAAAGTCACAGTCTGATGCTAATTTTCAAATTGCTATCTGATGTTAGTAATATATGTTAGTACCTACCATATCCCTAGGTTCTAAATTAGCTAAGCTTTTACACAAAGAAATTGGTCAGAAGCTATATCTAGAGATAGACAGAAAAAATCAGACGTGAATACAAAAAAACTTTAACCTCTTTATACTCGTATGAAAGGTTAAAAAACCTGCAAAGTTAAAATGTAAATTTCATATTTACAATGGGGTTCCGCGTTATGATAAAACGTTTGCTATTGGACCGAGGTTTTAATATCCGAGTCATAATACGAATTTTAATTGTCGGCCGTCATTGTTTAGAACGAGAGAACAATGGAATAGGAAAACGTTTTGGTATTCGGTGGCGTTTGTTTTTCTTGTACAAATTCACATATAATAAAAACGTATTTAAACTTTTTGTTTTGCCTTGTTAATCTTATATTACAGATTTTTTTGAACGTCTGTTTTATATTATAAAACAGAATATATTTATATTGCATAACATATGCTGCAGGTTGATATCTCTCAGTACATATTTCTGAAGAAAATAATACGAAAAAATCTAGTTAAGATTGTGTTCGAGAATAACTTTCTTATTGATAACGCAAACGGTACGCTCTACCCTTTATTTATCGTAGAGAATACATTTCATGCTAAATTTCATCGGTTGAGTTGAGGTCTGAAAACAATTTGCTTTTGTAATATGTCTATAATAAACTACTTTATTCGGGTGAAGCCAGAAATATATATAAAAAACTGACGTTCATTTTTTTCTTTAGAAAAGTCATATTAAATAAAGACATTTTATATAACAAGGCGACGCCAAATCTGCCAATCGCCAAATACTATTGTTACGGACAGACGATACAGGAGTGATATGGCGGCGTCTTCGATCGTGGATGTCGTCGGACGGACTGATCCTGGCTGGCACCAGTACGTAACATAGCGAGCGAGATAGGCACGTCTTGTTAGAAAGAGACGGCGATAGTGCCGTCTCGCTCACTTAGAAACTAAATGTTACTTGTGTAGGGTGCGTACTAGTGTCGGCCCCCATTTAGTAGATAAGCTTATGCCAAATTGTTGAACGGCACATTCATGACTTTGTGATTAGCCGTGTAAATAAAAGTGCTTAGTAATACAGTCTAGAAGTTTATGTCAAGTTGGTGTTTTATTGATCCTCTTCAATAACTTTCGGAGAAGACACCAACGTGTCCGTTACAACTATATCTTTTGATTGATAATAGTTAACGATGAAAAACATCTTCATATTTTATTAGCGGAATAGAGAATATCATGAATAAGTTGAGGTAGTACATAATAAATATCGTCCCGTGTCTGGAAGATAGTAAATTAACGTAAACGTGGTCTGGTGAGGGTTTTTTGGAGACGTATGTTTCGTCACGTAAATAGATAAGCAGACGTAGGACACGTGATATAATATAATACTTTATTTGTCCCATATTCGCTATTATCCTATCTACTCTTATTTTTTCATATTCAGTCTAAAGGCAATTCCAATAGTCAATATTGGAATTGCCTTACTGCCTTGCCTTAAGTGTTAAATTTCTTTAAACCTCGCCTTTATACTTGTCGCTTCAAAACTTGACCTCGCATCTTTAATTTTTCTAAAACGTCTTAAAAGTTTGATATAATATGCAACTGAATTGAGGAGGTCGTGGCCTAATCAGTGGTCGGCATTTGAGTCGATCGCTAAGTTAAGCTGCTCTGGCTGCGACCAGGTTATTGTATTTATCTATATATATTAAAGCGAAAGGTCACCTAACACGAAATGTCGAAAACCGCGGGACGTATAAAGATATTGTTTCACACACTAAATAATACTAGAGGTACAACTTATATTCCCGTTGTCACATTAGTTATGCTTTTAGAAGAGTTTGTGTTACAATTGAAGTCAGGATTAAAAGCGAGCACAGTATTTCGTTAAGTCCTACCTACGTTAAGACTGAAATTCGTAATCCTGATCGGGAGACATCCAGCCTGATACTTAACATATTGAGTATCTCTTGTTAAAGATCTCGCAGTTCTTCTGGATAGTCTTCTTGTTTATGATAAACATTTAGAAAGAATTACAAATAATTCTTATCAAATATTAGGTTTTATTTTTTAGAGAGTGCAAACTTTAAAAAGTTCGATCTCAATTAGAACATGCGACAACAGCTTAGAATCCACAATATACAAAGTAGGTATTGATACATTTGAAAAATTCAAAATAAATTTGTCAAGAACTTTCTATGTAAGTTTAATACGAATCCTCATCTTATTCCATTACAAATACGAGGAGAACAAAGAGACAATATGTTTTTGTATAAAATTATTGACCGCTTAATTGATTCATCCTATTTATTTTATTTATATATTTAATTTCGTAAAGTCCACAGCATATCACAAAAACAAGTTCACATACTGTTTAATCTTATCATAGGCCATTTTGGACTAACATTATTTAGGCTTAACATATTGAATCTGCAGTGGCAGCAATGCTGTCACGTCAAGTGATGCAGTTGGTGTCGCGTTTTTTTTTTGTTCACTTTATTGTACACATAAAAAAAAAACAGAAAAAAAAAAATACATAACGTAAACAAAAACTAGATATTGTAAGAATGTGTTCAAAGGCGGGCTTATTCCATATAGGAATCTCTTCCAGCCAACTTTTATACCAGAAAGGGACAAAATTACAATACATATGGGTCAAGTAAAAGTACGTAACAAAAGAAAAGAAAGTAATTAAATAACAAGAATTTAAAATTTCGTTTACGAATAAGAAATTATCTAATTTATATAATTGTGCTATTTATCATTTGTGTTCTATTTTGCATTAAAACAACATCACTTCAACTTCGTGTCGTTGTCGTTTAGTTAGAATTGCTCTTTCCCTTCACAATATTCAATTAGCGAATATCAAATTGAAATCTTAATCTCTGACTGTAAAGCGGCAAGGATCAGTAATCTTGTATTTCTGAGATAGTAGCTAACTGTAACTGATTTTGTCTAACTCTAGGTTTGATAAGTATGCGATGGTATCGTACTTACAGTTCCTAGATGGCTTATCACGATTGGCAATCGTAGTGGGTCATGATGTTGAATATACTATTATTTTATAATAATAATAATTATTATATTTGGCCCTTGCTCGTGAGATTACTGCCATGTGGAATGTTGAATCAGCAGACATTGTCCCGATCGTTGTCTCAGTCAATGGTTTTATAGCGATTTATATATTTTATTTCCCCATTATAAAAATAATACAGTATTCCTAGAATTTTTTTGCCGTTATCTTTTTTTGATGTTCTTTTAGATGACCTTTATTTTCTTTTAATTTTGTCTTTTAAATCATTCAGCGAACAGCAAAGGGTGACAGTGTCTGCTAATGTTTTTTCAGATAGAAATTTAATGATTTGTGACCATAAAAACACAACATATTTGTTTTTCTTTTTATTCTAATATAATTTGATAAAAATCTACATAAGATAATCTAGTAATATAAACACTGTTTAGTACATTGAAATAGACATTAAATATTACAACTATTTATAAATAAACATACTTTTAACAATTAAAAAAAAAAAAAAAATCACTTTACTTCAGGCGACCCATGTAAAACACGAAATCGATGTAAACACAAATAAAACTACAAAATTAAAATACTTATTAAAATTTGAAATTAGCTAATAATTCTGGCTTCATGTAAATTAAATTGAATTTTAAAAAGTACGTAAATTAAAATTCGAATGCTTCATTTACTAAAGAAAATTTGTCAAATTAAAATTGTCTAGACTACAATAATATCGTAACGGCTTATAATATTTATATTTATGTAATAAATTTTAAATATGTATATTCTACGTGCGTTTAATATAGATAAGTAAATAGAATGCCTCTCAGTAACTCACCTCATGTGATACAAATAGATCTTTTACAAAGATGGCGGCCGCGGGCGCCCTTTTCGGCGCGTTTTAGGTATAGGCATTTATGTTGCATTAAAACTTACAGTCACGGAGTGAAATTAACCCTCTAAGTACACGCAATCAAAAGCACCATCTATCACCCGGTCGCAGCCAGAGCAACTTATCTTAGCGATCGACCCAAATCCAGACCACTGATTAGGCCACGACCTCCTAAATTTACTAAATTCTATTATCCTATAACATTATTCCCCGTTCCCGTTCCATTTCCTTTTCACTTTCGCTTTGCCATTTCTTTTTTTATTATACAAACTTTGTCCTAACAATAACGAACACAACAAACAAGAAATTATCCAATTTGGTGCAGTCGTTCGGAAGTTATACAGGTGAATGCACTCCAGCGACTTAGTTTTATTTGCGACTATAAATTGAGATGTTAGCTATCCTATCTTTCAAGTTGGCTCAAACTGAACACGGTGTCCAAATTTGATTAAAATCGGTTAAGTAGTTTAGGAGTGCATCGCGGACTAAAAAATCCTCTTGAATTTAATGGCCTTGTATGAAATTGGATACGTCCTTAAATGCAACTGAAAGTGTACAATAACATTACTCGAAGCAGAAACTAAACACGTGCTCTAGTACACGTGACACATAAATTACGTTTGGTTCCTATTAAACAATACGTACATAACAAGTTCAAGGTAATGAGTATTATTATTATTAGGGGACCTGGCAGACGATGTCTTGCCCAATTTATGGTCGGGCGAAAGGTACAGTACGAGCGCCATCTATTGGAAGGTTTAGCGCCGGTATTAGAAATTTGGAAAAGAACGATAGGTAAGAGGAGGTATAATTTTAATATTTCGTAAAAAAAAAAATGAAATTTAATAAACATTTACACCTTTGTGGGAAAGATGAGGTATGGTTTGAGAAGAGGAGGCTTTTGCACAGCAGTAGGACATTTTAGGCTGATTTAAAATAAAAAAAAAACATCACTTACATTTACGAAGTATGCTAACTACACAATACTTACTTCATATTACTTTAATACCGGAGCCAGACATAGCTTAAAGTGTTTGAATATTTTTCTCCTTGAAGACCAGAAAGTACTACAAAACTTTGTACAATTACACAAAGTCCCCGGTCACACTACATGATCATTGAAATGATCATTCAAATGAAGCTATATGTGGCTCAGGCATAAAAAACAATTCAGTTAAAGGATAATATAATTTATACCAATTGCTTTCCCTCTATTATTTAACAGGGCTGTCTCTTCATCATTTCCATAAATTTGAATAATGTAATGCGGTAACATGTGCTGAATATATATTCATTATATATGTGGGAAAAGCAAATATATTATTATTTTTAATCACTCAGTATTCAAATTACACTCAATTGATATAGGCTTTTAAAATAAATGGATTGCAGATTAGTCTGATGTTTTTTTTATGTTACAAGGAGGCAGACGAGCAGGCAGCAGGCACCGAAGTGCCTACCGACGCCTATGGACATCTGCACGACCAGAAGGCCAGCAGATTTTGTAAACTGATTAGGTTAAAAATATATTAGTCAAATTCTAAATATTTAAGGTCACGAAACACGTCGTGGTGGGGTCAAATAAATTTCTGTTTGGAATAAGCTCTTGACACGGCGTTAGCTATTTTTTATTAATGACCACTTTTATTACAGGTATAAAAGTGTTGGTGAAAGTAAATTAAAAACCTCAGGAATGTAACCTTAGTTCGTGGAAAAGGCGAATCTCTATATCTTTAGATAACTGTCGCTTAAACACTATGCTAATGAGAGAATTGCTTGTTTTTAAATGAGTATATTTATATTAAGCGTCTTCTAAGTCGGTCTTGTTGATGTTTTATTCTTAATTTATTGGCGATAAACGACCCTATGCCAAGTAATGAACAGAGGGCCTAGCACGAACATTCTCGATAGTTTTACTTACTATTACGTTCGAAACCGAACGTTAAATGCTACCGTTTTACACAACTTGTTGTCAAATATTGCTAGCACGAATGAAATCAGATTTCGCTCATATCGACGCATATATTCGACGTTACGGCCATATAAGGCGTGTAAAATGGAAGCACAAACCTTTATTTGACGTTTCGTTTCGAACGTAAAAGTAAGTAAAACTATCGAGAATATTCGTGCTAGACCCTCAGGAATTTGTCCTGCACTTAGAAATTGTGGTTAATTTATTTTTAACTGAGGTGGACCGGCATGAAGTACTGCTTCCCCTTTTTCAAGACTCCAGGCCTTTTGGGGGCAATAATTTTTCAAATTGGAACAGTAGTTCCTGAGATTATCGCGTTCAAGTAAACAAACAAACAAACTCTTCAATTATGTTTATTATTACTTATAGATTGTTGACGTTGTCAGTGAGCGAGAATGCTTCCTCATCGCTTTATATTGGATAATAATTATACAGGTTTTCCAAATTAATCTACTAAAAATGCAGGAGGTAATGAAAGTGAAGAAGCCGGTCTAAAAGGGGAATAAGGCCAAAAATTACACTTGTTAGGCAACCGGTTGAACGTCGCAACACCTCGGTACCAAAATTTTATTACACACTTTTTAAAGTTTCGTCAACTTTTTCACCTATGAGGGCACATTCGCGAGGGGGAAATAAATTAGCTATCAAGACCAAATTTAATTCTGCATATTGCCAGATCGTTGCTCAGCCTCGAGCTAGAAATACGAGGGGGGAAATAAATGAATATTTAACGCAAACCTTTGCCTATTTTAATATTTCCTAAGTGATTAACAAAAATGATTAACAAGCCGCGCGGAAGATTCTTATTTATGTATCAGACGCTCCCTAGGCGATTACGTACTGCAGATAACACTATCTTATCAGTTCCAACGCGTAAATCTGGTTTTATCCATAATTCGTTCTCTGCAGTGGCTACTCGTCTGTGAAACGTCCTGCCTGAAAATATCAAGCGATCTGCCTCCAAAAGTTCCTTTAAAAGACACTTAAGAGAATTGATTTTTTGGAGAGACATATTCCCATTTTTTATTCTGTATATATTGCTCAACTCATAACGTACCTATAAGAGATTTTCACTCAATTTCCGCAGCTATTTTTTACTGTTATCACTTTATTAATTTACGGACTCAAGATAATTTGTTTACCATTTTGAAGTATTTACTATACCTTAGAAAAAACCTTTTTTAGACTTAGACTTTCGTGAATCCGCATCCACATTAGACATTTGATGTATACCGCATACATAATTAATGTAAAGCACTTCTTTTTTATTCATTCTTTTCTTTTTGTATTACTCCCACTTTCCATACTTGTTTTTTTTAATAACAGATTTATATAAAGCAAGATATTATTTATGTACGTAAAATTTTACGTGAGTCGTTTTGAACACGCCATAAATCATTTTATCGATGTCTCCTTTAAGCAAACATGTCATGGTGTTTGGTTAATCAACTGAAGTTAGAAGGTTTCAATAGAAAATTATATTTGCATATTTTCAAGAGGATATGTTTGGAATCTTTACCGCAAAATAACTTAATGGAATCAATTTTATAAAGGTTTAAAACAGAATAAAGTTCATGTTATTGTACATATACTATTTTTAATAATAATACCAGGAATACTTTTATGTATGCATAATAGTATTATTTCTTTTTTTTACTAATATAAAATTTGTCATAACTTATTAACAACAAATAGTTATCTGCCTGCGAATAAATGTCGAAGATAATATGACTAGTAGGTAGTCTAGTCGATGGCTCAAAATTGGAACCAATTTATATATATATTTCTTGAAGTTCAAGGAAGGGTCTCAGGAAAAGAAACAGAATTAAGGTCCCTCACAAAATTCTTTATGTTCATCAAAATTGGACAATATTTATTCTATGATATGAGGTATAATCTAACAGGGATGAGTGCCGTAGAGGTAATCTCTCAGTAGCATTTTATTTGCAACAAAGTCCCAGATGCTTTGAGTAAATAAATCAAGAAAAGAGGCCTATTAAAAGTATTTTTCAGGTGACTACAGTACAGCTATGAAGCATTATTCAGAAGCTATTAAACGTAACCCCGATGATCCAAAGCTGTACTCAAACCGTGCAGCATGTTACACCAAACTAGCAGCTTTTGACCTGGGCCTCAAGGACTGCGATCAGTGCTGCAAACTAGATCCTAAGTTTATCAAGGGCTGGATCCGAAAGGGCAAGATTTTACAGGTAAGATCAGCATACACCAGCAAGTCCATATGGTTTTTGTGACAAAGTAAGCAATTAATATCTTGGTTGCAAACTTCACTTTACTCTTTTTCCTATGTTTTTCCCACATACTTGAGATCACATTGACTTTTCTAATGCCAAAATTAAAATTTTGCTTTGTGTTTTGGTTTGTTAATTATCTATAGACATGTGTACCCATCCATCCTTATTTTATTTTGTTTAAAAATCCTTATGCTCTTGCGAAAAAATCAATGCATTTTATAAGAAGGATTTCAACAATTTTTCTAATTGTTTCTTAACATACAACCACGCTCTAGGCGTTATTAACAACATGACCTTACCTTAACATAATAAATGAATGCAACACCAAAAAAATAACCTTTTTTTCGACTTCTGCAACGTTTTAGTGTCTAAAAATTTAGCATCGCTGCCTCCCCTACTATGTGATGCAAGAAAGAATAATTTTAGCACGTCAGTCAAAAGTTCTAGTACAAACGTCATCTGAAGTATTTTGCAGTAGCGTGCAAATCTGTATTTGTTTGTATTTTTTAGATAGTCTTTTGACTTTACTTTTCAATTCAGAATGGTTCAGCCATTTTCCAGTTTTAGCGAGACTAACAAACAACGATTGATTTTCATATATATAGATAATAGACACGTGGTATCACGTTTCTTAAAATGAATTCCAAGTATGTATTAAGCTCAGTTTCTAAATCGATACGACACAAAGAACTTCAAGAATATTGCTTACGTACTCATTTCTTACTTATTATTTAAAAAAATATGACTTAACTTGTTACGTTACATATATTAAGAACTATTTGTTGATATGGCCATTTATAAACAACGTGGGATGCTGGTAAGATTACGCGCGATTAGCGTAAGAGCATGTCTAATCCATTGCCTGCCGCTGCCAGTTGAACTTGACCGAGTCAAATATCAACATGTGTACCTATTTATAGTATACTAGCTGTGCCCGCGACTTTGTCCGCGTAAAAGTAGGTAAAAAAAAGATCCATTTTTTTACCTTATTGTACACGGTTTTTTATCTTCATCTTTTGTGCTATTTTAGATTACAAATGTTGATATTATATATATTTTTTACCGTGTTTCGGAAGGCACGTAAAACAGTGGGACCCGATTCATGTCAGTTTGTGATATTAGTCATAAGATTGTAGAGATCGTGGGGGTTCCGAGGATGACGTCTGATGGCAATCGGTCATCTTAACTCGCCCTACGGCCACATCCTAAACTCGTCATTAAAGGCCGGCAACGCATCTGCTCGCCTCGTGGTCGTGTAGATAGATGTCCATGGACGTTAATAGGCATTTAGCTGCCTGCTCGTTTGCCTCTTGTAACATAATAAAAGTAATCCTAGAGTTCATTTCTAAGAAAGACACATTTGATTATGAATTCAAGTTGTACCCACACGACAGTAAATCGTTTTATGTTAAGCTCAGTACCATATATTTTGGTATCTCCTAAACTAATATTCCGATTTCATACCTTAAATCAATGGAATGGCACAGAGAACATTACCGAGTGCTTCGGAAAACGTGTTTCAAGTTCTTGTGGAATTTCCACTAGGTATTTTCCTCGAGCAAAGGAAATGGTGTTGAAAAATGTTTATTATTGCATTACTTTCTACAGCTACAAAGTTACTGCTACAATATCTACTTTAACAACTAATCATATTACATTTAGCTTCTGCATTACTAATTCATTTTATCGTTCCATGGCCCGATGGGCGGATGATATAAGGAAAGTGGCCGGAGGTGGCTGGATGAGATCGGCAGAAACAAAGGGAAACCCATGCCCATGCTATGCCCAGTAGTGGGTTATCAATGGCTGAAAGTGATGAGATGATGATGATGATGAACTCATTTTAAATGTACTGTCAAATACAGGAGACTTAGATTAATTCGAAATTTCTTCTAGAGACCAATTAATCTGCAATACAGCGGGTGTGAGTCGTTGAACTGTTTGTTGAACTGTTCTTACCGCGAAAGGGTCATAGATAGGTGACCCGTTTTGATGGAGATGACGTTAGACGGCAGTTCGTCATCTTTACTAACCCACAAATAAATTCTCTGTAGTTTAAGCCGAGCCTGTTAGACTGGGATAAGACTAGGTAAGAAGTGTAAGAGATGTTCCAACGGAACCTCTGAATAAACTACTGAAAGACCTTATATTGTCGAGATCTCTATAAGAAAGAACATGTAAGGCAAAAAAGGTAGAAGGTTTTCGGCGAGGAATGAAAGTTGACCGGGGCGATCGGCGGTCTATATATAGTAATCGTAAGTAGAAACTTCGCTAGCGCGAGTTAGTTTGTATGGAGATTTTCAGTGTTCGTTTTTATTGTACTACGGCCATCGTCATCCGTACAGCGCCATCTAGTTTGCTTTGGTGTAACCTTTTCCACTCGACATCATTGCCATCATGACAGCTACATCTGTATTTGGTGCTGGAAGGAAGAAAACACTGACAGCGTCGGCGATCTAGTATTATTCTGCCCACTCTTAAAGCTTTAAGGAAAAATTGGAGACCATTAGCCATAACTTAAAATATTAGGAATATTTTGGAATATATAGTTATTAAATAATATTAAAAAATAACCATAATGTTATTGAAATTTATACGAATAAACAAAATTTCTAAATAAACGTCCCATATTTCTCTACGGGAACCGAACATAAAAGGATGTGCCAAGGATATTTATTCCTACATTCTCTGTATTCAAATAAATATCCTTGGCGGTACAATATTCCTTTGGACCCTTTGGCATATTTAATAACAGACCGGAAAAGGTTTTTTTTATGATGCTGTTGATAACATTTATAATGGATGTGATATTTTTTCCTACTCTTGACCCCTTTTTCTGCCCCTCTGATTATATTTCAAAGCCCTATAATGCTCACTATAGGTGTTTTCAAAGTTTAAAAAAACGCTTATAGATTGTTAAGCTTGCAATGCTTTCAAAAA